>ML791526.1:160129-192774 GCA_009831015.1 Picea engelmannii
CAATATATATTATTTCTTCTGGACGACTTCTTCTCTTGGAGGCTAATAACCTAATACAAATTATCCTCTTGAGCTGACATGTTTTCTAGAGTTATTAGCTAAATCATTAGGGTTTCGTCTTGCTTCCCAAAATATTCTATTCTCGTCAGGCTTACACGTGGAGGTAAATACCTCCCGCAACTACCATAATATCAGCAACTAGTGCCTCAATTAGACACACACTCACTTGTTCATTAAGAGACAAGTTTCAAAGCTACAGTTGGAGAAGAGAGAGAGAGAGAGAGAGAGAGAGAGAGAGACGCATCTTTGGGAGAGGACTTTCTGTATTTGTTTGAGTTATCTCTTGGCATTGTATTGGCTATCTATAATAAGGAAGTTTTGTTGGGTTTTCTCCCCCATGAGCATTTCCCAGGATAAATGATGTGTCTCTTGTGATTGTGTATTTCTCAGTGATCCTATCTTATGCTATTGTTATTTATTGAAATGCAAAAGAACTCTAATAATAGCTTAAACATTAACATGGAATCAAAGCCAAGCTGAAGAGAGCATCTTTCATAAGAGAAAGTGAAAAACGTCACTGTTGTCGTACATGCAAATTAGGGATTTTCGTTGGTGAGGTATTTCAGCCCTAAAACCATCTAGAAAAGTGCACCCTCCCTCAAGGATTACTTTGGCATCCTCAGCGCAACTTTTCAATGGCTAGATCTCTTGGAAAGTGAAACCCTAGTTTCACAAAGTACCAGAAGTACCAGAAAACTAGAGTACCAGAAGTACCAGAGTACCAGAGGCACCAGAAAACCAGAAGCGCCAGTCTAGAAATCCCTAGATCAAGTTTGGAAGGGAAACAGTTGGATTTTCTCAGATCCAAACACACCAGGCTATTTGCCTCAGCCAAGTGCACCTCCTGGTAAGTTCAAAATTTAATTTTGAACATTTTCATTTTTGGACATTTTCCCAGATTCAGGTAAAAGTTGTCTGCAAGCATTAAGCATGTTGACAAGCTAGAAGGCGTGGAAAACTTCCATGCCTAGAAGTATAGGATTGGCCTCATTCTTGAAAAGAATGAACTAGCAAGATTCATCAAAGAAGAAGTGTTGGAGCCCGATGATGCTGCAGGAAAAGAAAAGCACCAAAAGGACACAATCATGGCCAAGAGAATCATTGCAGATTCAATCAAAGACCACCTAATTCCCTATGTGTCATAAAATAAGACTCCAAAAGAAATGTTTGATGCCTTAAACAAACTATATGAAGGAAAGAACATAAACCAGAAGATGAATCTAATAACTCAACTCAAGAACACAAGGATGCAGAAAGGAGAATCAATCCAAGCATACTTCTCCAAAATCTCAGAATTCAAAGAACAGTTAGAAGAAATTGGAGATACCATAGACAAAGATGAACTCGTAATGATGGCCCTCAATGGTCTCACAAGACCTTGGGATGCATTCATCCAAACCATTTGTGCAAGAATGGAGAAACTAAAGTTTGACAATCTATGGGAAGAATGCATTGAAGAAGAAACAAGAGTATCTAACCGAGAGGCCTTACTAGCAAGAGATGAAGATCAAGCCCTAGCTACTCACACTAAAGGAGGAATGAAGAAGTCTTACTTCTAGAAAGAGAATTATAAAGAGTCTCAACCCCCAAACAAATTCAGTCATAAAGAATCTCATCCAAGGAGATTCTAGAAGAAAGGACAACGAAAGGAAAGAGATTACTCATTGGTACAATGCTACCATTGTGACAAGATGGGACACATTGCGAAATTTTGTCCAGCTAGACGAGAAGAATACAAGAGGAAAAATAAGAGGCACAATGCCCGTGCAGTCGAAGATGAAGAGCCACCCGCAAAGATGATAAGAGAGAAGATTAAAGACTATGTCTTAATATCGACCCTCTCAGGATCGGTAACACCTGGAGAGGACACTTGGCTCATTGATAGTGGTGCGTCCAAGCACATGATAGGTCAAAGATATATTCTCTCTTGTATTTCAGAAAATAAGTTTTCTTAAAAAGTGACACTTGGAGATGATTACCAATATCCCATCAAGGGAGTGGGAGAATCAAACTACAAGCTTAATTCAGGGAATTCAATGAAGATGAAGGATGTACTCTATGTACCAGGTTTGACAAAGAACCTACTCTCCATTTCTGCTTTAAAAAAGAAAGGCTTCAGAGTTGCCTTTATAGATGGAGAAGTTCTTATGTGGGCTAAAGGAGAAACCATAAGTGAAGCAATCATCATTGGAAAAGAAGAAAATGGCTTGTAGCTAGATACACTTTGATCAGAACCATCATAGCCCTTGCAACTAAGATGAAGTGGAAGTTACACCAGATGGACGTAAAGACAACTTTCCTAAATGGTGTCATCGAAGAAGAAGTGTATATAGAGCAACCTCAAGGATTTGAAGTTGAAGGCATGAAGTCTCATGTCTGCAAGCTGAAGAAAGCTCTGTACGGATTGAAGCAAGCTCCTAGAGCTTGGTATGGCCGAATAGATAGTTTCCTGACGAGCTTGGGCTTTACCAAGAGTAAAGAAGATTCTGACCTTTACTTCAAGGTTATGAACGATGAGCCAGTGATATTATTTCTGTATGTAGATGACTTATTCTTAACTGGAGAAGAAAAGCTCATCACTAAATGTAAGAAGAGGCTTGCTTTAGAATTTGAGATGAAAGACCTTGGCCTAATGCATTATTGCTTAGGTCTTGAGGTATGGCAGAGTCCAGAGAGAATCTTCCTTAACAAAGGGAAGTATGCAGTCGAAATCCTGAAGAGATTCGACATGTTAGAGTGTAAGTCCATGAATACACCCATGGAAATGAAGCTGAAGTTGTTGGTCAACACTTCATCAGAATTGATTGATGCCATGCTATATAGATAGATTATTGGATCGTTGATGTACATGACGAACACCGGACCAGATATTTGTTTTGTCGTGAACACCTTGAGTCAGTTTCTAGTAGAACCCAAACATGTTCACCTAGTGGCTTCAAAACATGTGATGAGGTACCTTAAGGGTACATTAGATTGTGGTCTCAATTATGATGGAGATCATGATTTCACATTGAGTGGGTACACTGATTCAGATTGGGCAGGAAGTGTCTCTGATAGGAAAATCACTTCAGGATGTTGTTTCAGTTTGGGATCAACCATGATCTCATGGCAGAGTAGGAAGCAATCCAACATTGCTCTCAACACATCGGAAGCAAACTACATTTTTGCGTGTTCTGCCAGCTGCGAAGCTATATGGCTTCGAAAGTTGTTGACCGGTCTATTTGACCTAGATATGGAAGCAACCACGATCCTATGTGACAACCAGAGTTGCATAAAGATGACAGAGAATCATGTATTCCATGACAGGTCGAAGCACATAGAGATCGGATATCATTACATCCGTGATATGGTGCAGAGAGGAGCCATAAACTTCCAGTACGTTAGCACGGATGAACAGGTTGCTAATGTGTTGACAAAGCCTCTATCTTGTGTAAAGTTTGAGCACTTTCGCGATAAGCTTGGTATAGTCCGAAAGGACCTTCCTCGAAAGGGGGAGTAGTGTTATGATGAGACTAGTATTGTGCTTCCAACCTGATAGTTGTGACGTAAAGCCAGTCTAGTATCTTGCTTCCAACTTGATTGTTGTGATGTAAAGAAAGACAATGTGATGATACTAGTACTGTGCTTCTAGCCTGATGGTTGTGACGTAAAGCCAATCTAGTATCTTGCTTCCATCTTGATTGTTATGACATAAAGAAAGACGATGTGATGAGACTAGTACTGTGCTTCCAGTCTGATAGCTGTGACGTAAAGCCAGTCTAGTATCTTGCTTCTAGCTTGATTGTTGTGACGTAAAGCAAGACGATGAGATGAGACTAGTACTGTGCTTCCAGCTTGATAGATGTGACGTAAAGCCAGTCTAGTATCTTTCTTCCAGCTTGATTGTTGTGACGTAAAGCAAGACAAGTATTGTGCTTCAAGCTTGAGAGCTGTGACGTAAAGCCAGTCCAATATTATGATGATGAGCCAACCTCGTGCTGTGATGATGATGTATTAGTCTTATACTAATCCATATTGATGCAAATGATGATGTCATTCCTTTGAGAATGACGATGTTGTCGATGAGAAAACTTCTGATGATTTATAGATACACCAGTCAGTTTTCCAAGATGATATTGATGATGTTGTCCTCCTGATGCGGTCCTCTCTCTCACCTGATGTTGTTATAGAATACCCTTCTTGTTAAGGGGGAGTGTTGAAATAATGTAACTGCAAAATGTATTCTAATTATTATTGATATATTATTCATTGGATCAATTCCCATTGCGGATTGATCATGTCGGCTATTGTAAAGGACCAAATCCCCTTTTGCGAATTGGTCAAAATATAATTGTAATAGGCAGAAGAAGAAGTCGGCTCCAAAATATATTAAAGAGGCCCCATAATATATTAAAGGTGGTTATAACCACGCAGAAGAAGAAGTCGGCCCTGCCAGTGAAAAGACACCTCCACACGTGCCAGTGTTGTATAAATAAGGAGGCTAGCGCCTCAGTTAGACACAGACTCACTTGTTCATTGAGAGACAAGTTTCAGAGCTGCAGTTGGAGAAGAGAGAGAGAGAGAGAGAGAGAGAGAGATATTTGGGAGAGGACTTTCTGTATTTGTTTGAGTTATCTCTTGGCATTGTATTGACTATCTATAATAAGGAAGTTTTGTTGGGTTTTCTCCCCCATGAGGGTTTCTCAGGATAAATGATGTGTCTCTTTTGATTGTGTATTTCTCAGTGATCCTATCTTATGCTATTGTTATTTATTGAAATGAAAAAGAACTCTAATAATAACTTAAACATTAACACCAAGGTCACATAGTTTTTTTTCCTGGTGTATGAGGAAACCATGGCAACCTTCACAGTAGAACAACAACCAGATGTGCTCTTCCAGTCCACTGTACTTTCTGCTCAATTTGAATCGCAATATCCTGCAAACTCAAGTTCACATTGGAGGCATATCTCAGGCCATATCCAACTGTGTCTCATATATATCTCAATACATGTTTTGTTGTTGTCTAGTGAGTCTATCTCGATTGACTCATGAAATGACTAAGCACATTCACTGCATGGCATGAATCAAGTCTGGTGTTAACCAGATACATCATTGATCCAATGAGTTGTGGGTCAGTCTTGTCTGAATCATCATCAATATTTTTCTTTAAATCCATCACGGTGGATTTTTCATTCTCTCATACTAAACTTCTTTAATATTTTCACTGTATATTTTCCTTGACTCCGGAAAATATCATCGGTTCTCTGTGATACTTCTTGTCCCAAGAAGTAGTGCATCATACTTGGATTCTTCATCTCGAATTCAAAAGTCAAGGATTACTTGTTTCCAACAACAAGGATTTTTGAATAAGTCATAAAAATCAGGCTCTCGTCACCAACACTGTAATAATATAGGATTGGATCAACAACACTCTTGTTGAAATCCAAACTCATCAAGAATCTCTCTATCTGATATAGTTTCCAACTCATGGATGGTAGTATAGATGGAAGTGTATCGAGTTTATGAATCAAGTGTCTCATCATAGACAACTCCCTCTGTTTGTGAGAAACCTCTGTCTATAGATCTCGTTTTGTATTTCTTGACACTTCCATCAACTGCATGGTTGATCTTATAGATCCACTTGGAAGTTACTACAAACTTCTCTTCTGGTCCCTGAATAATATCTTATACATCATTCTTTAAGATATACTGGTATTCTTCTGTTATGGAATCTTTCCATACCTGTTCTCATGTCGCTTCTCTAAGACAAGGAGGCTCAACATCAATAAGGTGGCTCATGACTGAAGGATAGCTCAAAAATCTCTTTTGCTTTCTCGGGATGTGCCTTGAGAGGCTTGTATGTTTCTCTACCTCTTGCAGAGTGTGTCTAGGCATGACTTTTATGCCCTAATGCAATATATCTGAACATATCTACTGGAACAACTAGAATAATGTATGTCTCCTTCTGAACTACTGAAAGGGGAGAAGTTATTGTCTTATTGTCAATCTTCGTCTGAGATTCTCTAGATCTTTGAAAGACTATCTCTTCTTCAAGGAAAATGTCTCTGCTTGTCTCAATCTATCTCTGACCAGGGATGTTGATTTGGAATGTCCTTGAAGATTCACTGTATCCTTTCTTTTTAAAGGATATAGCTTGGACTTCTTCTCTTTGGGTACATGAAAATACACTAGGCACCCAAATAACCTGAAGTGTTCAATCTCATGCTTCATTCCGATGAAGAATTCTTCGAGAATAATGTTTTTCAAAGTCTGGTGAAAACTCTTGTTCTGAACATATACTATGTCATGCATGCTTTTGCCCATAGAATCATAGAAAGATTTTGATCATGTATTATTGGTTTCCCCAATGATAGTTCTATTCTTCGTCTTTCTCAATTAGTTTTGACTCCCTTTGAGTCAAGTGGCTCCCTCTGAAGGATAAACATCTTCCTTTATTGTTAACTTGTCTAGAAAAAGAAAACAAGAGGAACCAGAACAAGAATATCTCCTAAAGGAGAATAATGAGTGCATCTCTAGAATTAAAAAAATTTAAGGATTGTTGTCATAGCTACAACACCTACTTGTAATGTAGCAAACTTTAGAAATATAGGTTAGAGGAATGACAATGTCAACAATCAAACCTGGAGTCTTCACTTTGAGTGTGTTGTTCCTCTGAATGCACTGAGATCCCTCTGGATCCATGACTTCAACAAAAGGTTCCTTCCTCCTTCAATTTCCCTCGTGACAATGATACACATAATATATATACAAGTGCATACCTGGGGGTGCTGATATGATTTCTCCAATGGCTCTTGCCTGATCTTTGTCCTCTTGACATCTTCATAAAGGAGGTATGTCACAGTGACACCTTTTTGTATTACCCACAATAAGTCTTTCTTTGAAGTCTTGTCTTCCAGAAACTTGAAGTTGCTTGATCCATCAAGCTTAACTTCCATCATAGTTTTGTTCATCATAATTTTAGATTCTTCACAACCCTTTGTCAACTGGGCTAGAAAACCTAACGGCTAGGCTAGGCTAGCACTTTTAGGTTTTGTTGGACTTATGACTGCCAACAATAGGCCTTTGAAATATGAGAGAACACTGGTGAGCTGAAGAGCTCCTTCAATGAGTTGCAGAAACCTTAATACTGAAATTTTTGCAGAAATTGGCGAAACCCTAGGGCCAAAATTTCAAAATGCTTAGAATTTTGATCTGAAGCTTGTTGGAGGTGCACTGAAGGAGGCTGTACACTCCTATGCCCTTTTTAGCCCCAACGTCCAAGTACCAAGTGCTGAAAACCTCCAAAAAAACCAGTCGTGCAGATTTTCTGGGAACCCTAGGAGGGTCGTACGGTTTTTGCAGAAGAGAGAGGATTTCTGAAAGTTATTTGTGAAATGGGTTCTTCAAGACCTATGCTCTGATTCCATGTTGATTTTTCATAAGATAGGTTAAGCATGAAGTTCATTCCATTTTTAACATTTCACTTAACCATAAACAATAATGTTGTAGCAACCAAGATCACAAGAAGAAACACCATGCACAAGAACACAAGAAGTATCCTGGGAAACCCTTCTCAACAAGGGAAGAAAACCTAGCCAAATCCTTGGCTATATTCTTCAAGAGAAAGAACTTCACCACCAATAAGGCCTAGCACAAAAGAGGGTGCTCAAATGATGCAGGAGCATCGCTCCACCTCAAGAAATGCACCAACACGCAGACGCGCAATGGAGAAAGGGAGAGGCGCTGACCCTCCCATTTTTAAAATTTGAAATAATCCTATTAGGATTTTTGTGCTATAAGGTTGTAAATGTTGGGCCATGCCTTTGTACAGGTAGTGGTTGGATTTCATTTAAAAGGTTGCTTGTAGAAGGCCCAGATTGTAGTCAGGTTTGGGTAAACATTTATGAAACTTCAATGTAATAGATGAGGTTAGGTGAGAGGACGAGCTCCCAGAGCCCCTCTTTTGTAAGGAGATCTTGTGTCAGATTTCATAGATGGATATAAGGTAGATAGGCAGAGAATGATAGAGAGGTTTGGGTAGAGAGGCCTGAGGAGGTCTTAGAAGTTCAGAGAGAGAGAACTTGAGAGAACTGGGACTTTGTTACAGTCCAGTTTTTGTAAATTATTTGTATATAAACACATAGATAATCGAAAAGCAACTTTTCCTGCATATCGTGTGTTTATGTATGCTTTATATGTTTTTAAGAATTTTCACGTTTTGAATGTGTAACTGGTGAAGTATTGCATGAGTTTCGATTGTTTCTCATCTTTGAGTTTCTGAGTGCAAGGAGTGCACACATTCCGCAAAGAGTGCGTTGACAGAGGTCTAACCTCAAGGGAAAGCTCAGGAGGGATACCGTTGAACCTTCATCAACAGAAGTGCAAGGAGTGCATGAGAAGATCTCTGTATTGAGTTTAGAGAGAACCAGATTTATTGAGGACTCTGTAGAGCTCTGCCAGGTGGGCATTGAACCAGTGCAAGTGTGCACAGAAGAACTTCGTGTTGAGTTCAGTAAGAACTAGAGTTACTGAATACTCTATGAGGAAAAGATCTGCAAGGAGTGCATCGAGCAGAAGAATGCCAGGAGGGCAAGAAGTATTTCTTGTTCAAGAAATCCTTCGAGATTCTGAGTTTGAAGAAATCCCAAGAACGCAAGGTGTGCATGGGAGATCGAAATCTTCAAGGAGATCAAGCTCAAAAGGGATAACATAGAGGTTGTGAAAGAGTCGGACTTATTCTAAGTCTGAAATCTCAAAGGAGGGATAAAGCTACAAGAGCGAAGCGAGACCAAGAGTTGGGTCTGCGGGAAGAAGTTCAAAGGCTGAGACCTTTCGAACATTGACACAATCTTCTAATTCAGGAGAAGGTGGAAGCTCAGGAGGAGGGGCGACATAAACTGTCTGATCGATTGTGGAGAAGAACATGGATCATTAGATCTACGTTTAGGCAGAGGAGAAACGAGCGCAGGGGAAACAGATCTCAACTGTCAGATCTGAGCACATGGATCAACAACCATTAGATCCAGAGTAATGTACATGGGTTTTAACTCTTGGGAGTGCACATGAGAGAGGGTTTTGTGAAATCGTGAAATCCCGACATCATCAGAAGCGTCCATCGGAAGGGATGTGTGGCGAGCGATCAATGTTTCGCTGACTCGCACATCAGAGAAGTCAAAGAGAAGAGTCACAAGAACTTGTGAAACCCAAAATCACGAATTGATTTGAGTTGTTAGATCCAAAGGAGCATGAGCCGTCATATTTGGGTGCTTCGAAATATCGGAATTTCAGAAGTCGAGAATGTGGAAGAAGTGCTAACTTGGAAGTCGCAAGTCACAAAATCCTGATTTGTGAAGGAGAATCTGGACCGTTGGATCCAGAGGGGATACTTGTCAACGGATCGGGAGATCCAGAAGGAGGTGGAGGTTGAAGTGTTGAAACAGTCGAAGCCCGAAGAGCCGAAGTGCCAAGAGTCATCGATTTGCGAGAGGACACTTGTTTCCAGATCGCGAGCTTCGGAGGAAGTTATGCTGGAATTTCAGTTTTGAGAACTGAAATAGTCGAAGCCCGAAGCGTCGAAGAGACAAAGAGACGAAGTGCCAAAGGCTAGAGAGATTTTGAGCCGTCAGATCACCCAAAGTGAATCTGAGTCGTCGAACCAGGAGAGGAGACGTGGCAAAAATCTGTGAACTCCGAGTAAAGTTTCAGAGCGATTCATAGCCATCGGATTTAAGAGGACACGTGGCAGGATTCTGCATATTTGGGGAGAAGGAACAGGGTTGAGATTTGAGACCTCAGAAGCCTAGGATCCGAAGAGGATATCGATCGTTGATCGAGAGGAGGATTCCAGGACCGTTGATCTGGTCGAGGAGGTCAAGGACCCGAAGCGACAACACAACCGTTGATTGGGGATATACGTGTCAACAGATCTTCCACTCCGGGAGATGCCCAATCAATAGAGGAGAGAACTTGAGAATTGAGATTCCCTAAGGTCGGACTCACGGAGGAGATCCTAGCCGTGGATTCAAGGGGACATGTGGCAAGATATCTTCCACTCCGGGAGATTTCCATACAAAGGAGAGTGGAATTTGAGAATTGAAACTCCCAGAGGCCGAAAAGGCGGAGTCAACAACAATCGTTGATTCGAACTGGACTACATGTCAACAGATTGTAGAGATCTGTGGGGGACGCGTGGAAGGAGGAAAGAAGAGCAGGACAGAGGTCAATAACAATCGTTGATCACAGACAACATCAAAGGAGCAGAGATCGACGAATAGAAGAGATTGCAGGGCCAAGACGTGCTCAGACGATAATAATTTCAACCACAGTTTTGGAAGGGAGATACGTGGCAACTGGAGGAGGATTGTGGGGTGAAAAGCGGGTTGGTCTAAAACCACTCTTTCTCGCGCCCGCAATCGTGCATTAGCACAAGGGCACAACTCAGGGTCATATGAAGGAAGGTGCTAGTAAAGAGGAGCTAGTGCCCATGAACTGAAGAGCATTGGAACACGCACACAAAAGGTGTGGGTATCATAGGACCTGCGCAAAAGGAAGAAAAGGGGTCTGTGTATAATTTCTGGGTTCATTCAGGAGCCCGCAGAGTCAATCCAACTCGACACTTGGAACGATCCAGAGACCATGAGGTCGTAGAACCCCGAAGGGGAGAGGGGGGTTTCATCAATTGGTACTAGAGAAGATTTTTCGTCTGTATATTTTAGGCGAAGGAGGTAAAGGAGATAGTCTGATACCATCAAGTGGTATCCGAGCTTTATATTTTGTCTGCAGATCGTTGGCAAAGGGGAGACGGTGAATGGATATTGGTTGATACCATCAAATGGTATCAGAGCATAGATTGTTTATTTCTGTAGCAGAGAGTAGAGAGAGGGTATACTTTGATACACACCATTAGGTGGTATCAGAGCTTACATTTTTGTCTGTAGATTTCAGGCAAAAGGAGATAGTTTGACCACATCAAGTGGTATCAGAGCATAGATTTTTAATTTCTATAGAAGAGGAGAGATAAAGAGAATACTTTGATACCATCAAGTGGTATCAGAGCCTGCATATAATTGATTTCTGTAGGTAGCAGGTGAAGGATTGTTGCAAGTCCACAACAATCAATAAACAAAAGGGTGAGTTGTAAGAGAAGATGGAGGTTCTCTTGGATGAAGAGTAATCCATAGACTTGTCAGGAGGGCAGGAAAGAGGTGGAAATGGCTACTGAAGGCCATGGACGTAGTCAAAGAGAAGGCTGCAAGAAGAAATGCAATCCAAGGATGGATATGGAGTTCTATCAGATAAAAGCACAAATGGAGAAGCTTGCATTTAAAATGCAGCAGGATGCAAAAGTGCATTGGGTGTATGAGTAGCCCATGAAGAAGAAGGCGAAGTGGCCAGTAAAGAAATTGTTGGCCAGAGAACATCAAAGGTTGATGAGAGTGTGTCTGAGGCATGCTGAAAACCTCAGTGACATAGAGGAGGAACTGATTCACATATGTGAACTAGAGACTGGGAGAAATCTCAACGACGAGGGGGAGAAGAGGTCAGATGAAGATCTCGTAAACTGCCAAGTGGGCAGAAATGGACTTTCAAGTTGCTAGGTGGGCAATGGAAAGAGACCAGGTGGAGGTCTCGTATACTGCCAGGGGAGCAGTGCCAAAATTTTAGATTTCCAAGTGGGCAACGAGATGGGATCGATTGATCTCATAGATTGCCAGGTGAGTAGTAGAGAATTCCCAAATTGCCAGGTGGGCAGGGAGAAGGAGATGAGACTGTCTGAAAGTCTCGAGAGCTGAGAAGTCAGTTTATGTTAGCGAGGAGTGTTGATAGATGGAGATTCATGTGGACTTGCAGACCATGTGAATGAAGATGATGACAAGTTAAAAACTTTCACGATCTAGGAAGAGGATCAGAGAAGCATTCTGATTATTGGAGGGATCACGCTATTCCTACCAAACAGCCAGGTAGAGGCCAGTGCACATGATGAAAGTGTAGTAGAAGAAGAAGGACAACCAATAGTGAATGTCATAGAAGAAGAAGAGAAGGAGAAGACAGTGACGTTTTCCCCAACAAAAGGAGAAGGGCATTTAGTCGAATTGCTCAAAATTTTCAACCAGGGAGCTAAACAAGAAATGACTGCAACACTGGAGCCTGATGCATAAGAGGAAGCAGATAGCATGGATTTTGCTAATCTGTATGAAGAGTTGGAAGCCCTAGAGAGGAGGGTGATGGTGCAAAGATTGCACATCCAACAAGCTAGGTTTGAGACAGATGGAGGAGCATACCAGCCTGGGGAGAAGCTGAAAGAAGTTGGGGTTGAACCAACACAAGGGGAGATGACAGAAGCCAATTTGTCAGAGGAAGAAGATGAGTAACATAGGAAGAAGCTCATTGACGAGACTGCATAACTGAAGTTTGCAGCAGAATGGCAAGCTAATGCCATAGGAGAAGAAATATCCACTCACTGATAAGGAAGAGTTGTAGTCGAGAAGACTGCATGAGGAGAACCAACCACTAGAGAAGCTAGACAGAGTGATAGAGGAGATCAGGAAGTTGATGTTGAAGTCAACATAAGCAGTAAACAAAGGGAAGATGAACAGAGGAGAATCTTTCATAGCAGCAGGAAAGAAAAAGAAGAAGCAACAACAGCAGCAACATGGCTGGAGAGGAGCAAGAGGACAACTCCAGAAGAGAATTTGGGATCTAGGTGGATTTCAACACTAGAGAAGAGGAGCTCATGAGAAGGAACTCATGTTTTTCCTAGCAGGGGAGTATGATGCAGGAGCATCGCTCCACCTCAGCAAATGCACCAACACATAGATGCACAATGGAGAAAGGGAGAGGCGTCGACCCTCCCATTTTTAAAATTTGAAATAATCCTATACGGATTTTTGTGTTGTAAGGTTGTAAATGTGAGGCCATGCCTTTGTACAGGTAGTGCTTGGATTTCATTTAAAAGGTTGCTTGTAGCAGGCCCAGATCGTAGTCAGGTCTAGGTAAACATTTATGAAACTTCAATGTAATAGACGAGGTTAGGTGAGAGAGGACGAGCTCGCAGAGCCCCTCTTTTGTAAGGAGATCTTGTATCATATTTCATAGATGGATAGAAGGTAGATAGGCAGAGAGTGATAGAGAGGTCTGGGTAGAGAGGCCTGAGGAGGTCTTAGAAGTTCTGAGAGAGAGAGCTTGAGAGAACTGGGACTTTGTTACAGTTCAGTTTTTGTAAATCATCTGTATAGACACACAGAGATAATAGAAAAGCAGTTTTTCGTGCATATCATGTGTTTATGTATGCTTTATATGTTTTTATGCATTTTCATGTTTTGAATGTGTAACTGGTGAAGTATTGCATGAGTTTCGATTGTTTCTCGTCTTAGAGTTTCCGAGTGCAAGGAGTGCACACAGTTTGCAAAGAGTGTGTTGACAGAAGTCTAACCTCAAGGGAAAGCTTAGGAGAGATATCGTTGAACCTTCATCAACAAAAGTGCAAGGAGTGTACGAGAATATCTTTGTATTGAGTTCAGAGAGAACTAGAGTTACTAAGGACTCTGTAGAGCTCTGCCAGGTGGGAATTAAGTTGGTGCAAGTGTGCACAGAAGAACTCCATGTTGAGTTCAGTAAGAACCAGAGTTACTGAATACTCTGTGAGGAAAATCTCTACAAGGAGTGCATCGAGCAGAAGAATGCCAGGAGGGCGAGAAGTATTTCTTGTTCAAGAAATCCTTCGAGATTTTGAGTTTGACGAAATCCCGAGAACGCAAGGTGTGCGTGGGAGATCGAAATCTTCGAGGAGATCAAGCTCAGAAGGGATAACGCAGAGGTTGTGAAAGAGTTAGACTTATTCTAAGTCTAAAAACTCAAAGGAGGGATAACGCTACAAGAGCGAAGCGAGACCAAGAGTTGGGTCCGCGGGAAGAAGTTCAAAGGCCAAGACGTTTCGAACATTGACAAAATATTCTAAGTCAGGAGAAGGTGGAAGCTCAGGAGGAGGAGCGAAAACAATCGTCTGATCGGTTTTGGAGAAGAACCTGGATCGTTAGATCTACGTTCAGGTAAAGGAGAAACAAGCACAGGGGAAATATATCTCAAGCGTCAGATCTGAGCACGTGGATCAACAACCATTGGATCTAGAGTAACGTACACAGGTTTTAACTCTTGGGAGTGCACATGAGAGAGGGTTTTGCGAAATCGTGAAATCATGACATCATCAGAACTGTCCATTGTAAGGGACGCGTGGTGAGCGATCAACATTTTACTGACTCGCACATTAGAGAAGTCAAAGAGCAGAGTCACAAGAACTCGTGAAACCCGAAATCGTGACTTGATCTGAGTCGTTAGATCCATAGGAGCGTTAGCTGTCAGATTTGGGCGCTCCGAAATATTGGAATTTCGGAAGTCGAGAATGTGGAAGAAGTGTTAACTTGGAAGTCGCAAGTCGCAAAATCCTAATTTGCAAAGGAGAATATGAACCGTTGGATCTAGAGGGGATACATGTTAATGGATCGAGAGATCCAGAAGGAGGAGGAGGTTGAAGTGTTGAAACAATCGAAGCTCGAAGAGACGAAGAGCTGAGAGCCGTTGATTTGCGAGAGGACACTTGTCACCAGATCGCGAGCTCCAGAGAAAGTTATGCTAGAATTTCAGTTTTGAGAATTGAAATAGTCGAAGCCTGAAGAGTCGAAGAGCCGAAGAGCTGAAGCGCCAAAGGCCAGAGAGATTCTGAGCCATCTGATCACCCGAAGTGAATCTGATCCGTCAAACCAGGAGAGGAGACATGGCGAAAATCTGTGAACTCCGGGTAAAGTTCCAGAGCGATTCATAGTCGTCGGATTTAAGAGGACACATGGCAAGATTTCGCGTATTTGGGGAGAAGGAAAAGGGTTGATATTTGAGACCTCAGAAGCCCTGGATCTGAAGAGGATATCAACCGTTGATTGAGAGGAGGATTCCAGGACTGTTGATCTGGTCTAGGAGGTCAAGGACCCAAAGCGAGAGCACATCCGTTGATTGGGGATATACGTGTCAACAGAGCTTCCACTCCGGGAGATGCCCAGTTAGTAGAGGCGAGAACATGACAATTGAGATTCTCGAAGGCCGAACTCACGGAGGAGATCCTAACCTTGGATTCAAGGGGACAGGTGGCAAGAGATCTTCCACTCTGGGAGATATCCATACAGAGGAGAGAGGAGTTTGAGAATTGAAACTCCTTGAGGTCGGAAAGGTAGAGTCAACAACAACTGTTGATTCAAACTGGACTACGTGTCGACAGATCATAGAGATATGTGGGGGATGCGTGGAAGGATGAAAGAAGAGCATAACAAAGGTCGATAATAGTCGTTGATTGTAGGTAGCACCAAAGGAGCAGGGATTGACGGATAGAAGAGATTGCAGGGCCAGGACGTGCTCGGACGATAATAATCCTTGAGCGGGCCGCAATTTTAGCCATGGTTTTGGAAGGGAGATACATGGCAGCTGAAGGAGGATTGTGGGGTGAAAAGTGGGTTGGTCTAAAACCACTCTTGCCCGTGCCCGCAATCGTGCATTAGCACAAGGGAACAACCTAGGGTCGTATGAAGGAAGGGGCTAGTAAAGAGGAGCTAGCGCCCATGAACTGAAGAGCGTTGGAACATGCAGATAGAAGGTGCGGGTATCACAAGACCTATGCAAAAGGAAGAAAAGGAGTGTGTGTATAGTTTTTGGGTTCATTCAGGAGCCCACAAAGTCAATCCGACTCGACACTTGGAACAATCCAGAGACCAGGAGGTTGTAGAACCCCAAAGGGGAGAGGGGGGTTGCATCATCAAATCCTAGAAGACTAGGTGCCCAAGAGAGGTGTGCACTTTTCCCAAGGAGATATACTTGCTGAAATTTCCAAACTCAAGTGAGAGACATGATTCCACAATGGGGAATCTACCTTTACTTATACTAAACTGAACCTGTCAACAAAAGTGTCTATTGGTACAACATGGCCGACCTCACTAGCTTATAACATAATTAATATTAACCAGATTAATTATCTTTTACATTAATTACTACTCATATTAAGGTGGGGCCAACATGCCCCCTTTACATTACAATTAGGGTTACAGGCAGGTCTGACTCTTGAACAATATAGCAGGGTATCCGATACACCCACTAGTGCTCATCCACTAGGGGCACATCCATAGGGATGCCCATATCTCAGGCTCACTGCATTACACAGAAGAACCAATTCTTCACACGTTCACCTGTGCTTGTCCACAAGCACATCCAATCAACATATCTTCTTTCCCACTGCATCACACATGAGAGTCATCTGGAGTTTCTCGTCAACTATGCTGCTCAGAGGATGCTAATACATCATCTTCATTTCTATTCTCATGACGATGCACCCAACACTTTGGGATTTCACATGTTCACCTTGTGCTCAGCCACATGCACGTCCAACTCAGCAGATCGCCTTTCCCACAGGATAATCATCTGGAGTTCTTCTCAACTCTCTAAATGGAGGAGGTCATCTCTACATTCCAACTCTGTCTCAGATAGGAACCACGTACCCTTCTTAGGGGTTTTCTCCCAGGTTTGTAAGATGGAGAAAGTCTCACATAGTTGCATTGATCCACATCTCATAGGTTTGTAAGCTGGAGAATGTCTCACATAGTTGCAATCATCAACAACTTTCACATGTTGAGCACTGCCAATGCAAAAGTACCTCCAAGCTACCAAATTTCAACACATTGCAACCATTATAATATCAATGGTCACATTGAAGATAAGTGTTGGAAGTTACATCCAGAGTTGAATCCAAAGAAGGATGCTAAGAAGAAGAACCTGTGAGGCATGACTCATGAAACCTGGTAGAGAGAAACTTAGATGTGGATGTGAAGATTGTTTGCATCTTAGTGCAAAAGGAGGTGAATCGAGTGAGTAGCTTTCATCAGAAGAAAGAGAAGGAGATGACTTTTTCTTCCACATTGAGATTCAAGTCAAAATGATGAAGGTGGATGCTCAATTTGATTCTGATTCATAGGCCAACCTCATACCAGATGATCTAGCGAGAAAGCTTGTGTTGGAAGTTCGTGATCATCCAAGCCCTATCCATTAGGATGGGTGAATAAAGATGAAGAGCTCAAAGTTAGTAAACAATGTAAGGTCAGGTTTTCTACAAGTGCATATTTTATTGATGAAATGGAGTTAGATGTAGTATCCCTTGACGTGTGTGGTGTACTTTTTGAAAGTCCCTACATGTATATGATGATGTGATCTTCATGAGGAGAGAAAATCGGTACCCCCTCATCAAGGATGGGAAATATTACATCATCAATGCACAAAATTGTAAGTCAAAGATCTCTCTAGCAAGTGTCAACCAAGCCAAAAAGTTGATCAGTTCTAATAAGATGTACTTCTTTTCATAAGAGAGAATCTAAAATCAAGTGGGGAATCAAGAATGTAAGAGTAAAGGCATCCTTGGAGGGATGTACTAAAGAGAAGAAATGTCATTTGGAGGAGTTGTTACATGCATACAAATGAGTGTTCTAGGAGCCTAAAGGGATATTTCCCAAGAGGGAAGTGGAACACGAGATACATATGCTACTTGACTCCTCATTACCAAATATTGGGCTATATAGATAGTATGTTCTAGAAGCAGATGAAATGAAAAATAGTTGTAGTAGTTGTTGGAGGAGGGAGTAATTTGACCAAGCACTTCTCCTTGTGGTTCACCTATCATCATAGTACTCCAGAAGGATGGGACTTGGTGAATGTGTATCAAATATAGAGATTTGAACAAGATCACACTTAAGAATTGGTACCCTCTACCTAGGATCAATGATTTGTTAGATTAGTTGCAACATGCCAAGTACTTCACCAAGTTGAATCTCAAAGCAAAGTCTGCAGGAATGGCTAGTC
The DNA here is from genome assembly GCA_009831015.1 of Picea engelmannii. Taxonomy (NCBI): domain Eukaryota; kingdom Viridiplantae; phylum Streptophyta; class Pinopsida; order Pinales; family Pinaceae; genus Picea; species Picea engelmannii. Next base: position 178,054 of record ML791526.1, read on the forward strand.
ATGCCTTTTGATTTATGTAATGCACTAGTCACATTTATGTATTTAGATTGATTTGTAAGTGTATTTGAATGACATATTGGTTTATAGTTCCGGGAAGATCACATCTCACATCTCATGTAGGTGTTAGAGACTTTGAAAAAGCACTAGCTACTAGCTAATCATAAGAAATGTGAGTTTGCTTAGATGCCATTGGTGTATTTGGGGTACGTGATCGGTGGAGGGGAACTCAAGATAGATCATGTGAACATGGAGACCATTCTCAAGTGGCCAATTCCTACTAATGTCATTGAAGTTAGGAGTTTTGTTGAGGAAGTGCAGTACCTATGGAAGTTCATGGCATCCTTTTAGTGGTAGCCACACTAGTCCATGCCATAATGGCCAGTGGTAATACTTTTTGGTGGGGAAATAATCAACAAAAGGATTTCAATGAGTTGAAACAGAATATCAGTCAAGCACCATTCCTTGCATTTCCTTGTTGATGTTTCTGGTAGCTGCGGGAGGTATTCACCTCCGGGACAACCTCTCTTATAGGATAAGATGCCAAGACATCAAAAGGAAAACCATTGGAAGAATTAAAGAAGCCCCAAAAGAAATCTATTCTTCCAGAAGTCAAATCGGCTTGCCATAAAAAGATAAAGCAAATGTATTTTCCAGAAAGGACAAGTTGACCCCACTGGAAAAAGGTCATTGGTCAATTTAGTATAAATAAGGGAGGCGCCCTTCTCATTTGACACACTATCCACTCTGAAAAGTGTGCAAGTCTAATTGCGAGCTGCAACTGCTACATTCCAATGAAGGAATGCACATGACTAGTTGGGGTATTTCTCTGAGCCTTGGTGGTGCTCTAGAGGTGCGCTATGGTTTACATTGATGAGTTCTCTCCTTGTTGAGATAAGTATTGTTGGATTCTTTTATATTGGTTTGTTCTAGTGAGTATAGCTTGATCCTGGTTATTCACTACACTTGTGAACTAGTTTAGTATTAAGAAAATTCAACATGGTATCAGAGCCGTTTTCCTGAAGAAGCCATTGCACAAGTTTTTCTAACATCTCTTCTTCTAGCTGCTACCTTCTTGTTGCAGTTCTGCAACTGCACTTGTGACTGCAATGCCCCCCCCCCTTTCATGCCAAGCTAGTTTTAGTAGTTTCCCTTGATTGTTGGGCCTATTCTCTTCACAACCAAGTGTGCTCTAGTCCAACGCATCACCAACTACCTTCAGATTGTAGTTTGGATCACTTTGAAGTTTTATGGTTTGTCGTTGTTGTCGGATGATAATGTTGTTTTCTGCTATTGCTGGAGGTATGTACCTGTATATGTTAACTTATATCATTATCATGAGGGTGTTTGCTGGAGAAGGGACTTTTGTCCAAACAACAACTTAGATCTAGACTAGAGGGATCTCACATCCAATGCATTTAGAGGAACAACGAACCCTCCAGGTTTTATTGTTTTGATATGCCTCTCACTGTTATTGCACCATTGCGATCTTGTGTTTTTGATCTATTGGAGGTATGATCATTATACTAACCAAATAATATTAGAGATGCATTTGGTTATCTCCCCTCTAGGAAATATTATTGTTTTGTTGTTTGTTCTGGGAAGGTTATATTGCTAAATTCCATGGAGGTTTCCATGGAAATGTTGTTGTTCTTGTTTTCTTGTTCCAGACAGGTTACCTCATAGGCATGTCACTAGTGATAGCTATGAGAGGAGGCTATAGTGACGATTGCATAAAGCAACTCATTGGATAATCTATGGTTTGAGACATGAAGCAGTTTGATCAGAGTTTGTACAGATTGACAGTTCAACCAATTATGGCATAGGAGACTTGCTCATTTGCATTATAGAGCTCTTCTTGCTTTGGGGAAGATGATGACAAGTCTTCCAGAGCTTCGTATTGAACATGATGACATTTGCAGATATTGTGCTCTTGGAACAAATGCCAATGAATCTTTTTCGAGCAATGACAAGATATCCAAGGGGATCTTGGACTTTGTGAATTCATATTTGTGTGGGCCTATGATAATTGCTTCCTTGAGTAGATCTGGTCTCATGGATGAGACAGTGGCAGTGATTGTGACAAGTTGGACACTTCAAGATATTTGGGTGTCCTAGTTACATTCACGTACCCAAGGAGAAAATGACAAAGTTAGACCTCTCAGTCAGGTAGGGTACAATTGTTGGGTACCGTGAATCGTCGAAGGCATATCAGATCTACATCCCAGGCCAGAGACAGATTGGGGTGTACAGGGATTTTTTTTCTTCGAGAAGGAGGTAGCCTTCAAGAGATCTAGAGGATCTCACATGCAGATTGACAGTGAGACGCATGAGGAGATGGTGTCTTCTCCCCCTCATCCTTCAGTAGTTCAGAGGGAGCTAGATGAGCCCATGGAGACAGATGAGTCTGTTGATCTAGTTGATCCAGTACATCCAATTGATGTTCCTAGATATATTGCAGTAGGCCGACAGAGGCCTTCCTGGGCTCATTTAAACTCTGCAGGAGGCAAAGAGATATGCATTCCTCGTGGTACTTTCAAAGAAAGTAAGAGACCTCAGGGATTCTCGAGCTATGGTGCAACTATGAGCCACATCATTGAGCCTTCCTGTTATGAGGAGGCATCCATTCAGCTAGTATGGAGAGATGCCATGATGGAGGAGTATCAATCCATCATGAAGAATGATGTGTGAGATATTGTTCCGAGACCCAAAGGGAAGTCTGTGGTGACTTCCAAGTGGATTTATAAGATAAAAGATGCAGTTGACGAGAGCATCGAGAAGCACAAAGCGAGACTTATGGTCAGAGGATTCTCTCAGGTGGAGGGAATAGACTATGACGAGACCTTTGCTCATGTTGCTCAATATACCTCCATTCAGACGATTATTGCACTTGCTTCAACCTTGGGTTGGAGATTACTTCAGATGGACATGAAGACAACTTTCCTCAATGGTGAGATTGAGGAAGAGGTTTATATCGAGCAGCCAGATGGTTTTGTGATGCATGGGAAGGAGTGCCATGTCCTCGTGCATGGTATGCAAGGATTGATGGATACCTGATGAATTTGGGTTTCATTAAGAGTGTTGTTGATGCCAACTTGTACTATAAGGTTGTTGATGGTGAGTCCCTGATTTTGATCCTGTACGTTGATGATTTATATCTCACTGAAGCAGAGCATCTCATTGCTTGTTACAAGCATGATTTGGCCTCTGAATTTGATATGAAGGATCTTGGCATGATCCATTACTTCTTGGGACTTGAGGTGTGTCAAAGAATTGATGAGATATTCTTGAGTCAGGGGAAGTACACAGTTGAGATCTTGAGGAGATTTGGATGATGGACTGTAAGTCCATAACCACACCGATGGTGACGAATCTGAAGAAACTGAGTGAGTCTTCTTTCGATTCAAACTTGATTGATCCGAATATGTATCGACAACTGATTGGATCATTGATGTATCTGTTTAACACCATACATGGCATTTGCTATGCAGTGAGTGCACTTAGCCAGTTCATGAGTCAGTCGAGGTAGATACATTGGGTGGATGTGAAGCATGTGTTGAGATATTTGTGAGGCATAGTTGGATATGACCTGAGACATGCTTCTGGTGTTGACATGAGACTGCAAGGATATGTTGATTCGGATTGGGCAGGGAGCACAATTAATAGGAAGAGCACCACAGGGTGTTGCTTCATTTTTGGATTTGTCGTGGTTTCCTACTATAGCAAGAAACATACTTATGTGGCTTTGAGTACCACAGAAACCAAGTACATTGCAGTATGCGAAGCAGTGTGGCTTCGAAATCTCCTTGCAATATTTTCTAATAAGATATTGGATCCCACCGTGATCCATTACATTCGAGATATGGTGCAAAGGAAGACAGTACTAGTGGATTACCTTCCTACAAATGAGAAGATTGTAGATGTTCTCACCGAGCCTCTTGCCAAGTCGAAGTTCGATTACTTTTGTGATAAACTTGGAGAGAAAGGTCCCTCTTGTTAAGAGGGAGTATTGATAGTTGCAGCTTCGTGAGACATTCTTCTGCGACGATACTCCTCGATGGATTGAGTTGAGTATGACACTTATCAATGGATTGGTAAGTTGTATTGGAATGGTGCCCAGGGACCTTTGGATTGTAATCCATTTGGTTGAGATATCTCTCCAGGTCGTCTCCCTAGAGTAGTGGGCTGGATCGACCTGTGAGGACACTCTCCAGATCTTCTCCCCAGGGAAGTGGGCTAGGTCGATCTGCGAGTGTGTTGTGCCTTCTCCCTATCTTCTCCTTGATGGACTGAGCTGGGTTGACCTGAGACAGATCTTCTCTTCAGTTGGACCGAGTTGGGTTGACTTGAGATGGGTCTTCTCCTCAGTTGTGTTGGGTTGGGTTGACCTGAGACGGGTCTTCTCCCTAGGTGGATGGGCTGGGTTGATCTGTGGGGTCGCCCCTGATCTTCTCCCCATATCAGGCTGGGTTGACTTGGAGAACGCTCGTCTGAGATGAAGTTGAGCATGACACTTGTTAGAGTAGTGACAAATTGTCTTGGGGTGGCACCCAATGTCCCATGGGAGTAGACCATGAGGCCACGTCCCTTGGGAGTTGACCAAGTGGACATGTCATGGGTGAGTAGGTCCTTGATGATGCACTATGGACGAGTAGGTCCTAGTGCCACACTACGGGCGAGTAAGTCCTAGTGTATTCTAGTAGAGATGAAGTCTCATAAAAGGCCCACATTGGGTGTCGCCATGTGCGACGTGATGATGCTACCAGTAGCATGGTATCCATGGCCACAACATGGTCAGAGGACCATGACATAACTTGCGAGGCTATGAGAACCAAAGGAAAAACATCATGGAGAATACCTCCCTAGCTAAGAGGGAGTGTTGATGTTTCTGGTAGCTACAGGAGGTATTCACCTCCGGGACAACCTTTATTATAGGAGAAGATGCCAAGACGTCAAAAGGAAAACCACTGAAAGAATTAAATAAGCCCCAAAAGAAATCTATTGCTCCAGAAGTCAAGTCAACCTACCAGGAAAATATAAAGTAGATGTATTTTCCAGAAAGGACAAATCGACCCCACTAGAAAAAGTTCACTGGTCAATTTAGTATAAATAAGGGAGGCGCCCTTCTCATTTGACACACTCTCCACTCTTAAAAGTGCGCATGTCTAATTGCAAGCCACAACTGCTACATTCCAATGAAGGAAGGAAGGAAGGCGCATGACTAGTTGGGGTATTTCTCTGAGCCTTGGTGGTGTGCTAGGGTTTACATTGCTGAGTTCTCTCCTTGTTGAGATAAATATTGTTGGATTCTTTCTTATTGGTTTTCTTTAGTGAATAGAGATTGATCCTTGTTATGCATCACAATTGTGAACTAGTCTAGTATTCAGAAAATTCAACATGCCTAACTTGTAGAAGCCCTTCGAATTGGAGACAAATGCAAGTGGATATGCCATGGGAGCGATCTTGATGCAAGGAGGTAAGTCAATATGCTACCATTCTAAGATGTTTCATGGGGGAGTCCTGAACTACCCTACATATGATAAGGAATTCTATTCCCTGGTTCAAGCTATTAAGAAGTGGACACACTATCTGATGGACAAGGAAACCATTATCCACATTGATCACCAACCATTGCAGTATTTGAAGGCCCAAAGTAAGCTTCAACAAACTAGACAATACAAGTGGATGGGGTTTTTGCAATAGTTTCATATAGTCATCAAATATAAGAAGCACAATGCTCATAAGTTGACATGCTTTCAAAGCCACCCATATCTAATATTACAACTTTGGATACAAAAAGACATACATAGAAGATGCAAACTTTAAGGAGGTGTTTTAGTAGCCACAGGGACAAATTCATGTAGAAGAAGGGAGATGGTAATACTGACTATCATCTCTAGAATGGATTGCTCCACAATTTAGACAAGTTTTGTGTCCCTAAAGGTGAAAGATTGTAGCTTATCAGAGAGGCTCACACCTCTAAGGTTGTAGGACATTTTGGTGTTGTGAAGATAGTTTCCAACTTACAAAGGTATGTGTATTGGCCCAAAATGCAAGATGTAGCTTGGTATATTAAAGAATGCATAATTTGTTGTACCAACAAGCCTAGTAATAGAAAATAAGATTTATACCATCCCTTGTTTGTACTCACTCAACTTTGGGAAAGCATCTCCATGGATTATGTCGGTTGTTTGCCACAGACTAGGAAGGGACGTGACTATATGTTTGTGGTAGTTGACGGGTTCAATAAGATGTTTTTTTTTATGCATTGTAAAAGGACCATCAAAGGACAAGAAGCAACAAATATGTTCTTTGAACAAGTCTGAGTGCACTTTGGGATTACCAAAGAGCATCATATTAGTTAGGGATACCATATTTTTCAGTGCCTTTTGGAACACACTTTGGGAAAAGATGGACTCCAAGTTGAAGAGATCTACAACATTCCATCCACAGACAAATGGGTAGACATAAGTAATCAACATGACATTGGTTCAACTTTTGAGGGGTTACAATCAGAAGCATCCAAAGACCTGGGATGAAAATCTAACCTATATTCAACACTCTTATAACAAATCAATCCATACTTCTACCTGTAAGTCCCCTTTCAAAACTTGCTTTAGGTATTTTTCTCCTCTGCCCTTGGATATTGTATATGGAAACCCAGGAGTGAGGGAAGACGTCATAGGAGAAGCATTGAAAGCAAAGAAATTTGTTGAAAAGATTAGGCATATCCATTTGCAAGTATAAGAGATGTTCAAGAAGTCACAGGAAAAATACAAGGCTCGACATGATCAACACAAGATTGAGAAATCATTCAAGGTGGGTGATAGATTTTGGTTGCAGCTAAATAAAGAAAGACTATAGGATCCTGGTAAGAAGAACAAGGATTTGCAATATGGTCCTTTTGAGGTATTGGAGAAGGTGCATGATAATGCCTTCAAACTCAATCTACCCCCATATATGCACATTTACTCTATAATGAATGTGGAAAATTTGAAACTCTAGGAGCCTTCCATTTTGGACTAGGAAATTGAGGAGTAGGGTCTACCTACCATAGAGGACTTAACACTAGACTCTTAGGCAGAGTTGGTAGAAGATATTGGTTTGCAGAAGAAGTCCATAACTACTAGATAGGGGCAACATGACTTTGGCAGATTGAGTTGAAATGACAACTTCCAAGCAAGGAAAAATGGTACTCCAGGGAGAAGGTAGAGGAAAAATTTCCTCACCTCATTTAATAAAATATTTTGGGGACCAAAAGCCTCCTTAAATGGGGAGGTATGATTCATAATGGATCATTATATAATTTCCATCTATCTTGGTACTTTCTAGGATGATAAATTAGAGGAATTGACTTGTAGGGCCCAAGTTTAGTGGCAGGTTCCAATATAGAAATCTGGGGTCCAAAACCTTCTAGAGCCATTTCAGACATCAAATGACACTTTTTGGGTAAAAACTCTCAGCCCCTCGATGTTGTTAGATACATCGAGACCTTCACAATGGTATGAAAATCACCTCAATCAGATCTCGTATGCAGAAGTTACGTCTTTCGTAGGTTGACCTACCTTATTGACCATCATGTTGTTGAATGGATGCCATGTCATCACCCATTACTCAGACATTTGGGGCTAGCCATGTGTGGAACTTCAAGAAGATTCTAGAAGGTCCAAAACCTAACACTAAATGAGAGTTGAGGCATGCAAAAACCCTAACCCTAAGTGACTATTAGGCTATGTTAAATACGGGGCCACTAGGAAGAGAGAGTTCCATTCTTTTAGCATTATACTTGTTCCATAGTTGAGTGGAACATCTAGGGGTGAGATTTGAGAGCATAACAGAGGAGGAGGAAGATTTTGTAGCATATATTTAGGCCATAGTGTCAAAGGCAACTCCATAGTGAGTGCCCATTTCTTTGTATTTGCATTTCATAACTCAAGAAAATAGAGGAGAGCATATGCTTCATCTTCTAGTTGGGTTTTCTCGCATATCAAATTTCCCAACATATATCTTATGTTCATTTATGTGGATAGTGTGTTCATTTGTGTGGATGGTTTGTTCATTTGCTTATTCCTTCATTTACATATTTCAGTTATTTTCATAAATTTGAGCATTAAGCTAGTAATAATAAATCTGGAAATTAAAAAAATAAATTGAATAATAAAAAGATTTCAAAATAGTACAAAATTTGTTGCTATGAACTATTCCAATAAAATATCCATAATAATTTATAAAAATACTATAAACTCTATTTGTTGCTGGTAAAGTCTACGAAGGTATACATACCCTACCCCCCTCTGGATTTGAACCTGTGACCTCTTAAGAAGAAACACATGTTTTTAACCATTAGGCACACATGCACACGTTAAATAAGTAAACTAAGTAGTACTCTAAAAGTTCTATTTTTTGGGGGGGGATTTGTTTTGTTTAATTTTTCCTGAAATTTTGTCAAAAATTGTTGAATCTGCAGATTTGAGTGACTAAATTTGTAATGATGCTGAATTCATTTATGCATTCAAAAATGCAATTTAAACAACAAAAAATTATGATATTGTCCAAATTTATATCATATTAAAGATCAAACTTAAAATATTTAGACAAAATTGTAAACTAATCATCAATGTTAATCCTTTCAACCTATAATATCTCAAATAAATATAACTAAACAACTAAACATTATTAACTTATACCTTTTAGAAAAAATAAAAAAATCATAAAAAAAAATAACAATAAAAAAAACTTAATAATATTATATTATAAAATAAACTATTGAATCCTTGCTTTGGATTTCAAATTATATTGTTCGTGAGAGTATTGTAATTAACAACCATTATTAAGGTGAATCAATGAATCTCGATTACACTTTTTTGGCAACACATGCATATGAAATAGTCTATGTAGATTCCTACGAAGGTTTTAAGCTATTAATGGAGGTTTTAAACCTTGATTGAAGTGAAACTTGGATCAAGCTTTTTAAACTAAAAAATATATATATTTTAAAAATGTCTCCATCAACGGTTTTAAAATACTTCAATCAAGGACTTTTAAAGTCTTCAATTTAGGTATTTTAAAACCACCTAATGAGGATTAGATTTCGATGAAGGGTTTGAAGATCAAGATTCCTTCTTCATTATTTTTGTACGTTTCATGGAATTACAACTTTTAATAGGTGAAATCCCTTTCTCCGTTTTCAAAGGTGGTAGACTTAATACATGTAGATTCATCATTAAAATCTCTATTCAATACCATAATTTTCTTTCTTTTGATTTCATATAATATTATTTATTTATTTGTTTCTAAAACTTATATAAAAAAAAAAAAAATTCTTAATAAAAACCCTTAAAGAAAAATAAATATCTTAAAATGGATATTTCAAAATATTCAATTTAACATATATTTATAAATTGACTGTTTAAAATCATTATTTATTTATTTTATTCAAAGATAAATAAACTCACTACATTTCGAATAAAAAATATTCCATAATCCACACTGTTTTGAATTATGTTAAATAAATTAAGCAAAAATAAAAATAATGAATAAAAAATATTCCATAATCCACATTGTTTTGAATTATGTTAAATAAATTAATCAAAAGTACAAATAAAAAGAGATCACACTACATGATAAAAAATCATCCATTCAAACTTAAAAATTCTTTATATTAAATAAAGATTTACACGCTGAATTATGCTGCAAGTTTCTCGTTATTATCCATACAAAAAGAGTTAACATATATGGCTATATAAGTCCTCCAATGACCTTAAGCATATAGTAAAGTTGTTTGATTTAACTAGAGCCACCATTTGACTAGTAGATAAAGGTGAAAGACCCTTTTAAGTTATTTCTAAATTAGATGGTAAACTCGATTGTTGAAGTCACGACTCAAAATCAACATGAATCAACCTTTCCGTGTTTCATCATCGGATCAAAAGGTATGTGAGTACATGCGTAAAGAAACATATTATCATTGTCAAAATTATTTTCTTATCAAGGTTAGAGTTTCCTCTCAATTGTTTGACTATGATAGCAATTGAATGATAGTGTATGCTATATTTATAAAAAGGTATGTGAGCACAAGAAACATATTATCATTAGAAACGTATTATCATTGTCAAAATTATTTTCTTACCAAGGTTAGAGTTTCCTCTCAATTGTTTGACTATGATAGCAATTGAATGATATAAAGTGTATGCTATGTTTATAAAAAGGTATGTGAGCACAAGAAACATATTATCATTAGAAACTTATTATCATTGTCAAAATTATTTTCTTATCAAGGTTAGAGTTTCCTCTCAATTGTTTGACTATGATAGCAATTGAATGATATAAAGTGTATGCTATATTTATAAAAAGGTATGTGAACACAAGAAACATATTATATTGTCAAAATTATTTTCTTACCATAAGAGATTAGTAAATTTCTAAAAGGAATACCATTGTTAATAAGGAATAAGGAATATCATTGTTAATAGAGTTTTTTCTTACTTGTTTGACTAGGATAACAATTGAATGATATAATTGATTTGTGTATTTTGTTACAACAAAATAATTAATTGATAATTTTTTTTATTACAAGTTATTTTTAAATTTAATATCAAATTTGATTGGTCCTCGACGTGAGGATAGTTGGTAACAAAGTGTGTTGTTAAGGTACTCCGTGATGTTAAAGTTATCGGTTCGAAACTTGTGGGGACAAAAAATCCAGCGATGTTAAGGGTTGGTGTGGCTCAGGCCGGGTGCAATCCCCGGGTGATTTTGATGGCTTAGATGCCTTGAGTCGCGGTTTCTCAAGCCACAGGCTAGTCACGCAGGTCACAGACAAACTAGCAAACAAAAAAAAATTATCAAATTTGATTGCTATATTTATAATTGAAAATGAACAACAATCAACCATGAACATCTCCCTTGTACTTAAATTCCTTACTTCATCATGAAAACAAAGTGTATGTAATATTTACAAAAAAGTATGGGTACACGTGGAAAGAAACATATTATCATTGACAAATTTCTTTTCTTGGCATAAGAGGTTGGTAAATATCCAAAAGTAACATTAATTGTGAATAGAATTTCCTCTCAAATGTGTGATTATGGTGTCAATTGGATGATAGATTTGAGTGGTGCATTCCACTACAACAAAATAGCCAAATGATGCATTTTTTTGTTACAAGTATTTATGGGTTATTTAACTTAATCATTGCATAAAAAATTGTCTTACGACGATATTTACTAGACATAATTTGATAGGGTTAAGTTTTGAAGTAACAACAAAGCATGCAAAGAAGAATGACCCAAGTTGAGGTTTGATTCACAAAAGTCTCAGTACAAAGTCAACCATAATATGAGAGTTGTGGAATTCTAAGTATGCAACCAATGAGTGTAGTAGATATGTGAACTTCGAGTATGCATAGGACCATTTGGAAGTGCATGGATCCCTTAAGATGCAATGACACTAGAATCCTCTGTATCTAAGATTAAAGGCATAGCGCACCCCCCACCGAGTGGATGGAATTGTCATTTCCTTAACTTCTTCTAGAATCTTCTATCACTACTTCTAGAAGGTTATACAAATGCACTCCTATTGTAAGAAGGTTTCTTTTTTACTATTGGAATAGTAACAATTATTGATTATTGTTTTGTTGTTATGATTTATTCGACCCCATTATTGTAAAGATGTAGCTTTCCTGATTTTTGTATTTGATGTAATACATGGTTGCTAATATAATGAAGATCATGGGAGGCTTTGCCCATGTTATTTTATGTTTAGTTATATGGATGATGTATTTATTCTTATAATGTGTTATGATGAGTTGGTTTATTTATGCTTGTGACATAAATTGTTAATAATGAACTATGTGTCCCTTCTATTTCCCTCTACTTTTCATTACCTTTAAAGGCATGTGAGTCTTTCTTCGTATAGAGAGTTGAAAATGCCAACATACTAAAATACATTGGGCCTTTGTTGAACACCTTTGAACTCTATGTCTTTAAATGAGGCAACATAAGTATTCAAAACATTACTAACACCAATGCAAATTCGCATCCTATATTATAATAAACATTAACCTCAATTAGAACATCAATATTTACATTGAAATTAAACTTTTCATATATCAATATTAGATTGAACACAAATTCCTTCTCTTTGTGTTTTTTCTTACATAACCTCCTTTTTTTCATAGTTTTTTTTTCATTATATCTTAAAATTTAAAGACAAACTATGTATAACTTTGTTAAGACCTTTCTATCATGCATATAATGTTGATATTATGGTAGCTACATGAGGTATTTACCTCCACGTGCAAACCTGACGAGAATAGAATATTCCAGGAAGCAAGAAGAAACCCTAATTAGTTGGCTAATAACCCTAGAAGACAAGTCATCTCAAGAGGATAACTTGTATTAGGTTATTAGCCTCCAAGAGAAGAAGTCGGCTAAAGGAAATATTATATACTAAGTAAATAGGCACCCAGAATGAGAAGTCGGCCCAGGCAGTTTGCTAGTTTTAGTATAAATACAGGAGGCCAGTCTTCATTATGGCAGGCATTTCTTAGAACTGCAGAAGCAACACTTGTGCGCACTGCAATTGGCCAGTTTGAGCGCAAGTCTCGAGGAGAGTTGTCGTTGCAACAGTTGCAACTAGCAGATTTTTGTGTTGGCTTGGACTATCTCTTGGTTATGGTTTGGACTCTCTGATCATCTCTTGTTTGGTGCGCTATCCTTGGAGAGAGAGGTGTGTTATCTTGTTTGGCTATCTAGCCTAGGGTTTGCTTCTGGAATGATTCTCTGTCAAGGTTAAGGTGCTCGAGGGTGGCTTCGGCCTATGGTTGGGTGACAATAGTGATATTGTCTATGGTTAAACGAGCACATCCATTATATTCTAACATGTTATGGGCCCACACCTCCTTCATTCAGTCTAACCACTGGAAGGGAGCATAGCCATAAGGATACTAAGATCGTTGAAGAACTGTCACCGGGGTTTCTAGCAGAAGCAGTTACTAAAGCACTGTTGCTAGGGTTACTAACAGGTGCAGTTGCAGAAACCCTAATCCTCTCGTTGAGGCACCTTAAGTGAAGGGATTTACCTAATTTCTGGATAGACTAGTGCACCCTATCTTAGCACATCTCCTGGTACTCTCAGCAAGCTAAGACGTCAAGTTTGAGTTTTTGATCAAATCTAGGGTTGACCAAGTCAAGGCAACCATGACTTACTTTATGAAGTCATAAAACAAGTTAGATGGGGCTTCTAACTTCAGAGTGTGGAAGACAAGGATTGACCTCATCCTTGCCAAGAATAAAGTGTTGGATATCGTGAAAGGAAAGATCATGGAACCAAAGTTTGAAGAAGGAAAAGAGAAGGAACCGCAAAATGTTGCAGTTATGGAGAAGTTCAAAGATAGTGACATCAATTCCATGAGTATCATAGTGGAATCTATAAAATACCACTTGATACCCTACATCTCCCATCTTAACTCATCTAAGAAGATGTATGATGCCCTAACAAACCTCTTCTCGGTCATAAACATTGGACAAGTAATGAGTCTGAAGAATGAGCTCCATGACATGAAAATGAATGATGATGACAGCATAACATCATACTTTGTGAGAATCTCTCAGTTGAGAGATCAAATACAAGCCATTGAAGAGATCATTTCAGAGAAGGAACTGGTAAATATAGTATTCAATGGTCTTCCCAAGACATGGGATGCATTTTCCACAAGCATGAACACAAGGAAGGAGTATCCCACATTTGAAGAACTTTGGACTTGCTATGCACAAGAAGAATCAAGGATTAGTGCAAAAGAGAAACCTCAAAAGAAATACTATGATCAAGCCTTCACAACAAGATTCAAGAATTTTAGGAACAAAAGGAAGTTTGGTTCAAGGAAGAAGGCAAATCAAGAGAAAGATATGTCAGAAATACAATGCTTCAACTGTCGAAAGTATGGTCACTACAAGAATCATTGTCCCGAGTCGAAGATAAGGAAGGAGACACACGAAGCATCAGTTGTCGAAGAAAAGGAACCTTCAAAGAAGATTAAGTAGGATGAAACAAACTTCTTCTTCTAATACAAGGTAAACAACACTCTTCATAGTTCTTGTACATACCATGTTTTCTGTACATATCTTGCATATATATTTCTTAGAAGATAATTGTTAATATTATGGTAGCTGCGAGAGGTATTTACCTCTACATGTGAACCTGACGAGAATAGAAGACTCCGGGAAGCAAGAGAAACCCTAATGAATTGGCTAATAACCCTAGAAGCCTTGTCGGCTCAAGAATATAATTTATATTAGGCTATTAGCCTCCAAGAGAAAAAGTCGGCCATAATTAATAATAATATACTGAACAGACACCTACCCAGAAGGAGAAGTCGGCCCCAGTAAACTGGCAGGATTACTATAAATACAGGGCGCCAGATTCTCATTTGTCACATCTCGGGACTGCAGTTTTCCTAGTTGGTGTGCACTGCAGGGGTAACTGGTGCGCAGGTTTGGAGGAGGGTTGCAGGTGCAGCTGCAATAGCAACAAGTTTCAGTATTGGCTTGGATATCTCTTGGCTAGGGTTTGAACTATCTGATCAACTTTTTGTGATGCGCTATCCTTGGGGAGAGATGTGCTGCTCTTTGTTTGGCTATCTAGCCTAGGGTTTGCTTCCGGAGGAATTCTCAGGTCAAGGTTAAGGTGCTCGGAGGGAGGCTTCAGCCTGTGGTTGGGAGACG
>ML791526.1:276796-337496 GCA_009831015.1 Picea engelmannii
AAAGATTGGTTGGAGAGGGTGTCACAACATCCTATTTACTCAATTCGAGCCACCGAACAAGAGAGATAGTATTATCATGATCTTTTGGTTATTCTAGTTGCATATTGTTTCATCTTTTTTAATGCACATTTTATTGATTATAATATTTTGTTTAAATTGTCTACTATTTCGTAGATATAATCTTGTATTCCAATGAGGGGCCTCCTCCTTGGCATGATGTAGAGATGGATGAGGCTACTAAGTTTCCCGAAGAGCACATACCTAGCATGCGATGGATATTAGATCTCTGATTTTATCGCTAGGTCACATCTAACTTGTGTACATTGATGGCTAGCTTTGAAGTGGAGCTATTTTGACCTAGAGTGGTCACACATGATCAATATTATTGGGATCTATGTGAGCCTTACCCATGATATGACATAATAGATGTGTCATATCATCATTATCCCCATCCTACTCTAGAGGTTGAGGGATGAGGAGTGATGATATGTGAGACATGATTGCCCATGTTCTTCATCTTTAGATGATGAGATGCTTGCAGAAACTCCTCCAACTACTCCACCTATGCCACCATTTGATCCTACTAATGCACTTAATACACTCACTAATACACCAAAAAATCAACTCATTGATGCACCTAATGATACACTCATAGATGCACCGATCTATGCATCCATTGATCCACCTACAATAATGGATAGTAGGCCTATTGATCCACATATTGCTCCATCTACTTTACCAGGTATTGATCCTATAGATGGTATCTTATCGATTCATTTAGAGCCTATATATGTATGTTAGAGTGTAGCTACATTCTTACGAAGTAGAGGTACTAATTCCTCTAGCTTTGGTTATAGACCTAGTATTAGTTGAAATGTATATTAGTTGTTGCGATGTATATTTTACATATATTGATTTTGATATTATTGTTCATGTATATTACACCTTTTCATACCATGTTGATGTCGTTGTTGTTTGATTTCTAAAATTGATCTTGTGTATGTTATTGACTAACATTATCAATGATGTCTCTAGTTTAAATTAAAATAAAGATGTATCAATTTTGAGATGCCATATAATGTTTAACTCTAGTTAGAAAAAACCATTTAAATTGGATTGCGATTGAAAAATATTATAATCATCTAATATCATATAATGTTTAACTCTCTTTCAAAGTGATTTTTTTTTTGTCTAGCAAGATATAGTATGTTGATTAAACATGAAATTTACAAACTTGATTCAATGATTTAATTAATAATTGCAAGATTTGATTAATTTTTCAAGTCAATTTTTAAAAATTCTTAAATTGTTTTACTAAAATTATTATTAATGTTGATAAAATTAAAACTATGATAGTTAAAACTAACAAAATAATTATTCCTCCAATTTTTATAGTGATCACATCTTGCATACTAAATCATCAAAACAATCATAAATAATATTTTATTAAAGTTTTAAATCATTTTTATTTATTTATATTAAACCATGAAAACAATTTTAATTTTTTTATCTTAAATATAAAAAGAGATTAAAAGAAGACAAAATAAGACCTTCAACTAAAGTGGCATTGATGATACTAGTTGTTAATATTGATCTTACAAATTTTTATTACAACATGTAGATCTTAGGCATAAAAAATATTCATGATTCAATAAAGAGTTTGAAGTTTTATTTTATTTTTTTCAAAATGATGGTGGTAAATGGTTGTTAATTTTTTGTATCCAAAAATATAAAATGAAGAAAAAATGATTTTGGTATTGTACAAAATTTTTGTAATTATTGAAACTTGGTGATAACTAATAATTCCTAAATATACTTGTGAAATCACCACTAATTATACTTTTATCCTCTACAATGATTTGGGTTGGTTGTTTCTTTAAATAATTGTCATTACATAACTACAAAAAATAACTAAAAATGCGATAATTCAGAATACATACACAATTGGCCAATTCTAGAAAACCATAATAAAGTGACACATCCACAATGCAAATGTTGAAAAAAAACATGTACATATTACTCTTTGTTGCCATCACTCTAATTATCTTTCTTGCTTGGCATGATAACATTGTTGATCTTAAAAAAATGTTCTGATCTTGGATCATGTCTTAGTATGAACAACTAATCCCTATCCAATGCTTCATGTAAAGAAACAATGGGTTTTAGTGTTTTGGTAAAACATAAGGGTCCTTCTTTCTTCCCACATCCTTTTAGATTTAATACAAATTATCTCACTATCACAATATTCCTTTACATTACTCTAATCAAACGTATTCGGCTGCTTGCACCTAAAAGTAACACATTGTAAAGATGAGAAGTCCACTTACATGATCTCTTGCACCTTTCTAATGTAACCTAACTTTCCTCTATTAGGTTGTGATCATGATGGCTAACACAACTGGATTGGTTGAACTTGATATACACATGAAATTCACATGCAACATGTCCATCATCTACATCATCAATGCAAAAATGATATTGACATGCTGACATAAATGGGAACACGTGCATCCATAAAGATGAGAAAAAAAGACAATGTCATATGTCTATTATCCAAAGCATTAATAAAATTATAATACATGTTATAATTCAAATGTACATTTCAAAATGAGAAATTGACATATAGAGATTATTAGAAATCTATTATACCTAATCCATATGTTTAATGCATCCTCTTGACCGTGTAGGTAACAATTAGGCATTCCATATTTCTTTATGATCTGGTTAGAATCATAATTATTGGGACAAATCATTGGCATATTTTCTTTTAAATGATTAGAATAAGGAATGCTTATGTCTTTCAACCATTTAGAATATTTCCTACCATTGTATTGTTTCCTTTTCTTCTCTTCATACAATGTGACCCATGACTGCATTGCCTTCATGTTATAAAAAATAAATTCATTAATGACATTAATTTTTGAATTCATTGATAGATTCATGAAATAAATAAAAGAATAGTATGATATCGAATACATATTATCAAGTCCAATGTAATTAGTAACTCTATATAAAATTAACAAAAGATAAGAGGCTTACTCTTTATCATGCACCATTTTTTGTTGGTTCAAAGTATTTTTGCTTCCATTTTATCCTCATTTTGATGGTCATCCCAAACTAATGTGCTTGGTGTGTCATTAATTTTCTCGATGTACCTATTAGCATAATATAATGAATCATATATTATGTACCCCTCCATCATAGACCCATCGATTTTTACCCTTAGTTAGATCAAAACCTTTCAAATTTTTCATGTACCTCTCCCAAAAGAACATCCAATGACATGAGACCACCTTGACTAATTCAACCTCATCAACTAGGTAATTTAGAAGATGGACCTACAATTCCATGAAACTGATGAGAAATTCCTTCTCAACATACAAACAATCCCAGTTATCTCTAGATTCCATCGTGGAATGATAGCCATGTGAATATCCTTTGATATAATTCAACATACAAATGCATATAATTTTGATATGGCACATTGTAGGTTCTAGGGAAAGTCATGGTTCACACAACCACACATGAGTAAAGGATAATGGAACTATAAAATTAATTGGCATAATACTTTGGATGGATATGATATATAACCTAAACTATAGAAAAAGAAACATGTAATATTCATACATACCTTTATAAGGTTCAAATAATTATATGATTTCAACCTTGACAAATGTCTTTCTATGGTGAATTAATATTATAGAGTTGACATGTCTAAATAAGGTGTCTTCATACCCAATATAACATCCTTCACTAGAGACAAGTGATCTTTCTTCAAAATCCATGGGACATCACCTTCTTTAAAATACCAAGAGAAACTGACCTTTCCTTTGCTTACCTTTTTTGGCTAATACATTGCTTTTTAGTATTTGAAGAAATAAGATCAATCCTAATACCCAATGTGTCACATTTTTCCAATGATATGTGCTTCCACAAAGAAGATGAAACATTATTGTATATGAATATGATATAGTATGTGGTAAATCCTACAATCCTCCCAATAAGGAAGATCATAAAACACAAAATTTCCTTTTACCCCAATGGGAATTTAAAATTTTATTAATGTAGGCGTTGAAAAAATTCAAGATCATCAAACATAGGTTCCCCATTTGAATTAAACAATTCTAAAATTTCCTTCTTCTCTATTTCATCATCCTTAAGCCAATTTTCCAGATTCATTGTTTCACGTCTCCATCTTCTCTTTGGATTGCCATTGAAATTATGTGTTTCTCTTCTATAAGGGTGGTATTCTAGGAGGAATACCCTCAAGCAATTTTTCTTTGTATTTCATAGTTCATCGAACCACCTAGACTTTATAAAACATCTTTGATATATTTACTATAAGTGAACTCTTTATACTTGTACTTTGAAATAGAAACCCAATTGTAGTTTCATAAAATCTTGTCTAGGGTCAATGTAAGTGTGGTATCATATTAGATTGAGGCATTCTTGTATGCATAATGGAAAATACTGATCAAGGAGTGAACTGGGTATTGATTTTGGAGGAAATTTATAGTTGCATAGAAGAGGATTTCTGGGTAGAACTGCACGTGGAAGGATTGTACTTGAGAAGTAGAAATATTTCAAATAGAAGGGGAGTAAGAGATCAGGGGAGAGGCAGAAGATAATGTGGAGGCACTATAGTTGAAGTAACATATGCATTGAAGGCTATACAAGTAATATTATAAGTTGTAAAGACAACTCAGAGAAAAAGAGTTTCAACTGAAGTTATGTTAAGCCCTAAATAGTGGCACCTTACCCATTAATCGGGGAATATTACATTAGTTTTGTTATTTTATTTATTTCAACTTGGGTCCATTAGTTGTAATTGTACCTCCTAGTCTCCTATATATACCAAGGAGACCTTTTCATTTGGAATCATCTTGTATTTGGGAATTAATATGATGTATAAGGAGGTTTCCCCCTTGAAGAGTCTTATTATATGAATTTATCTCTTTTTCAAGGAGTTGAGTACTTATTCTAAGGTTTTTATGCTATGTTGATATTTGCTTCTTAACATTTGGTATGAGAGTTAGACAATCTTTGGGACTGGCTTCTTCAAAGCAAGTCTTCTTGGATTTTTTTCTACAACATGTTTTCTGGAAGGTTTCGGGATCTATAATTTCTATGGTGTAGAGATAACTTGCATCCAAATTTCAGATCTTGGTTCTTTATAGTTTTGTAGATACATTCTGTTCAAGTTAGGGTTTTTGACTAGTCCTGAAACTAGTCTGAAACATGTCTTCTTGAAATTTTTGATCCCAATTTTTTTGGCTTTGATTCATGTTCTGAAATTTTTATATTAAGAAGGAATAATAGTGAAGTATCTTGTGTACAAATTTCATCCCTTTATTCTTTGTACTCGGAATTTATTCTCTAAGGAAATTAGGGTTTTTGGTTGGTCTAGATTTCAGTCTAAAACAAGTGTTCTTGGGAAAAATATTATATATAAATCTATAGAACTCCAAATTGAGTGAGACCTATTCCATTGGTTAGGGTACGGACCTAAGTTTTACTAGTGAAAGATTCAAGTTCTGAAGTGAAGACAGTGACACATGGAATTTTGTACAAGTTCGCTCTCCTAAAAGAGAAAACAATCAACACATCTTGGGAAAGTTATCATAAAATTATCTTGGGGAATCCAGTATTGGTCTAACCTATGGGGTTGAAAAGAAGAAGCATTAGGCTACCACAGGCCAAAATTTTAGACTCAAAAGAGACAAAATTGCATAGATATAGTAGAAGAAAGGTCGGCTAGTAGAGCAATCTCCAATTCAGGGTTTTAAAAGGTGCGCTTGTTTTTAGAAATTTGCATATATTTTGACTACAAGATCCAATTGGGGTGATTCAAAAAGTGGAATAAAGTGGGATAAAAGGAGTATCACATAAAATTAGGATAACATCAGGGTTTTTTAGGTACATACGTATTCCAATGTCTCTAAACGTAGGATTTGTTATTACTAGTCAGCGATACAACTCGGGGACAATGTGGTTCTTCCACACACCTAGAGTATACCATAAGGCCCCTTTCAAACGATTGCACATTAGAAAACACTACTACATATTTGAGCTCTCATTTACGTGGCGTATATTGGAAGACCCCCTAGAATCCTGAGACCAATCGAGTAAACCATTTGGGTGTCTTGTTGTTATAGTACAATGAGAACAACACTCAGGGAGATCACTCTCTAGTACTTGGGTAGTCAGATAGTAGGGCTAAGGGCATGTTAAAGCCTCCTTAGTTAGTGCCCTGAGATATTGGGTGGAGTAGTATTGTGGGACCTCGCACATCTATCAAAGATCTATGGCACCCAACACTCCCTTGTCTATGAGGATATCTGCCTAAGACAATTAGGAATTCCCACCTTCAACAGTGATACTTGACCAACATGCCACCAAAAAGGGAACTTCTACACCAAATAATCCCTTGGAAAGTCATACTTGGACTCTTGATGAAGGTGAATAAATGCACAAGGACATAGATGATTTACAAAAGAAGGAAGTGACAATAGATGAACTACAAAGGATGATGGATTCAACTAAAGCTAAGCTAGAATAAATTATGGGTACTAAGATGGATGGGTTAAAAGGGGAGATCATGGAAGGGTTAAAAAAGTTGCTAATAGAGAGGCCACCTGAAAGTGAAAATGTATCCCATGAAATTCATGACGAGGATAGAAGGAAGATGAATCAAGACTGGAGAAAATCCAACTTTGGGTTGAATACCAACCACTTTCCTAAGATCGATATAAGGAAATTTGATGGAAAGTATCCAATCACATGGATACTCCAGATGGATAAGTTATTTGATCTACATGATGTGCCTCATAGAAAAAAGGTATGAATTGCATCCTTATATTTAGAACCTAATCAATTTGTATGGTATTGATGGATTTGTTCTCACAAATCACTTGTCACTTGGAAAATTTTCATAGAAGAAATGATAGCACACTGTGAGGATACAAGGAGCAATACATTCTTCATCCAATTCATAAATCTCAAGCAAAAGGGTTCAGTTGCAAAGCACATTGAGAACTTCCAAAGATTGAATATAAAGGTAACAAATATTCCATATGAGTACCTAATTGATGTCTTCATAGGAACTTTAAAGGATAAAATTCAACATGAGGTTCGCCTTTGGGAACCCAAATCATTGGAGAATGCGTTCAGGGTGATGAGAAATGTTGAAAGTAAAAATATGGCTATGGCTACTAGAAGGACTGTTGACGATTAAAATCGTAATGCCGAATTCCGCTGCAAAGTATTGCTAAAAGCGTTATTATTTAACTATGCTAATAATATAATACTAGTAGGTGGAATCCCCTTGTAGACTAGAGGCACAAGGATAGACATATTACACATGTTTTTTTGTTGTTTTTTATGCTTCCTACACAGTCCTACATTTTTTACGATGTGGTCTGGGTTTCATTTGACGTGATAGTAGTTGGATGATGCATTTTTGTGGAATGCGTTTTGCGACACAGAACAATTTTATGGTTATGAGAAGAATGATATTTATAGTTTCTATGTTATAACCTTGTTACTAATTCTTATGATCGATTAACTAACCACATATATGCAAAGGATATTTTAATGGTAGCATGATCAAAACCTATGAAAAGATCCTAAGGTGTAACAAAGGGAAAAAAGTTATATATTTGAGCTATAAAAAAAGACTATATACAAGTTTGAATGGAAAAGTTAAGGGATGTTAGTGTTACTCCTAATGATTATGCTATTTGTTTAGTTAATGGACTATGCAAATTTCATTAGATTTGAATGGAGGCACATATAGCATTGTTAATATGTATTATTTCTTGGAGTTATGGCAAGGGTTAACGTGTAAACTGTATTGGGTGGCACATTGTGCAGTGGATATCATCTCAGATCTCACGATGGATTGACATTGAATACGCATTGGTTATATGGTTTGATTATTGGTGAATGTAATGTTTATTTGGTTGTCTTGTACTTCAAATTGAATGGGGCCAGGTTATGGAAGAAACACGCATTTATTGCACGTCACTCCATGCTTTCCCTATCGCCCGTCACCCTAGCATTGCTCCATTGTTGCAATTTCACTTTGTTGGTTGTGAAGCTCTACATTTTTAGGCTCTTGGAAGAAGGAAGGCTCGACCAAATCACCATTTAAGTGTTTTTTCCCACAGGTATGATTATTTTTCTTTCCATCCATGATGATTCTCTATTGTATGAACCAAATGATGGCTCATTGTTGCTTGGATTTTGTGTGTTCTTGAGAATTTTGACTGTGTAGATGTGTTTTATGGCTCTTTTTGATGACTGTAAATTGTTGGCAATTATAATTAGAGCAATGGATGTTATTAAGTTACGCATTGGTGATTGCTTGGTCAATATGAATTTTATGATGAGTCTATGTAGAATAATAATAACGGTGGCACGATATGGCTCTAGGTTGATGATTGAGGGTTTTTGTTATGTGTATCACTGCCCGTTAACTCGTTTCCTCTCATTTATTGTGGTAACCTTTACTCAGTCATGGATAAATTTCCAATAGTTACTATTTTCTTTTCTTCAAACCCCGAGTCATGGTTGGTGGCCCATTCTTACTATCTTTTCACTAAATATCCAAAAGATCTAGTCTCTGTCGGCCCCAAAAATTAAATTAACACAGGCTTGTGTAGGTATTGGATTGATATAGGGTGTATCTTGGTGTTTTGTCAAAAGGACGTGTGTGTCCTCATTGTCGTTGTTGTCAAGTTGTTCAGCTCTTAAGGGTTGGAGAGGGATGTTATATCTCTGTGTTTTTTTAATAACCGCCACTATTAAGTTAACCCTCGTCGCTTCTATGCAAGTTTAGATTCACCTATGTACACTGGGTTATTTTTACTCTTACTGTCTCTTCTCTACTCTGGTGTTAACTATTGTTTCAGTTGTTGAGACTTGGAGTAATAAGTAAAGACTATTGGTTCACTGTTGTGTGTTGTTCTAAATTTATTTTTTCCTGTGGTTGATATAACTCTCGGAAGACCCCCAACTCTCTATGTTTTTGTTAAAAATGAATGACCTCTTGTTGCCTCCCTACATTTGATTTTGAAAAAGCTCGATTTGGACTCTAACTGTCTTTGTTCTCCTCGGGCACCTTATGGGATTGTCAAGAATTGGTTATTAGTTAAATGGTTATCGAGGTCTTTAAGACACATGTCCTCTCGTCGATTCTCTATCTGGTCCTTCTATGAGAAATTTTTTTGAACAAATAAAAAATGGAAATGAACAATTGTAGATAGGCGAGGAGTGTCTTCCTATTCGTTAGGGTTTCGTTCACTATGTTTTATCTAGTGTGGTATTGATTGCATATGAAAATGCTTGTGTGGTTTTTGCTAAGCCCGATCAGGGTTCTGGCAAGTTAAAAATGATGTATGTGTGTCAACCGATTTCTGTTCGCTCATATATGATTGGTTATATTGGAATCATCATATAGACTACCAATTGTTTTAAAGGAAGTTATACCCACAGAGATAAGGCTCAGGGTTTATGTTTTGGTTGACTGTTGTTTCATTGCAAGATTTTTTCGATTGATATGATGAAGATTTGTGTGTAATCAAGTATATTTTGAAGTTTGTTCACGTTTTGAAAAGCGAACTGTGTATATTTTAATTGGGTTCAATTGTTGATTTGTAAACAATGAATGTTTATTTTTATCGTGGTGCATTATGGATTATCGGGGATAGATGTCAAGCATATTGTTGTGCATGTTTTGATTATTCTTAAAAAAGAAAGAAAGAAGGGATCAACGTTTTGTTAAACAATATTGTTGAATGGAAAGTTTTTTTTTTAGTTATGATGGCACAAACTGTTATGGATTAAAGAATTCTGGGAAATTTAATTATTGAAACAACAGGCAATTTTGTATACAGTTGAGAAATAGTGAATGTCGGTTCTTTGTGGATTGATTTTAATACAGAGTTATGGTTTTTGATTATTTAATTTGTTTTATGAACAATATCCATTAAATCCCCTATCATTTTCTCACTTTTTTTCTCAATACAAATCCCCTCACGATCCTAGATTCATTTTGAATGACCTGTTCTTAAAATCAAATTAAAGCGATTAAGAAATAACACAGAGATGGATCACAGTTTATATGATTTTGTTATTGTTGCACAATCGATTGTTTAATGAATTGTTGAACAGTAATCATGTTCTTACTCAATTTCATTTTATCACTTTCCCACTCAATATAACCCCCTCAGATATCCTAGAACCCTTATTCATTCCCTGCTCATTGACAATTATTAAATGAATTTTATGGATTGGATTGCATGGGTCTGATGTGATTGCTGAGCCAAACTTTGTTTCATATTAAGATATTTCATGTATGGTTTGTTTAAGAATCTAGTTGCTAATAAACATTTCATACAAGATGCACTTATTAAATAGAGGAAGCCATGGCTGAAATAACAGGGGCATAGGGAATTGGAACAGAGGGCCTAGAAGACCAAGATTCTTGATACATTTTGATGTAGATCCACAAGAGTTAAACCAACTCTTCCAAGATGGATTTTTCAATTGGATTGGACAAGGGGTAGTACAGCCTAGGCCATAAAGGCCTCCCTTCCAAGACCAGCATGTCCCTGGTATCCCTATCCCCCCTCACGTTTCATTGCAACCTGAAGTCCCTAAGAATGACAGATGGCAGGAGATTGTTCACCCAACAGTCTCCCAACATCATGGTTGGTCAAATTTGTCTTTACCTGCTCATCCTCTGTCGGTTAACCCAAATGTCCAAATTTTCCCTGCACACTCACCTGTACAGTCCTCCCACGCAAGTAAAAGAGTCAAAACCAAAACCCACCACATACATGACAAAGGAAAAGTTGTTGTTGCCTCCTCCTCTCCCTCAAGTGATTCGGCCAAATCTGTTTCATCTCGCTTTCACTTGAGAGATGACTATTCTCATGTCATCAGTGAGATAAATCCTCAAGGCTCCACACAACCTAAGGATAATTCAGGAAAGTCAAAGGGATATAGAAACAACAAAGGGAAAATTGCCTCCCAGGTGGCAAATATGGTTTTTGAGTATATTTTATTATTTATTTGTTGAGAACAATTGATTGCTGAAGTTTTTGGACAACATACTATTTTTGGATATTTTGGATATTATATGTTTGGATATGGTTTAAAATATCATTGATATTTAATTTTTAAATTATGAGAATGGTTATGGGAGCCACAAGGAGGGATGTGCTTGATTGATTGACAAGTTATGTTTATTTTTGTTAAGGAACTAAAGGGAGTCACAAGGGTTCCCACCTACTAGTTATTATTTATTAAAAGACTCTTATTATTATTATTATTATTATTATATTAATTATTCCCCTAACTAAAAGTTAATTGAGTTTTAGCTAACTTAACCAAAAGGGGGAGAATAGAAGGAGAAAGCATACAAATGTTTTCTCTTGAGTTTTATTGAGATAGTTCAATTTTCCATTCATTAAAAGCCTAATTCTATTTTATGACAGCAGGGTCCTATTGTAGACAACAAGATTCAAAGCTGAATTACATCATTCAAACACTTTTTTTTAGAGGTGTTGACCTATCTTTGATATTCTGTGTAGACTTGTCTGTTTATGAATTAAATTTCATGACTGATAAAGGATATTGTGCAGAGTCGAGTGGGCAGCAATCTATGGCAAGCTGATCCAACTTTTAAAGTTCAGTTTTCTACTTTCTGTCAGAAGTCGTTTTGTATGGTTTTCAATGAGGACATCTAAGTTTGACTTTGGTCCAAACTCCCTCAGGGATTTTTGTAAAGAGGACGATTCTTTTGATTTCTTGGAATGAAATAAGAGATTGTTGTTCTATCGCATCTGTGTTTATATGTGACTTGGTATTTTTTCTTTTGTCTCCACATTTACTTTTGCATTTGTATATTCAGAAAATTATATAAAAATGTTGAATTTTACAACAATCTTCTAGTTTTTAAAATCAGCCTAAGCCCTTGTAACTAATACTTGTGGATTAGGAAGCAAATTTTGAGGCTATAAACATAGGGTGATATTCCCGTCTATCTTGCCTTATCCAAGGAAGATCTGAAAATGATTGAGTAAGATTAATTCATATATTTTCCTCAACATTTATTTTGGCGACCATACTGGGGAGATCTTCCATATCTCTCTGGTTGATTTTTATTCTTGATTATCATTGAATATATTTGTATTTATGATATCTTTCCTTTGACTGTTTCTTTTCTTCATGATTGTACCTGTTGCAAGGCAATACAATATTGAGCTCGGTCTCAAAGATCAGAGCAACATTGCTTTAAACTTGTTTAATACCACCTTAGAGACCACTAATACCCGAGTTGAGCTTGAATGCTCATAGGCAGCAGTTGGAGAAGACATAAGTGTCCAAGGATGTTGGGAAGCTAGACAAAGACAACCTAGGAATCAACTTTAGATTTCTTTTTCCTATATTTGGGTCTTCTTTTCATGTCCTTAAACCCTCGCATATCTAGGAGAAGAAGAGGTTTGTCACCTGAGATTAATCCTATTGCTGAAATAGGAAGAAGAAACATTATTTTATCATCCAAACAAAGTACTCTAAGGATAAATTTGTCTAATTCGGGAAGTTCATCTTTCTCTCTCTTTATTTTTGTTCACAAAATGGCGTCTAGTGGAGGTTTCGACAGTTATGGTGGCACTGGAGGTGCTTCTTCATCTCAACCTTCAACCTCGTCAGTGACTGGCAGTTTGTATAGCCATCAAATTCCAGTCCAGTCAACTAAAAACCCCGCCAAGGTCATTAAAAAGTATGGTCTCTTCCAATTTGAGGAAGACACTATCACTACTCCGTGGCATGTGTCCTCTCCACTAAATTTAACACGTACCACTCATCCTCTTCCCAAATTCAAAGAGAATCTCCCCAAGTTTTTTGGGAATAAATCTGTCACTACTAATGAACCCTTGGTGGCATTTTCAAATTCCTATCATAACATAGGAGTCAATGACAATGACACTTGTATGTGTTTATTTGTGAATTCCCTTGAAGGGAAGGTGGTGGTCAATTTATTTGACCTCCCTCCTAAGATTTTGTCTACCTAGGAGGAGTTAGTCTATTGGTTCAAATATACCTATGGGAAATCTAAAAGCTCAGCCGAGCAGTTACGGGAGTACAATAACATCACTTATAAGGATGGTGAGACTATCAAGTCCTTCAACTTGCGTTTCACCAAATTATACAACCAAATCCCTGAACTCATT
Organism: Picea engelmannii; assembly: GCA_009831015.1. Classification (NCBI taxonomy): domain Eukaryota; kingdom Viridiplantae; phylum Streptophyta; class Pinopsida; order Pinales; family Pinaceae; genus Picea; species Picea engelmannii. The sequence continues at coordinate 290,038 of ML791526.1, forward strand.
CGACCTCAGAACCAAGACGCTTTCATGCAATATTATAATGCATTACCTTCTCCCTACCATCATAGGCTTGAAGAAAAGGCCATTGATAACCTTGGTTTCACTTTGCACACTTGTTTAGAGTATGAAGAACAATTGGAAAGAACAAGTCTTCCTAAGGGAGACTTAGTTAAACAGACATGCATGTCCGCCCTCTTGCATCTTATACAAGACATGAATAATCAAATGATAACATATGCAAGGAAATAAAATGTCCCCTCTCTTACCCTTGGAGCTTCATCTTCTTCTTCACCCCCCTTTAGAAATCCAAATGAAAATAACTTTCAGCCTAAATCTATCATGCCTCGTAGTTGGTGTAAATTTTGTGAGGAACACCATGAGGAAAGTACATGTGAGGTAAAGAAAAGTTCCAGAGACAAAATATTTGGTAAAAGACCTGAAACTACTATTTACATCCTAGACTTTATAGAGCCAGAGGATGTCATGACCATAAATACTACGAATAAATGCTCTTCTCCAAAAAGAAAATATGATCCTCCCCGCACTTCTTGTAGCCCAAGTTCTTCTTCACCAGCTGCTACTGTCCAGGTTCCTAAGGCTCTTCACAGTCAAGGAACTACCTCTCATCTTCCCTCTTCCAAATACAACATTCTAAATCAGTTGGCCAACATCAAAGCAGATGCTACCCTCCTCGACATGGTTGCTGTCCTTGAACAATAGAAGCATCTAAAAAATTTCATGGAAGGAAAAGCTTCCATTGTAGCCAACCTCTCTCAAGAGGTATATGAAGAGGATTCGTCTATAAATAAAGTAGGTCTACATAACTTTAGACACCCTATAAAAAACCCCCCATTTTATATTTATGTAAAGATTATGGATAAGATTTCCCATTGTTGTCTCATTGATGATAGTTCAGGCCCAAGTGTAACGTCGAAACTTATTATGGAAGAGATAGGCTTGTCTTGTACAAATGAGAACGCTAGAAGCATGCTCTCTTATAATAGTTTACAACGAACGACCATGTGTGAAATCAAGGACGTGACCTTGATTTTGTGCGAGCATCCTGAAATAAGGACAACCCTTAATATCGAGGTAATAGATATACCAGTGAGTAATTACTCAATCATCTTAGGAAGATATTGGCAAGATTTGACAAGTGGATACCTTTCACTTGACGAGACACTTATCCGTTCCTTGGAATGGTAAAAACATCATAGTCCTAAGAGAAGGGATAATTTCACCTTGCATAGAAAGCGTCCCATAACCTAATGTGAATTATATCGAGGAGGACCTATAAGTGTATTCCATCTTTGTAGATGAGGACAACACTACCTTGGAACAAATAAACTTAGTGGATGGGATGTGGCATATGCACTTCAATGGTTCATGCTCCAATGAAGGAAACAAAGCTGGTATTATATTGTACTCTCATGTGGGTAAGATTCATAATGTTTCCTATAGGTTAAAGTTTTCTTTCACAAATAATGTCATGAAATTTGAAGCGTTACTTCTAGGCATTGAAAATGCCTATAATCTGGGTTATGGTCACCTTAGAGATTTTGGGGATTCCGAACTTGTTTTAAGCCTTGTACGTAAGATATACTCTCCTAGCAACAAGTTAATGAAACGTTATACCCAACCTATTTGGGCACTTTTCTCAAACTTACTATCTTTCAACATCACTCATGTTAAAAGGGAGTTGAACTCAATGGCTGACAGGTTAGCTGTTTTTGCAGCCTCTTCTACTCGACAACTTCTGCCACAAAGAACTGATTGTACCTTTCAATCTCTGTATCGTCCGCACATCCTTGACAACACAAAGTTATGGAAGGTATTTCCTAGTGATGATAACATCTGTGCTTTCATTCAAAATGAACGTTATAAGCCTAAGGAAATTATATCGATGGAAGATAACAAAATTTCTAAAGGCTTGACTCCTCTAGAAAGTTCGTTTTCATTGAGTGATGTAGGAAACAAACAAAAACATAAAGAAGAGGAGTCAAAAAGGAAAGTGGGTGAAATTGTTTCCTTAAACATTGGAACGCCCAAGTCTCCAAACAATGTTAAAGTAGGTGCCCAATGTTCTGATGAAGAAAAATTAAAGTTCACTAAGCTGCTTGGTGAATTTCAAGATGTTTTTGCTTGGTCTTATGAGGATATTCGTGGTTTTGATCCTTCTCTTATACAACATGTCATTCCTATCAAGGAGGGCATAAAACCAATTAGGAAAAAACAAAGACCCATTAACCCTTCACTAGAAACAACTATTCGAAAGGAGTTGGAAAAAATCTTGAAGGCTAGGATAATTTTCCTGGTTAAGTATTCTTAGTGGGTTTCCAATTCGGTTCCCGTTTGGAAAACAACTGGTCAAATCAGATTATGCATAGATTTTCATGCATTGAATGGGGCTAGTATAGAAGATCACTTTCCTCTTCCTAATATGGAAATGATTTTGAAGCAAGTTGCAAGGTCACAGATGATGTCATTACTTTACAGTTTTTCTGGTTACAATCAAATCAAGGTAAAATGGGCAGATAAATATAAAACCACTTTTATTACTCATTGGGGAACTTTTTCTTATGAACGTATGCCTTTTGTCTTATCTAATGTAGGTGCCACTTTTCAAAGAGCTATGAAAATAGATTTTGATGATTTGATTGGTAATATTATTTAGATATATCTTGATGAATTAACTGTGTATTCTAAAAATCGATCAGATCATTTTGTTCATATTAAAAGAGTTCTCATGCGATGTAGGAAATTTGGCATTTCTCTAAATCCTTCTAAATCTATTTTTGGCGTTACCAAGGGCAATCTCCTTGGACACATTGTCTCTGATTCAGGAATAAGCATTGATCCTGAAAGGATTGCTGCTATCCTAAGTCTTCCTACTCCCACTTCCAAGAAAGACGTTCAAGCTTTCATGGTTGTTATTAACTTTGTCCGTAGGTTTGTTCCTGATTTTGCTGTAATGGTCAAGCCAATTCATAATCTGCTTAAGAAAGATTGTTCATTTTCTTGGACAAATGACGTCGAAAATGATTTTGTAGGGATCACGAAAGCAATCAGTTCTGCATCAATTTTGGTGAAGCCAGATTTTGAGAAAGAATTTACGATATATACTAATTCCACAGAGGAAGCAATTTCTGCTATCCTCATGCAATGTGATGACCAAGGTAACAAAAAACCAATGGCTTACATGAGTCAAATCTTGTCTGATGACGAGTTTAAATATTATTTTATTGAAAATCATGCTTTCGCTCTTGTTAAAGTTGTTGAAACATTTATCCACTTCATATTAGGTAATCACACTTTGGTAAAAGTCCCTTTACCCGCTGTCAAGTGTTTTCTCTCACAAACTTATCTTTCAGGGAAGCTTGCACATTTTCTTGCCAAGATCCAGGAGCATGATTTAACTATCGTGAATTGTAACACCATCAAGGGACATGACTTAGCCCTTCACTTGGATCAGCATGTTGAAACTAGTGAAGAAATCGATGAACATGATAGCTCTCTATCAACACTATTCTACATTGATAATCAAATCCTTCATGTATCTGAACATCCTTGGTATAAAAATTTGGTTTACTATTTGCAAAATCAAAGATTTCCATATAAATTAGACACTCATCAAAGAAGAAGGCTTTGTCTCGAATATGCTAGATACGTCATTATAGGAGACTTCTTGTTTAAAAGATCTGTTGATGGTATGTTTCTTCATTGTGTAAACAATGAGGAAGAACATAAATTGTTGCAATAAACTCACAGTTCTTCAAATTCTGTTATTCATGTAGGAGGTCATTTTTCTGCTAAAACCATTGCTTTTAAGGTTATTAGAAAATGATACTATTGGCCTTCAATATTTCGTGATTCTTATGTTTTTTCGAGATCTTGTGACAAGTGCCATAAATTTGTTGGGAAAGAACGCCTTTCAACCATGCCTTTACAACCTGTCCTCCCAGACTTTCCTTTTTCAAAATGGGGTTTGGACTTTATTGGTCCTATTAATCCACCATATTCAACAGGACAAGTCTTTATCCTGACAGCCACAGACTATTTTACAAAATGGGCTGAATTTGTCCCGCTTAAACATTCGCAGGATGAACATGCGATTTCTTTCCTTGAAAATGATATTTTTTCTAGATTTGGTCTTCCTTTGGAAATTATTACGGACAATGGTCCCTCTTTTATTTCTGCTAAGCTGACCCAATTTTTAGCTAAGTTGGGGGTTACAGATTTTACCTCATCAACTTATTATCCCCAAGGAAATGGGCAAGCCAAGTCTACCAATAAGAATCTGGTAAGAATTATCAAAAGGCTCATTGAAGATAAGCCTCATCAATGATACACTCTCCTCACTTACGCCCTTTGGGCCGATCGAATTGCCACCAAGGTGATCACTGGTTGCACTCCTTTCCATCTTGTTTATGGTCAAGAAGCCATTCTTCTTACTGAGTTGGAACTTTCCTCCTTAAGGTCAATGCTACAAGTCGAAGAATTAAATTCTTTTGATATTTCTCAAAAAATAAATGGACTTTTGGCTTTAGAGGAGCAAAGGACATTTGTCTTGGATAATATAAAGAAAATATAACAGACTGTTAAAAAATATTTCAACAAGAGTGTCAAAGCTGTCAAATTTAAAGTCAATGAGAAGGTATTGTTGTGGGATTCAGCTCATGCTGATAGAGGAAGGCATTCAAAGTTTAAAAAATTATGGTTGGGTCCTTTTAAGATCGCTTTTGTACTGGGTGCAAATTCTTACATTCTAAAGGACTTACAAGAGAGATTGTTTTCCTACAACACTAACGATTCCCACTTAAAACATTACATGGAACCAACTTGAAGAGTTTAATGTTGTTTGGAATGTTTCTATATTTTAGTAGTTTTCATTTCTGCTTCCACATTAATAGATTTTTCATTTCTTGTTTTACATTTCTAGTTTTCCATTTCTACTATTCCATTTTCTGTCATTTCATTTCTTCTTATTTCAATTTTGCTATTTCATTTCTACTATGACATTTCTTTCTTTTTGTTATTTTTGACTTCATTTCTTGTCAAAATAAATGTTGGATCAGTTTTTCCACAACAACGCTCTTGCAAAGTATTATTAATCAATAACAATCGAGATTACACAGTTGTCATGATGATCCCCTTGAAGGCATCATTGAAATTGTTATCTTCTTCCACTACTGTTTTATGAGATAGTTGGTTTTATCCCTCTTCTACTTTCCTTTTCTTCATCCATTTCGAGATTCAAAAGAGCAAGTTCAGAAAAATTTTCTCCTTGAAGTCAAGAGAAATTTTTAGTTGAATGATTATGCTTACAGGGATGAACCCCCTCATACTTAACACTTTCCATGAGTTATTCTCAAATTTCCAGTCATTTTTCCATTAAATCCGCTCACTTCCCCCCGTTGCATAATCATTCTGATTTATATCTTCTTGATCTGATATTACTTGGTCTATGAAACGATACATTCTAAGTTCTTAATCTGTTGAAAACATATTTCCCTGTGGAGTCGCCAATTTGTTGACGATTAAAATTGTAATGATGAATTCTGCCGCAAAGTATTGCTAAAAGCGTTATTATTTAACTATGTTAATAAAATAATACTAGTAGGTGGGACCCCCTTGTAGACTAGAGGCACAAGGATAGACATATTACACATGTTTTGTTGTTGTTTTTGATGCTGCCTACATAGTCGTACATTTTTGACGATGTAGTCTTGGTTTCATTTGACATGATAATACGTGGATGATGCATTTTTGTGGAATGCTTTTTGTGACATAGAACAATTTTATGGTTATGAGAAGCATGATATTTACAGTTGCTATGTTATAACCTTGCTACTAATTCTTATGATCGATTATCTAACCACATATATGCAAGGGAATTTTAATGGTAGCATGACCAAAACCTATGAAAAGATCCTAAGGTGTAACAAAGGGAAATAAGTTATATATTTGAGCTATAATAAAAGAATATATGCAAGTTCGAATGAAAAAGTTAAGGGATGTTAGTGTTAGTCCTAACGATTATGCTATTTGTTTGGTTAATGGACTATGCGAATTTCATTGGATTTGAATGGAGGTGCATATAACATTGTTAATATGTATTATTGCTTGGAGTTATGGCAAGGGTTAACGTGTAAATTTTTTTGGGTGGTGCACTGTGCAATGGATATCATCTCAGATCTCATGATAGATTGACATTGAATACACATTGGTTATATGGTTTGATTATTGGTGGATGTTATGTTTATTTGGTTGTCTTGTACTTCAAATTGAATGGGGCCAGGTGATGGAAGTGATGTGCATTTACTACATGTCACTCCATACTTTCCCTATCATCTGTCACCCTAACATTGCTCCATTGTTGCAATTTCGCTCTGTTGGTTTTGAAGATCTGCATTTTCAGGCTCTTGGAAGAAGGAAGGCTCGATTGACTCTCCATTTAAGCGTTTTTTCCCACAGGTATGATTATTTTTCTCTCCATCTGTGATGATTCTCTGATGTATGAACCAAATGATGGCTCAGTGTTGCTTGGATTTTGTGTGTTCTTGAGAATTTTGATTGTGTAGATGTGTGTTATGGATCTTTGTGATGACTGTAAATTGTTGGCAATTATAATCAGAGCAATGGGTGTTATTAAGTTACACATTGGTGGTTTCTTGGTCAGTATGAATTTTATGATGAGTCTCAGTGGAATAATAATAACGGTGGAGCAATATGGCTATGGGTTGATGATCGAGGGTTTTTGTTCTGTGTATCAATGTCCGTTAACTCCTTTCCTTTTAGTCGTTGTGCTAACCCTTACCCAATCACAAGAGAAATTCCCAACAGTTGTTGTGATCTTTTCTTCAAACCCTGAGTCATGGTTGGTGGCCCAATATTACTGTCTTTTCACTAAAGTATCCCAAAGATCCAATCTTTGTCGGCCCCAAAAATTAACACAGGCCTATGTGGGTATTGGATTAATATAGGGTGTATCTTGTCATTCTATCAAAAGGACGTGTGTGTCCTCACTATCGTTGTTGTCAAGTTGTTCATCTCTTAAGGGTTGGAGAGGGATGTTATATCTCTGTGTTTTTTTAATAACCTCCATTGTTAAGTTAACCCTCATCACTTCTCTACAAGTTTAGACGCACCTATGTACATTGGGTTATTTTTAATCTTATTGTCTCTGCTCTCCTCGGGTGTTAACTATTGTTTCAGTTATCGGGACTTGGAGTAATAAGTAAAGACTATTGGTTCACTACTGTGTCTTGTTCGAAATGTATTTTTTCCTGTTGTTGATATAAGTCTCAAAAGACCCTTAGCTCTCTATGTTTTTGTTAAAAATGAATAGCCTCTTGTTGCCTCTCTACATTTGATTTTTACAAAGCCCGATTTGGACTCAAAGAAGCTTGATTTGGACTCAAAGAAGCTTGATTTGGACTCTAATTGTCTTTTTTCTCCTCGGGCACCTTCTGGGATTTTCAATAATTGGTTATCAGTTAAATGGTTATCGAGGTCTTTAAGACACATGTCCTCTCGTCAAGTCTCTCTCTGGTCCTTCTATGATAAAGTTGTTTTAACAAATAAAAAATGGAAATGAGCAATTGCAGATAGTCAAGGACTATATTCCTATTCGTTATGGTTTCTCTCAATGTGTTTTATCCAGTTTGGTGTTGATTGCATATGAAAACACTTGTGTGGTTTTTGCTCAGCCTGATCAGGTTTCTGGCAAGTTAAAAATGATGTTTGTGTGTCAACCGATTTTTTTTCACTCATATATGATTGGTTATATTGGAATCATCATATAGACTACCGATTGTTTTATAGGAATTTATACCCACAAAGATAAGGCTAAGGGTTTATGTTTTGGTTGACTATTGTTTCATTGCAAGATTTTGTTGATTCAAATGATGAAGAATTGTGTGTAATCGGGCATATTTTGAAGTCTGTTCACATTTTGAAAAGAGACTTGTGTATATTTTAATTGGGCCCGATTGTTGATTGGTAAATAATGGATGTTGATTGTTATCATGGTGCATTATGGATTATCGGGGATAGATGTCGAGCATATTGTTGTGCATGTTTTGATTATTCTTTTAAAAAAAATAAAAAAGAAACAAAGAAGGGATCAATGTTTTGTTAAACATAAATGTTGAATGGAAAGGTTTTTTTTAGTTATGATGGCACAAACTGTTATGAATTAAAGAATTGTGGGAAATTTAATTATTGAAACAATAGGCAGTTTTGTATATAGTTGAGCAACAATGAATGTTGGCGCTTTGTGGATTGATTTTAATACAGAGTTATGATTGTTGATTATTTAATTTTTTTTATGAACAATATCCATTAAATCCCCTATCGTTTTCTCGCTTTTTCGCTCAATACAAATCCCCTCATGATACCATATTTGTTTTGCACGCCTTTTTCTTAAAATTAAATTAAAAAACTCTGTATTACAATGATTAAGAAATAACACATAGATAGATCACAATTGATATGATTTTGTTAAGGTTGCACAGTTGATTTTTTAATGAATTGTTGAGAAGTAATTATGTTGTTACTCCCTTTCATTTTATCACTTTTCCACTCAATACAACCCCCTCATATATCCCATAACCCTTATTCATTCCCTACTCATTGACAATTATTAAATGAATTTTATGGATTGGATTGCATGGGTCTAATGTGATTGTCGAGCCAAACTTTTTTTCATATTAAGAGATGTCATGTATGGTTTGTTTAAGAAGCTAGTTGCTAATAAACGTTGGATACATGATGAGCTTCTTCAGTAGAGGAAGGCATGGATGAAATAACAGGGGAAAATGGAATTGGAGCAAAGGGCCTAGAAGGCCAAGATTCTTGATACATTTTGATGCAGATCCACAAGAGTTAAACCAGCTCTTCCAAGCTGGATTTTTCAAATGGATTGGACAAGGGGTAGTAAAACCTGGGCCAGAAAGGCCTCCCTTCCAACCCTAACATGTCTCTAGTATCCCTGTCCCCCCTATTGGACAACTGAGAGAGGGGGTGAATCAGTTGTTACCATGCTTAAACAATTATGCTTATTTTAAACTCTTTACAATGTACTCAATGACAATCACAATAATGCAGGGAAATAAGTAATAGCACATTCAACATCAGTCACGCGTATGAGATACACAGAGACAGATATTTCCTGAGGAAACCCATAGAGGGTAAGAACCTCTTCTTCTTTATATGATAAGTAATCTTTACACTCTTTACATTATCATACATATGAGCACCAACTCATAATGAGGTTGCAACCTCTGTTTTGCAAGCTACTACTTACTGAGAGCACCAACTCTCTAGTTTCTCTAGCACCAACTAGAAGTTAGCAAAAAATCCCTGGTTTCTATAGCACCAACTAGAGGGAAACACAAACTCCTCGGTGTTCCAGCACCAACTGGATGGAAGCACCAACTTCCAATCATATAGGCACCTACCTGTAAAACAGAGAACAATAGTTCTCCCTTGCACCACCATGCCACCCTAGTTTCTCTGGCTGCAACCAGATGGAAGCTACAACTCCCTTTGTTCAAGCACCCACTTGAACCTCTGAGGAAAACAATCCTCCCTAGCACCTTACTTCCTCCCTAGTAAATAAATTTTGCTAATGAAACTTATCACAGTGATACAATTTTTATCATTGGCTTACCAGACTTATCACTGTTCTTCTACACTGAGCTGCTATGTCTGCATCAATGTCTTCTGCACACTCCTCTATGCTTTATGTTCTTCTCCTGTTATGCACTGTGTGTCCTCTCAGCTTCATTCTCCATTCCTCTACACTCTATTTCAGCTGCTGCACACTCCTCCTTCTACACTCCTCAATGCCTTACCATAACAACAACCCATCTTTTCTTTGTTCTGCATACTTATAGTCTATGTGCACCTTCTGCATGCACTCTTGCTATGCTTCTGCATGCTCTCTCCATGTCAAGTGCTATGCCTGATCATCATCACAACTCTTTAGTTTCTTTGGCAGTTAGATCTATCTGTCAATTGCCTCTACGAATAGTCTTCATTCCACTGGCAGATTCCTTGAGACTCTTCAGCTTCTTTGGCAATCACTCAGAAGTCTCTTCGAGTCCTTTGGCATAAAATATCAGTCATTTCTAGAAGTTACACTTTGAAGTGCAATAGTATCCCTCCGATCTGCACTGTTGAATTGATTTCATTGAATCTTACATTGATTTCACTGTTTTGACATTTCAACATTCAACAATTTGGCATTCGTGTGATCAAGTGTCTCGACACTCTAGGTCATGAACCCCGAAATGGAGCTTGGTTACACTAGATCCTTCCTCCATCTTTCGTCGATGTGACAAATGGCTATGAACACAGCCTACACCAAAAGGTGTTTTCGCATTTCGATGATTCCTGTTGCGAGGCATCTTGACTCTCCAAGTCACGGTCCCTGAAACTTCAAAATGGAGCTTTCCGCTTCAATCTTTTTCCCTACAACTCTTTGACGGTGTGACCACCATCGGTGACCGAGTGCTTATCCTTAACATGATTTCATGATTTCACTTTTTGGCACTTCGCCGTTCCTGTGGTGATGTGTTCTTGATGATCCGTGTCCCAGTATCTGAAGCTCCGAAATGGAGCTTGGTTGCACTAGCTCCGATCATTTCAACAATTTTCATTTCGACCTTTCATGATTCTTGTGATGAAGAGTCTCATCACTTGACTCTTCCAACTCCTGGTATCTGAAGCTCTGAAAGGGAGTCAGATCAACGGTCCACACCCTCGATGATTTGATGGTTATTCTCTACCCCAGGACTTCATCCTTCGGGACTTTGGGGGAGTGATAGTGATAAAAATATCGAAGAAAAAACTCCCGGAGTGAGGTCAGTCTTGCGTCACTTGATGATGTGTTGTGACCTGAGTGGATGCCACGTGTCACTCAGAATTGTGAATTCCAGTGGCCTGAAATGCCAAATCAACTTGACACTTGTCGTTGTCTGATCATGCCACATGTCATGGTCTTCCACTTGTCCTTTCTGACGTGGTCTGCCACATTCACTTCCTTCTTCCGGGATTTCGGCATTTCACATTTCGTGATTCCGGGACCCTTGATGATGGAGAATCTTGACTCTTCCAACTCTCGGTATCTGAACCTCCGGTATGGAGTCTTTGACATTTCACGATCTCTCATTTCGCGTCTTCAGGTTTCGCGACTTCGGGACTCCTGTAGTAAGAGTTCTTGACATCCCCAACTCCCGGTATCCGAAACTCCGAAATGGAGTCGGATCAACTGTATTTTGGCATTTCACATTTCACCTTTTCGGGATTCCTTTGGTGAAGAGTATCGACACTTCAACTCCCGGTATCCGGGACTCCGAAATGGAGTTATTTCCCGGTTTGTGAAACTCTTTGTTGATGTGCCTCTTTCGTGATTTTAGGATTCCGGATTTCACAACTTCAGGACTCCTATGTTGAAGAGTCTCAACTCTTGACTTCTCAATCTCCCGGTATCCGATACTCTGAAATGGAGTCGGATCAATGCTTCGATCTTTCCTTTTGATCATTGCTAATCTTCCTTGCCTGCCGGTTTTCCATCAAATAAACTATCTCTTCTGAGCTTATGTTGTCCATGTTTTTCCATCGCTGGATACTCTGATCTTTCCATCAATGAAAAGCACACCTTCCTGATAAACATGCCAACAACCCCTCATGTGTCATTACAACCTGAAGTCCTTGAGAATGACGGATGGCAGGAGATTGTTCACCCAAGAGCTCCCAACATCATGGCTAGCCCAATTTGTCTCTACCTACTCCTCCTTCGTCGATTAAGCCAAATGTCCAAATCTCCCCTGCACACTCACTTGTACAGTCCTCCCATGCAAGAAAAAGACTCAAAACTAAAGCCCACCACATGCATGACAAAGGAAAATTTGTTGTTGCCCCCTACTCTCCCTCAAGAGATTCAACCAAATATGTTTCATCCTGCTTGCACTTGAGAGGTTGTTCTCATGTAATCAGTGAGATCAAGCCTCAAGGCTCCACAGAACCCAAGGCTAATTTAGGAAATTCAAAGGGAGATAGAAACAACAAAGGGAAAATTTCCTCCCAAAGTGGCAAATATGGTTTTTGAGTATATTTTGTTATTGATTTATTGAGAACAATTGACTGCTGAATTTTTGGACAACATACTATTTTTGGATATTTTGGGCATTATATGTTTGGATATGGTTTAAAATGTCATTGATATTTAATTTTTAAATTATGAGAATGATTATGGGAGCCAAAAGGAGGGATCTGCTTGATTGATTGACTAGTTATGTTTATTTTTGTTAAGGAACTAAAGGGAGTCACAAGGGGTCCCACCTACTAGTTATTATTTATTAAAAGACCCTTATTATTATATTAGTTCTTCTCCTAACTAAAATTTAGTTGAGTTTTATCTAACTTAACTAAAATAAGTAGTTGAACTGCTTCAACTAATTTGGGATGCATAAAAGCAAAATGAGGAGGAAGAACAAAAGGGGGAGAATAGAAGGAGAAAGCATATGAAGGTTTGATCTTGAGTTTTATTGAGATAGTTCAGTTTTCATTCATTCTTCAATTCATTAAAATCCTAATTCTCTTTTATGATAACAGGGTCTTATTGTAGACAACAAGATTCAAAGATGAATTACATCATTCAGACACTTGTTTTCAGAGGTTTTGATCTATATTTGATAGTTTGTGTAGACTTGTCTGTTTATGAATTAAATTTCATGACTGATAAAGGATATTGTGCAGAGTCAAGTGGCCAACAATCTATGGAAAGATAATCCATCTTTTAAAGTTCAGTTTTTTACTTTCTGTCAGAAGTCCTTTTGTATGGTTTTCATCGGGGACATCTAAATTTGACTTTGGTCCAAACTCCCTCAAGGATTTTTTTAAAGAGTACGATTCTTTTGATTTCTTGGAATGAAATAAGTGATTGCTATTCTGTCTCATCTGTGTTAATATGTGACTTGGTATTTTTTCTTTTGTATCCACATTTACTTTTGCATCTATATATTCAGAAAATTTTATAAAAATATTGAATTTTACAACAATCTTCTATTTTTAAAAATCATCCTAAGCCCTTGCAACTAATACTTGTGGATTAGGAAGAAAATTTTGAGGCTATAAACATAGGGTGATATTCCCGTCTATATTGTCTTAGCCAATCAAGATCTAAAAATTCTTGAGTAAGATTATTTTATATATTTTCCTCAACAAAGACCACCCCTAACATCTATCGAGAGAATAATGTTCCTTCTTCTAAACCACCTCAACCTACAAGGTTGACACCTCAACAATTGGAGGAAAGAAAAACAAAAGGTGTATGCTTTAATTGTGACAACAAGTGCAGTAAGGGACATAAGTGTGGTGAGAAGAAATTATTCTACAGAGATTGTGAAGAGGAAGAAGAACAAGGACAAGAACCATATCAAGATGAAGATGTAGAAGTGATTTATTCTGAAGAGATGAATCCCACCATATCATGTCCTGCATTGGCTAGAATTAACACTCCTCAAACCCTCAAGATCAAAGAATATATCAAAAATAAAAAGGTAATAGTGATAATTGATTCTGGTAGTACTCATAATTTCTTTCACTGTAAATTAGCCAAAGCTCTCAATTGCTTTATATATCCAGTTCCCGAGTTTCAAGTAATGATTGCAAATGGAGGAACTATCAATTGCTCAGGAAAATGCCATCAGATCAATCTTACTATGGGGGAGTATGTAATGAATAGTCCAATGATTTTTATACCCATGGGTGGTGTTGATGTCATACTAGGGGTCCAATGGTTACAATCATTGGGAACAATGGCTTTTAATTTTCAATAAATTTTCATGAAATTTTCATTGGAAGGAAATGAATTTGAGTTAAGGGGTATCACACGGAAACCCAGTAAGGTGTTAAGATCTAATGGAATAACAAAATTATTGAAAAAGAGGCATCAAGGTGTAATTGTAAAACTATGCTCACTATATGTTCAAACATCTAAGCCATCTATTCCCCTAGATCTCCAAGGGATCATTGATAAGAATTCAAAAGTATTTGAAGGTATTCCCATAGGTATTCCACCCACTCATGTTCATGATCATGCTATTCACTTAATTCCTAGGAGTGTTTCTCCTAATATCAGGCCTTACAAATACCCTTATGCCCAGAAGAGTGAAATTGAGCGTATGGTTGAAGAAATGTTAGAGGTTGGAATTATTAGACCCAACCAAAGTTCTTACTTGGCGCAGCCGCACCCTCACTGGCATGTCTGCTTCATAGGATCTTCTTCTTCTCATGACCCGAAGAACTGAAACGTTCTTCTATTTCCTTGTCGGGGAAATTTGCACCCACATAACACTTCGCGCGATTCCCCTTCTCTTTACTTATCGAGGAATCAGAACTCGCGACTTCGCAAGTCTAATGGTCGAGCATTGCACTCCTGAATCTCCAAGACCCGATGCCTCAGTCAACGCTGACTTCCTCCTGTCAGAAATTTCCTTATCGTGATTTCGCTACTCGCGATATCGAACCACTCGATTTACCGACTTCCGAACCCCGATGCGCTCGCAGGTTGACTTTCAACGGTCCTGTCACCTCTATCGGGATATCAAACTTCGTGGGATCATGAATCTTGATGTCGATGGTTTCGGGACTTTCCTTTTCCTGATCCCCGATATGGTATGCCACTTGTCCTCCACTAACTCCTGTTGTGGCCCACCCGACTCTCCCGTCGGGATATCGCGGATCACGATTCCAAACTGTCCACGTATCTTGTCCTCAATATATTCGATACACTAAACCCTGAATTCTATGGATCTTAGGACACGCATCCCAAAGAATGGACGGTTTTGGGCTCGTCGGGATATCGCCAATCGCGATATCGCAATTTCTGTTGCAATATTTTGGAACTTCGACTCGGGAAACCCCGATCCACGATATGCGTGTGGATCCAACGACCCTCGTGGTCCTGATCAATGGCTTCGCCTCTCATGAGCTTGGAACCCTTTTGGGAATACGTCACCTTATCTTCCCTGCACCCTTCCAAGATCTAATGGCTTACGACGATTCACGAATTCTCCTCGGGGAATTTCGACCGTTCGTTCCTTCTTCCACAAAGATTTGTTTTCCTGCGCACAAAATTGTAGCGCCTGCTTGAACACTTCAACAAAAAATTCTCTGTGTGATCCTTCGACGAATTCAAGGACCTATCCTTCCCGAGCTTTCCCACGACTTTCGAGTCCCTTAGGAAACTCCCTTGCATGCACTCCTTGCGGCAATCCTTCAACACGTCTAAATGTTGAAACTCTTCGATTCTGTGCACACTTGCAGCAGAAATCCTTCAAAGTCTCACTCATGTTCACAACCCTGAGACTTTCACCTGACCTGTGCACTCCTTGCATGGCTCCTGTGCCCAACTTGGACCTTCAAGGAAATTAGAACAAACATTATCTCTATCTGAACCCCCTGTCAACGCACTCCTTGCGGACGATTCGACTGCCCTCCTTGCAGGAATCTTCACTCAGATAGAGAAACAATTGAAACTCATTCCTCCTTTCCTTTGGATTTCAAATTCAATCATGAAATCATATGCACAACATATCAAAACAAATGCATAACAGGAAACAAACATTCATGGGCATATCAACATCAACACACAGAGAATTAAACACAAAACCATGAATTTGAATCAATCTTCTTCTATTAATTCAAATATTAGTACATGGGTATTCTCTACATAGTTCTCTGCTTTCTCTTACTCTTCCTCTATTCTATGCTCCTGTTATTGTTACAATGATACAATGAGGGTGTCTATATCCGTTTTCCCTCCAGCTCCTAAAACTGTCAAATCTAGAATTAAAATCCTATCTAACAACATTAACTATATTAAATGGCGTCTATCTACTAAAGGACGAGAGATATCTGCTCAAGGTCCATTTACAATATACAAAGTACGCTTCATTAAATCTTCACATTAATGTCTGTGAAACAGTTTCAAGGTGGTTTCAAAAATTTGTGCTGGACGCCTTCCAACTGTCTTCCGCTTCCTCGCTGGCTCGCTTGATGAGTTAGTGATGCTCCTGCATCATACTCCCTCGCTTGAAAAATTTCATGGGATCCTGTCCATGAGCTCCTTCACGGTCTGTCCATGCCTCTGAATCTCTGCTTCATTCTCCCAGCTGGCATCTTCCACTGGGTGGTTCTTCCACTTGACCAGATACTCATAGTATTCCTTCCTTATGGTCTTCTTACCCACTCTCTTGTCCAGTATGCGTTCCATTTGCGACTTCTCTACAACTGACATCTGTCTCATCCATTGGATCGCTGGCTTCTCAGTTCCAGTCTCTGCTTCTCCATCTCTATATGGGTATAAATCCATGATGTTGAATATCAGAGATATTCCAATCCCATCCGGTAGCTCGATCTCATGAGCATTTTCTCCGATTTTTCTCAAGACCCTACACGGCCCGATTTTCTTCATGTTTAACTTATTGTATGTTCCCCTCGAGAACCTTTGCTTTCTCAAATGTTCCAGAACTAGATCACCAACTTCAAACTGAAGTTGTCTCTTCTGCTGATCTGCCCTGCGCTTATACTCGCAATTTGAGTCTAGAAGTCGCTGCTTCACCTGGTCATGAAGTTCCTTCATTGCCTTAGAAAATTCTTCTGCACTAGCACTGTTAGTAGCAGTTTGTTCTGAATCCATCAATTTAGAAACTCCTCTCAGCTACATGCCATAAACAACCTGAAACAGACTCTGGCCTGTGCTCCGATTCACTGAGTCATTGTATGAAACTCTGCCTGTGGTAATATATTGTCCCACTGGCTGTGGTGCTCCGCCACCAGGCTCCTCAGTAAGTCTCCCAAACTTCTGTTCACTACTTCTATTTTCCCATCTCTCTGATGATGATAAGCAGAACTAAACATCAAATTAGTTCCTAGCTTCTTCCAGAGTGTCCTCCAGAAATGCCCTATGAATTTCGTGTCTCTGTCCGAAACTATACTTTTCGGCAACCCATGAAGTCGAACGACCTCCTTAAAAAACAGATTTGCGATATGAGTCACATCACTGGTTTTCTGGCATGCGATAAAATGTGCCATCTTGGAAAACCTATCCACTACTACAAAGACAGAATCAAATCCTCTTTGCGTTCTTGGCAATCCCAATACAAAATCCATGCTAATCGCCTCCCATGGTCTTTCCGGTATGGGCAATGGCTAATAAAAACCTGTGTTCTGCTTCCTCCCTTTCGAATGTTGGAAAATCTTGCATCTATCTATGAACCTCTTTACCTCTGACCACATCCCTGGCCAAAAGTATGACTCGCTCAGCTTCGCGAATGTCTTATCATGACCAAAATGTCTGGCCAATCCTCTGCTGTGTTTCTCCTTCAGCAGATTCTCCCTCATGGAGAAATTTGGAATTCACAACTGATTGCCTTTGAACAACAATCCTTCTTGGATCACGTATTCTATCCACTGGAATCTATCCCTGAGAACTGGATTCTTAGCTGCCTCATACGCCTCCTTAAAATCTAGATCGTCCCTATACATGTCTATGAGGTCATCAAACCCCAACATTTTGACTCAGAACTCATGTAACAACAAACATTTCCTGCTCAAAGCATCAACCACTTTGTTAGCAGTACCCGAAATGTGTTTAATCACAAATGTGAAATTCTGCATATACTCTACCCATTTTACATGCCTCTGATTCAACTTCTCCTATTGAGTCACAAACTGTAATGCATGGTTATCACTATATAAAACAAATTCTTTCGGGATCAAGTAATGCCTCCACTTTTTCAGTGCTTGTATGATAGCATAAAACTCCTTATCATACGTGGAATACTTCAGTTTCGCCTCATTCAGCTTCTCACTGAAATATGCAATTGGCCTGTCCTCCTAACTCAAGACTGCTCCTATGGCAAACCCACTGGCATCACATTTCACTTGAAATGTTTTCTGAAAATTCGGCAACGCCAAAACTGGTTGTTCTGTGATCTTCCGCTTCAACATATTGAAGCTCTTCTCAGCCTCTGCTATCTAGTGAAAAGCTTTATGCCGTTTCTTCACTGTGTCCATCATCGGTGCGCTAATCCCGCTGAAATTCCTGATGAATTTTCGGTAGAAACTAGCCAAACCATGAAAACTTCTCACTTCAAATACATTCCTCAGTGGTGGCCAATTCTTGATCACTTCTACCTTATCCGGATCCATCCTCAACTCATTTGCGGATATAACAAAACCCAGATAAATGAGTTATGTCTTCATAAATGAGGACTTCTTTATGTTTATCAACAACTTCTCTTGCTATAGCTTCTTCATCACAATGGCCAAATGCTTCATATGTTCATCCTTTGTCTTACTAAAAATCAGTATGTCATCCAGATATACGATGACAAACTTCCCGATGAACTCCCTCAAGACTTCATTCATCAACCTCATAAAGGTACTTGGCGCATTTGTCAAGCCAAATGGCATGACAAGCCATTCATACAAACCTTCATTTTTCTTGAAGGCCGTCTTCCATTCATCGCCTTCTCTCATGTGAATCTGATGATATCCGCTCTTCAGATCTATCTTTGAAAAATATTTGGCTCCACTCAAGCAATCCATTAAATCATCCATTCTTGGCAATGGAAACCTGTATCTGATGGTTATCTTGTTGATGGCTCTTGAGTCAGTACACATTCTCCAACCTCCATCTTTCTTTGGACTGAGTACAGTCGAAAAAACACATGGACTCAAGCTTTCCCTGACTAGCCCTTTGTCCAACAACTCCTGGACCTGTCTTTTAACCTCCTCATTTTCTTGCGGCATCAACCTATACGTGGCTTTGTTTCGCAAACTATCTCTAGGTATGAGGTCTATATGATGACTCACACTCCTCATTGGTGGCAACGAACGAGGTAGTTCGTCCATGACAATGTCAACGAACTCTTTTGGCAGTTCCTGAATCTCCTCGGGTAGATCATCCACTCTTGTGCTAGTCAAAACAATTCTTGGTTTTCTAAGCACAAAGAATTGTGGATCTTCTTTCTTCTTCACCTCCGTAAGAAGTTCCTTCCCACTCATGAAAAGTACTGTGTTGCTTACTTCCGGATTCACCTCCTTATCCTTTATCGGAAGCAACATGTGTGTCCTCCCATTCTTCTCCAAAGTATATGTTTTCATTCTCCCGTCATGAATCACATTTCTGTCATATTGCCATGGTCTACCCAACAATAAATGACATACATCCATAGGAATGACATCACATAAGATCTTATCATTATATCCTCCTATCTTGAATTCAACCAAGCATTGTTTAGTAACAGTTACCTGGTGTCCTTTTTGTAGCCATGAAACTTTGTATGGACTCGGGTGACCAATTGTTTCCAGCTCCAGCTTCTCTACCATCTCGGTTGAAACGAGATTATCTGTGCTACCGCTATCCATGATAACCTTGCATACCCTATCCTTGGTCTTGCAAGATGTTCTGAAAAGTCTGGTTCTTTGAGATGAGTCCTCCACCTCCTTCCTGGGTGTTAAGAGAACTTTATGCATCATCAGTGACCTCCCGCCTTCAGCATCTTCAGCCTCAACATCCCGCTTCTGCGCTTCGGCGATGTGAGCTTCTCCATTGTCCTTCTTTTTCTTTGGACACTCAAATGAATTGTGCCCATTTTTCCCACACGTGAAGAAAGTGATTACTCCACCTCTTCCTCTTCCTCTACCTTTGGTACGAGGAAAAGTGTTTGCGTCAGCATAATCTCCCTTATGCTCATTATGCTTCCCTCTCTGTTCAACATATGGGCCTTTCTGTGAGGTCCCACCTCTCTCAATTTTACCTTGATGTTTCTTCCATTCCTCCCTGGGCTTCTGAGTTCTTTCCTGGGCATCTACCTTGCCTCTGGGATGACTTCTACCTCGCCCTCGCTAACCTTGCTTACATCTCAGCTTCTCTTCATCTTTCAAAGCCATCTGATAGGCGTCCTCCACAGTCCAAATGGTCGCCATACTCAATTCATCCTGAATGTCGTATCTCAGGCCATTCAGATATCTAGCAACCTTCTCATCATCACTCTCACGATGACCTGCCCTGATGTTCAGTCGATAGAATTCCTCCGTGTATTCTTTCACTGTCATCAGATTTTGTTTTAGGTTTTGCATCCTCCTGAACAGAGTAATTTGGTAGTCTCTCGGGATGAACTTTCCTTCATCTTTGCAATCATTCGATCCCAACTTTTAATTTTCTGCTTACCTTTGCAGCGTCTATCTTCTTGTAGCTTGTCCCACCATAATGTTGCATGTCCTTTCAAGCGTGTGACAACGTGCTTGACTTTCTTATCCTCTTTGATATCTTCATAATCGAAGTATGTATCCAGAGCTCTAATCCAATCTAGTAGATCCTCTGCATCCAAGTTTCCCTCATAAATTGGAATGTCCATTTTTGCCTTTGCACTCATTCTGGAAATAGCTCTGATCAAACGCTCGTTTGATGCATCTTCGACTGCAACTTCTTCCTCACATTCAACCTCAATATCGCTCTCGGAATCACTGAGATCCCTTGCACTAGCTGTGCATCTTTGCGTTGTCTCCATGTCCTCAAGTCTTGCTCGGAGATCACACATTTTCCTCTCCATTTCTAGATTTGTTACCTGCATGCCTCTTCATCGCACCTCCCTATCCTCTGGATCAGGTGACTATCTGTCTCTCCTTGGCGGCATGGTGGATCTTCTTCTCTGCTATAGAAAAAAAAGATTCTTCCTCAGCTTTGATACCACTCTGGCGCAGCCGCACCCTCACTGGCACGTTCGCTTCATAGGATCTTCTTCTTCTCACGGCCCAAAGAACTGAAACGTTCTTCTATTTCCCTGTCGGGGAAATCTGCACCCACAGAACACTTCGCGCGATTCCCCTTCTCTTTACTTATCGGGGAATCAAAACTTGTGACTTCAAAAGTCTAATGGTAGAGAGTTGCACTACTAAATCCCCGAGACCCGATGCCTCAGTCAACACTGACTTCCTCCTGTCGAAACTTTCCTTATCGCGATTTCACTACTCGCGATATTGAACCACTCGATTTACCGACTTCCGAACCCTGATGCGCCGGAACTCCAATGTGCTCGTAGGTTGACTCTCAATGGTCTCGTTACCTCTATTGGGATATCGGACTTCGCGGGATCCCGAATCCTGATGTCGATGGTTTCGAGACTTTCCTTTTCCCAATCCCCGATATGGTACGCCACCTATCCTCCACTAACTCCTGTTGTGGCCCACCTGACTCTCTCGTCGGGATATCACGGATCGCGATTCCAAATTGTCCACGTATCTTGTCCTCAAGATCTCCGATACGTCGAAACCTAACTTCTCTGGATCTTAGGACACACGTCCCAAAGAATGGATGGTTCTGGTCTCGTCGGGATATCACCAATCACGATATCGCAATTTCTGTTGCAATATTTTGGAACTTCGACTCACGAAACCCTGATCCACGATATGCGTGTGGATCCAATGACCCTCGTGGTCCTGATCAATGGATCCACCTCTCCTGAGCTTGGAAACATTTTGGGAATACGTCGCCTTATCTTCCCTGCACCCTTCCAAGATCTAATGGCTTACGACGATTCACGAATTCTCCTCGGGGAATTTCGACCGTCCGTTCCTTCTTCCACGAAGATTTGTTTTCCTGCGCACAAACTTGTAGCAACTACTTGAAAACTTCAAACACAAATTATCTGTGTGATCCTTTGACGAATTCAAGGACCTATCCTTCCTGATATTTCCCACGACTTTCGAGTCCCTTAGGAAACTCCCTTGCACACACTCCTTGCGGTAATCCTTCAACACGTCTAAATGTTGAAACTATTCGATTTTGCGCACACTTGCAGCAGAAATGCTTCAAAGGCTCACTCAGGTTCACAACCCTGAGACTTTCACCTGGCCTACGCACTCCTTGCACGACTCTTGTGCCCAACTTGGACCTTCAAGGAAATGAGAACAAACGTTATCTCTATCTGAACCCCCTGTCAACGCACTCCTTGCGGACGATTCGACTGCCCTCCTTGCAGGAATCTTCACTCAGATAGAGAAACAATTGAAACTAATTCCTCCTTTCCTTTGGATTTCAAATTCAATCATGAAATCATACGCACAACATATCAAAGAAAGTGCATAATAGGAAACAAACATTCATGAGCATATCAACATCAACACATAGAGAATTAAACACAAAACCATGAATTTGAATCAATCTTCTTCTATTAATTCAAATATCAGTGCATGGGTGTTCTCTACACAGTTCTCTGCTTGCTCTTGCTCTTCCTCTATTCTATGCTCCTGTTAATGTTACAATGATACAATGAGGGTGTCTATATCCGTTTTCCCTCCAGCTCCTAAAACTGTCAAATCTAGAATTAAAATCCTATCTAACAACATTAACTATATTAAATGCCGTGTATCTACTAAAGGACGAGAGCTATCCGCTCAAGGTCCATTTACAATATACAAAGTGCACTTCATTACATCTTCACATTGATGTCCGTGCAATAGTTTCAAGGTGGTTTCAAAAATTTGTGCTGGACACCTTCCAACTGTCTTCCGCTTCCTCGCTAGCTCGCTTGATGAGTTAGTGATGCTCCTGCATCATTACTCTGCACCAGTGGTAATGGTACTCAAGAAAGAGGGCTCATTGTGTATGTGTCCAGATTATAAAGAGCTCAACAAGATCACCATTAAAGATACGTTTCCCATTCCTGTCATTAATGAATTGTGAGATGAACTATGTGGAGCAATCTACTTCACAAAGTTGGATCTTTGTTAAGGGTACCATCAGATTAGAATGAAGGAATAAGATATCCCAAAAACAACATTCAAAACTCATAAAGGCCATTATGATTTTTTGGTCATGCCTTTTGGCCTTACGAATGCACCTTCCACATTCCAAGGGTTTATGAATTCCATTTTCAAGACCTTGCTTCGAAAATTTGTGTTAATATTTTTTGATGAAATACTAATTTATAGCAAGTGTTGGGAAGATAATGTTCGACATGTTGACAGGGTGCTACAACTACTAAAGGAGAAACAACTATATGCCAAACAGTCCAAATGTTTCTTTAGGGTGAGGGAGGTAGAGTATTTGGGTCATATTGTATCTCAGGAAGGTGTCAAGGTAGACCCTAACAAGATTAAAGCCATGATGGATTGGCTAATTCCCAAAACATTGAAGAATCTTAGAGGATTTTTGGGTTTGATAGGTTACTACTCCAAGTTTGTTCAGAACTATGGAAGAATAACAACACCTTTAAATTCATTAACCAAGAAGGATTCATTTTCATTGAATCTAAAGGAAACTTAAGATTTTGAACAACTTAAACATGCAATGTGCAAAGATATTGTCTTAACCACACCAAACTTCACAAAAACCTTTATTGTGGAATTTGATGCCTCGGGAAATGACATTGGTGCTATTCTAATGCAAGAAGGAAGGCCCCTTTCTTTTTAAAGTCAACCACTCAAGGGAAAGGACTTACACAAACCCATTTATGAGAAGGAAATGATGGAAATACTACATTCATTGAAGAAATGGCTACCTTACCTAATAGGTAGGCACTTCAAGGTCAAAATAGATCATGAAAGACTTAAATACTTCTTAGAACAAATACTATCTTCAGAAGAGAAACAAAAATGCGTGACCAAGATGTTGGGTTATGACTTTGAAATCATCTACAAAAAAGGGAAGCAAAATGTTGTGGTAGATGCACTCTCAAGAAAGGATGAATATGTTGAGAAATTTATCTATGCTATCTCTATCATCCAACCTAATTGGATAACAAAAGAAAGGGATGAATGGACGAATGATGAAGAAGTGTGGAATATCATTCAAAGTTTGCAGCAGGATTCCAGTGCATCAGATACATTTACATGGAAAAATAATTCACTATAGTACAAAGATCGCTTATATTTATGTAAGAACTCCAAACTCAAACAAAAGGTAATTTGGAATTTCACACCTCTTTGTTAGGAGGGCACTTGGGATTTTTTAAAACCTATCACAGGGTCAAGAGGGAATTGTTTTGGGATGGCCTTAAAACTGATGTTCAAAGGTTTGTGAAAGAATGTTTGATTTTCCAACAAAATAAGGTGGAAACAATTAATACCCCAGGTCTTTTAAAACCATTAGCCATTCCAAGTCAACGTTGGGAGGAGGTTTCCATGGATTTCATCACAAGGTTACTGAAGCTTGGAGGAAAGAGTGTCATCATGGTGATTGTTGATAGACTTACCAAGTACACACACTTTTTTTCACTCTCTCATCCTTTCAAATCCAGTACAGTCGCTACCGCATTCATGGAGACATTTCAAAATCTACATGGAAGCCCAAAGATTATTGTAAGTGACAAAGATCCCATCTTCACTAGACATTTTTGGACATAATTATTTTCTTGTTTGGGTACTCAATTGGCTTATACCTCATCTTATCATCCTCAATCTGATGGACAAACTGACATAGTGAACACATATATGGAAGACTACCTTGTTTGCTTTGTATCTGATAAAAAAAACAATGTTTTAGGTGGTTACCCTTGGAAGAATGGTGTTATATCACTTCCTTTCATACTGCAACAAAAATGACACCATTTATGGAGATTTATGGATATCACCCATCGTCCATCACTTCTTCTCTAAAATAAAAATCTAAGGTTCAAGCAGTGGAAGATCACATCGAGCATCAATACCAAGTTATCCAATTCTTAAAGGACAACCTGACCATGGAACAAAATCGCTTGAAACAACAAGCAAATCAACATTGTAGTAAAGAAGTTTTGAAGTAGGGGATTGGGTATTTTTATGACTACAACCATACAAACATATGTCCCTCAAGCAAGATAAGAAGAATAATAAATTATCACCAAAGTACTATGGCCCTTATAAGGTGTTGCAAAATATTGGTACTATGGCATACAAATTGGAGTTGCCTACATCTTTACGAGTACACCTATTTTTTCATTTTTCATGCTTAAATAATGTTATAGGTGACAAGATCCCAGTTCAAACTATATTTCCAGAACTTGATGAGGAAAGAAAAACCACCTTGGATCTTGAAGCTATCACTAACACAACAATTCACCAGTTGACGAATAAATCAATTTCAGAGTAACTCATTAAGTGGAAGAAACTATTTGTTGAATATTCCACGTGGGAAGATGAGTCTTTTATACAGAAGCATCCATAACTACTCACGTTTTGAAAAAAACACTTGTCTGAGGAGGGGCATGCTAAGCCCTAAATCGTGGCACATTACCCCTTAATTGGGGCATCTTACATTAGTATTGTTATTTTATTTATGTCGGCTTGGGTCCATTAGTTGTAATTGTACCTCCTAGTCTCCTATATATACCAAGAAAACCTTTTCATTTGTAAT
The DNA here is from genome assembly GCA_009831015.1 of Picea engelmannii. Classification (NCBI taxonomy): domain Eukaryota; kingdom Viridiplantae; phylum Streptophyta; class Pinopsida; order Pinales; family Pinaceae; genus Picea; species Picea engelmannii. The sequence goes on from ML791526.1 coordinate 315,449, forward strand.
CATCTTGTACCTTTTAATTTTTAATCATATTGTATTTGGGAATTAATATGATGTATAAGGTGGTTTCCCCCTTGAAGAGGCTTATTATCTGAATTTCTCTCTTTGTCAAGGCATTGAGTACTTATTATGATATTTTTATGCTATTTTGATATTTGGTTCTTAACAAGTTCAAGATGTAAGTGATTATGAACATGAAGTTGATGTTCTGTAGGAATAAGTTGAGGTGGTTGAAGCATTAAAGGAAATAATTATTAAATAATTAATTGACAGGAGAGGGAATTCAAGGATGGAAACCCCTACATTTTATAAAATATAGAACTTGGAAGAATTAGTTAATTGGATTGGATATATGAAGGTCTTTGAATTTGAACAAATCGAAGATCCAAAAAGAGTAAATATGACCTATGCCAAACTGAAGGGGAATGCATCCTTGTGGTTGGACCATGTATAAATAGTCATGCAAAGGAAGGATAAAGATAAAATTAATACTTTGGACAAGATGGTTACTAAATTAAAAGGTAAGTTTTTTCATGTTGATTACACTTTGAATTTATATAAGATGTTGTAGAATTTAAGGAAAAAATATATGAATATGAAAGAATATATTGAATAATTCCATAAGTTATCCATTAGATATGGGGAAAGTGATGAAGGGTTTGAAGATGTTTCTAGATATAGTATTGGCCTAAGGTATGCATTCCAATGTTAACTAAGTATGGTTAGAATTATTTCCATGGTAGAATCTTATCAACTTTATTTGAAGGTCGAATATAAATTTTCAAGGAAAGTACCAAGTGCCCATGGTAGAGGGGTATGTCGAAAAGGTAGAAGTATGTATAGGAGAGGGAAAGGTGGTGAAAACATAGAAGAAGGTAGTAAATGTTGGTGTTAATACTCAAGAAAATAGAAGAACTTATGAAACTCCTAGAGACAAAGGAACTCCTAGGGGTAGAAAAAGAAAGTTTGTTGGAAAATGTTTCAAATGCCATAAGATAGGGAATAAGTCATTTGAATGTCTAGATAATTTGAATTTGAATATAATACAAGGAATAAATAATTTTGTTCATAATGTTAAAATATCAATAGGATAAAAAAAATAGGGATAATACTAGTGTTCATGAAGTTCGACAAGAACATGGTGAAAATTTGATGTTTAGGAGAGTGTTGCTGAAACCGAAGAATCAACTTAAGGAGGAAAATCTAGAGGAATGTAAATATTTTTTCAAGAATATATGTAAAATTGGAGGTAAGTTTTGTCCTTTTATTACAGATAGTGGCGATGCAAAAAATTTGGTGTTTAGGGAGGTTATCGACAAGTTGAAGTTGGAATATATCCCACGTCCCAATGCATATAGAGTCTCATGGTAGTAGAAGGGACATCGAGTTACCATTTCTTAACAATGTTTGATCAATTTCCACCTTGAAACATATCATGACCAATTGTTATGTGATTTCATACCAATGGATGATTCTAATCTATTGTTAATAAGGCCTTGGCAATATGATAGAAATGATATTCATGATGGAGTAAATAATATCTTCATACTGGAGAAATATGGAGAGAAGCATAGGTTGTGGTCGATGAAGTAGGAAAAAGGAGATGATAGTAGCTATAATAACTAGAGCCATCGTAAGGGACTAATGATGTGTACAACAAAAGAAATTTTGAAAGAGGAAAGGAGAGTGAGGTGTTATTTTTCTATTCTACCAAATAATGCAAGTTTCAAGGTAGAGAGAAATGATATAGCAATAGAATTTGATGATTTGTTAGAAGAATTTAAGGAGTCTATCTCAAATGAGTTACAAAGGGATTTTCACCTATGCATAGTATTTTGTTAAGTACCAAAGATCTGAATACAAAAACACATACAATATATCTAAGAAGCATATAGAGATGCGTCATTGTTTATTATTTCCAAAACCATTAAGGTAGGGAAACACCATACAAAATGATCATTTTAAGGAAGGGATCCACTCCTGATCACTAGCCTCTTTGAGGGGGAAACCTCCTAATGATATATGCTCAAAACAAAATGCTTCTTAAATCATGCCCATTACATTGTTTATGCCCATTTATATAATACTACCTACCACCTAAAAATATTCTAAAGGAGGAAACTTCTAGTAAGTAGTACCTGCTAGTAATCCCTATTACATTTATTGTGTTTACACTAGGCCTTATTTACTAAAAATGGCCTCCACACATAACATTACATCTCTATTGTTATTCCACTTGGGTATATCCCTAGTTAACCCATATTATCCCCTTAGCTACACTACATTCCATCTCCCTTAGGAAATCATTTTCCTTAATGCTTGTTATGAGGAAGTGCAACAATATATGAGGGTCCCATGGATAAGTGTGGACAATAATGTTGAAGTAGGTTGGAGAACCATGGTACGATGTAGAAGTGCTAGCCACCATGTTGAAGTAGTAAAAACTCCACTGTAATCCTAGGTCCCATGTCCAAGTGCTCAAATAAACTCCTTGTTGAAGATATTTGTACTCAGTAGCCAACTGAAAATTATGCTCCAAAGATCTAAATTGGTCATGTGGTTCCAAATATGTAGATCCAACCAAAACATTATCCACTAGTACTGGAGAATAATAAAAGTAAAAAATTTTTATTAATAGAAGGATCTTGACTTCTCTCCATGATGTTCTCTACATAAGGTGGAGTAGATCCATCAAATAAAAGATGAAAGTGGTTGTCATCCTAGAAATGACAACTATCCATATACCAATCATCACAATCGAACTTGAAATCATAGCAATCATATATTTCTTGATTAAATTTTGTTGTGATGTAATTTCAGATGATATCCATATTACAAATTTCCTTCCCTTCAAGTTTGAAATCTTGAATATTTTGATCATTTTTTTTCATGCTCTCAATATAGCGGAGAACTTTTTCTAGGCGTGTGAGGATTTGAGAGAATGTTTTTTTAGCACACTTCATATCCATTAGAAATACCACATATAATATACCAAAAGAAATATCTAAAAATCATCTATCCAATGGCCTTGATTTGGTAGCAATCTAAGAACCCTGCCAAAATTTATGAGCTTTGCAATCTTGCAACCATCACAGAAAAACCCTGAAAATCACTAATTTTAAATCAATGATATATTCACTTCTAAAGCTCTGATTTGGATGATTTTGTTTTTTTGAAATTGAATCATTTTGTGAGAGAAGTTCATATATACAAGTGGTTTGGTAAAATTATACACCAATTTCTACAGAAATCTACAAACTTGCATGGTCATCCTTGGAAAAACCTTGAAAATAGACGTTTCAAATCAACGATATCTTGGCCTCCCAAAGTCTAATTCAAATGTTTTTTTTAATTGGTTGTTTTTTGAGAGGAACTTAGATCTACAACTAGTTTCATCAATTTTTTCACATAAAACTACATGAATTGAACCAAATTTCACGACCCTCTTTTTATTTTTCTTTTGAAACCCTTAAAAAAACTGCCCTTTTTTGTGGCTGAAGAAAGTGATATTATACCACTTGTTAAGTACCAAATATGTGAATACAAAAACATATAAAATAGATCCAAGAAGAATACATAAATACTTCACTATTTTTTATTTCCAAAACCCTTATGATAGGGAAATATCATACAGCCGATCATTTTAAGGAAGGGATCCACTCATGATCACTTGCTTCTTCGAGGGGAAAACCTCCTAATGTGATTTTTTCCAAATACAATACCTATTCAATCATGCCCATTGCATTTTTTACACCCCTTTATATAATACTAACTACCACCTAAGAATATTCTAACCTTCTAGTAAGCCCTCTTACATTTACTGTGTTCATACTAGGACTTATTTATTAAAAGTGGCCTCCATACATAACATTAAATATCTACTATTATTCCCCTTGGGTACCTCCCTAGGTACCCCATATTATCCCCTTAGTTACAATGCATATTTCCTTTCAAATTGATTTTATTCTAGGATCAAGTTTTCCAAACAAAGAACCCCATAGGCTAACCCTATCTCAAAGCAAAGAAATAAATAGACAAGTTCATGAACTATTGGATAGAGGGTTGATAAGACAAATTTAGATTCCATGTGAAGTACCTATGATATTATCACCTATGAAAGGAGGAGAGTCAAGAATATGCATTGATTCAAGGTCTATCAATAGGATAAATATCAAGTATATATTTACTTTATCACGGATGGATGACCTAATGGATTGCTTAAGTAGAGCATAAAAAATTTCAAAGATTGATTTGAAAATCAAGTATGATTAGATTAGAATTCATGAGGGATATGAGTAGAATATAATTTTTAAAACCAAGGAAGGATTGTATGAATGGTTGGTCATGTCATTTGGATTGACTAATGCACCTAGTACTTTTATGAGACTATTGAGTGGAGTAGTGTAGCCTTATTTAGGGAATTTTGTTGTTGTTTATTGATATGATATTTTGGTTTTAGCAAGACAAAATAAGAGCATATGGATCATTTGAGGAAAATATTGGAAATATTAATGCATGATAAGTTACTCATAAATATGTAGAAATGTTCATTTGTGATGGAAGAACTAGTATATTTTGGATTAGTAATATCTCAAGAAGGTTTAAAGACAAATGCACAAAATTTCAAAGAAATTATAGAATGGCCTATTCTAGGGAGCACCTTTTAAGTAAGAAGTTTTCACAGTTGGCTAGTTTCTATATGAAGTTTATTAGAAAGTTCAAAAGTATTTTCACACTAGTGACTGCATGTATGAGAAATGGATAATTTCAAGGGAATGGAATAACTAAAAAGGGATTTGAGTTGTTGAAGAAAAAAGTGACTTAAAACCAATGATGGATTAACCTAATTTTGGGAAATTATTTCAAGTAATTGTGATGCTAGTAGAATGAAAATTGAAGTAGCTCGTACTCAAGAAAGAAAACCAATTTCCTACTTTAGTGAGAAATTAAATGAAGAAAAATATAATTATTTCATGTATGATCAAGAATTTATGCTATTGTCCAAACATTGAAGAAGTAGAGACATTATTTATTGCCTAAATAATTTGTTGTATATATTAATAATCAAGCACTGAGATACCTCAATATCTAATAAAAGTTGAATCAAAGACATATGAAATGGGTGGAAGTCTTGAAATGTTACACTTATGTGTTAAATTGTAGGTTTGAAATATATAATAGAGTTGTAGATGCATTAGTATAAGGACATCATTGTTCACTACTATTACCGCTAATATGGTAGGACTGGAAGACATGAAGAATTTGTATGAGACAAACCTAGATTTCACTAAAACTTGGAAAGTTAGTAAGGAACCATGGAGTGGTGATTAGACTCCATTCTTGGATTATTTGATCTAAAAGGGATTTCTATTTAGAAATCAATAACTATGTATTCTTAGAGGTTTAGTGAGGGATAAACTCAATCGGGATATACATATTGGTGGCTTTAGTGGACATTTTACGATTGATAGAAACGAAGCATTGGTTGAAAAGTGATACTATTAGTCTGGTATTGCTAAGAATGTAAGTGTATGAGTTAAAATATATAGAATTTGTGAACATGCTAAGGGAAGGAGTCAAAATATTGGGCTATACACACCATTTCCAGTACTAGAAGCACAATGGGAAGACATCAGTATGGATTTTGTATCGCAATTGCCTAGAACCCAATGATATAATGGATATTTTTGTTGTTGTCGGTAGATTATGAAAGATTACACATTTTATTTAGCATAAGAAGACTAATTACGCCATGAGAATAGTTGTTTTTAATCTTGAAGGAAACTATTCAATTACATGGTTTTCCTAGAAGTATAATCTCAAATAGTGATAGGAAATTTATTGGTCATTTTTGGAGAAATTTAAGGGACTAGTTTGATGCAAAGTTGCAATTTAGTTCTGTCTATCACCCATAGATTGATGGACAAATATAAGTATTAATCTAGAGCCTTGGAAATATATTGAGATGTCTTGTCTTGGAGAAACAAGGATGATGGGACCTAATGTTGGAACAAGATAAATTTCCATACAACAACTCAGTGAATAGGTATACAAGAAAGAGTCCTTTCTAGATTGTGAATGGAAGATCATTAAGAGGAGTGACATATTTGGAAAGATTTCTTGAAGCTTGCAGGAAAATAACATATGCAAAATAATTTAGTGAACATATGAAAGAATTGAATAACAAGTGCAACAATAGCTATAGAAGATAAATCATAATTATAAACGAAGGGATGGTATGAAAAGAAAAGTAAAATTATTTGAGGAAGGAGATATTGTGTTGGCTCACTTGATAAAATAAAGGTTTCCACGGGGTACCTATAAAAAGTTAAAATTGAAGAAGATTGGATCATGTATAATATTGAAGAAAATATCTAATAATGCATGTGATGGAATTGCCTACGGGTTTAGATATTTCACTAACATTCAATGTTGAAAACTTGTTTGAATTTCATGGAGTTATAGATGAAGAATATGGTTTCATTGTTGACTGGAGAGACCATATCTCTAAGTGAGAGAAGGAAGAAATTGCAGAGATTTTGGATGACATAATCACAAGAAGAATTAGAAGTTAAAGGAAAAAATAGTATTTGGTTCAATGGAAAGGTAAAAATTTGGAAGAAGACAAATGGATTTTTGAAGTTGAGCTCAAAACATTTAACCATGGTGTTGGCATTGATTATAATAATCCCATATTCAAAATATCATTTATTTTCTTACCTAGGGAGATTGATGCAAGGGAATAAATCTCACACCCACCTTTACTTTATTCATCATTACGAGAGATGAGATGAATGTTAAGTGATTAATTGATTACCAACAATCATTGGACTAGTCACCTGAGATCAAACATTCTAGATTAAATTGGGGATCAACTATCACCCCAATTTAAAGTTGATGAAATCTTCATCATCCTTTACTTTTCCACCAAAGGCCACGATGTCTCCATGATATTTTGACTTTGGTCAAGGTTATCCATTTGAGTTTTGTGCGATGGACTCTTCACCATCAATTACTTATTCTCATAATCAAACAATTGTTAGTGGATCAAGCATCTCTAATCACCGACTTTTAATGTGATGGACCCACAATATTCATTCATATGAATTTTGATGATGTTGTCTAAATAGTTGTTTGGTCATCCTCATCAGTATTCAATTTATTTATTATTGATATGTTTCAATTAATAAGGTAGGTGAATTCAAGTGGGAGAGAGAACCACACAAGTTAAGAATGAATTTTTGAGAAAAACAGAGAGATAACATTATGTTTTGGTAATTATTTAGATGAAGGGAGAAATAAGAAGAAAACCTAGTTTAATGCTAAGGAGGTGACTCATGCTAGAAAATTTTCAGGATTTGTACCAATTGACAAGTTGTAATAGCCTAGTGTATATTGAGACCAATGGGTCTAAAAAAAATGAATGTTTGGTGTAATATTTAAATCCATGGAGGCTGTAGTAATGAAAGTTTAATTTTCTATTACTAATATAAATCATTTTGTTTTTCATTTTTTATGAAGTATCATTTTCCCTTGTGTTTTAAAATGCTTGATTTCTATGTTTAATTTCAATGTGTTCTATTTTGTATTCTAAAATATGGTTGTCGTTTAATAAAACCCCAACTCAGGTTAGTGTCATCCAAACATAGGGGAGGTGGAAGTAGATTTCAATATTTAGAAGAAGGCATTGATGATATGAGCATCCTCCCTAATATATTCTTGTTGGAATGAATTTGAAAAGATTCCCTCCAAGAAATCACAATATCCCTTAAACCGAACCAAACTAGGAGAACAATATCCCTAGTATGGTTGCCAATTTTGTTACGAGATTTTAACCCTATGACCTTGGGTCTATGTCACAATAGATATTAACCATATCTAAAATACGGAATATACCCTCCATCATAGAAATCAATAAAGAAATAAATACTTGGAAGAGAGAAAGAAGGATCTCGTACCTTGTATCCAAAATTTTGATGTAGATCCTCGCTCTCGACCTTTGACTTTCTCCAGATCTTTTCCTTTACAAATATGCAAAGGAACCAAACAAATACTGCAACAAGGTAGTTATCAAATCAAGATATAAATGAAATATGTGAATTTAGATATGTAGAACGAAATCAACATATAAAAATGAATCAACCACAATTACACATAGATTGGAGGGAAAGATAACTCTTTTATTAATCAACAAGAGATAGGTGAGTTACAACCTGAGCCTAACTAATGACATTGCCTCGAAACCAATTTCTGGAGATCCTCCATTGAACCTTTCAACCATCTAATAAGAAATGGAGTACTTCCTCACATGACCCAAAAGGGATAGAACCACACCCAATGATCATATAGGAGAGGAAGGGATATGGGAAAATAAATTTCCAGATCAGGGGATGTTACTCAAAAATTCAGGGAATGTTGAATCTGGAAAATGGACAACATTTTCTTGCACCAAGGTTGTCTCTCCTCATCTACACCTCGATAGGTGCTTTTACACCATCCTAAAGAGGTTGATATCGTTACATTCAGTTGTGTACAGGAAATTGGGAGTTTAGGACTGGGAAAACCTGTAAAGCCCTCCTAAGAGTACAAAATAATTTTTTTTTTCACAAAATTAGGGGTGTACACGATTTTCACGCTATAAAATAGCTTATGTACGTGATTTTCACTTGGGTGAATAGTGTACATCAACAAAAGGATATATTTTTAGATAGTTTTGATGAAGGAGATTGGGATTTATATTTGCAAGCTGAGGAGTGGACTATACCATCTCACAAATTCATTATGGAGTGGAAATTTGTACAGTAGAAATAACTACATCCCATCAAGAATTCTAAGGTCCTCCTGAAATTTCTATGGATATGTGGAAATAGTGATATATAATTTTATTGGTAGCAATAGTTTTGTACTAGAGAGTCCACGTGGAGCTCCCTAATATTGAGAAAACATATGTTTAGTGTCTTCTGGATATCCAACCAAATAACCTATTTCTTGTAACATTTGGTGTGCCTAACATGGTGATGTGAAAAGGGGTATGCGAGGAGTATTCACAAACTATGTATATGTAGTAAACCCTCATCATAACTCCCATCACTTAAAGAAAAGGAAAATGAAGCATCATCATCAAGAATCAACTTAGGTGGATCATTATATTGATTCTTAACAATATTCACTCTGAAAATTGGACTAGATTGAGAATTTTCATGAGACAAAATTCAAGATATCTCTTCAAAATTAACACCCCTAGATATAAATAGTTGATTTGTGATGGGGTTGAAAATATGATAACCCTTATCTCCATCAATATATCCAATGAAAATGCATGGTTGGATGTGATGATCCAATTACTTAATTTTCTCTATAGGAATGTGAGCCCATGCTTGAGAACCAAACACTTTGAGGTGTTTTACTATGGGGTTATGACAACTCCAAGATTTGAAAGGAGAGACTCCCTTCAAGTATTTATTGGGAATTCTATTCTATATGTAATAGGAACAATTAATGGATTCTAGCTATAAATTTAGAGTAAGATACTGAGATTGCAACATGCAATTTTCCATTTCCTTCATATATTTATTCTTTTGTTCCACCACACCATTCCACTAAGGAGTGTATGGGATTGTATGTTTCAACTAAATTCCTGTAGAAGCCTATAACTACTCAAATTATTGTTCACATACTCCCCCCCATTGTGTCTATGTAGAATTTTAATGGCCTTCCGAGTTTGATTCTCAACAAGGGATTTAAAGTCCTAAAAATGATCAAAGGCTTATGATTTTTTCTTGAGAAAGTACACTCGTGTATACCTCAAATAATCATCAATGAAGGTCAATAAATATTTGTCCCTATTGATAGAAGGATGAAGAAATGGACCCATTAGATCGTAGTGAACCAAATCCAAAACTTGGGTATTCCTCCATGTTTTTCCCTTGTCAAATTCTCCTATAGATGTTGTCCAAGTATGCAACCTTGACAAACACCTTTAGAAAATAGACATCAAGAAACCTTGTAACCATTATCTACTTGTTGAGTTAGTGTAAATAGTAGTAAATGAGATGGCCAAATCACTCATGACAAAATTTTATTACTTCATATGAATGAGTGAGAAGGACAATAGAAAGAACCTTAGGAATAAAATTTGAGAAAAGGTACAACCTTGACCAGTGATCTGCTTTACCAACAACAATTGTAGCATCATTTGTAATCTCAATAATGACCATAGAATTGGGTGTAAATTCACCTTGCTTGCCTAAAATTGAATTATTGATTTGGTAGATGGATAGGATATTGGTTGAAAAAGGAGGCACACAAAGAACATTTTGGAAAGTCTCTTCATCCACAAAAATAGATTCTCTCCCACAGACATCAATAGGAATATTATCTCCCATTAATATAGTTGGTGTAGTATAAGGATTTGGATATGAAAAACCACCTTTAGATGAATTCATGTGACATGAGGCACCTGAGTCAAGTACCTATGAATAATGATGATATGCAATTGCTACAAGTTCTAGATTTGGCCCTCTGATTTTCCCTTTCCTTTCCTGTGACTTTGAAGACTACTCTATTTATGAACTCTAATTCATAGAATCTGGAACCTCGACATTATTCTTCTCAAGAAGATGAATAAGACGATCAAGTTGATTCTTCATGCACCTATATCCATCATGTCATATCTTATTTCAATAGGTGCACTGGACCCTTTCATTGTTAGTTTTTTTACCCTTCGAATGAGAGGTCTCAGAAGCATATTTGGATTTTTCTCCTTCTTTTTCTCATGGTCCTTTTTATCTCTATTTATTAGCTTCTACTTACTGTTGTTCAAGTATTTTTAGTACTCCTTAGTGACATGATTTTCAATAAGAGAATGTGATTTTGACTACTTTAAATCACCGATTTTCACAAGATTACCTTACTCCCTAGGCAACGTAGTAGAAAAATCATCAAGAGATGGAATATTTCAAGAAACTCCTAGAGAATTATTGGTGGTGAGGAAGGTGGAAACAAAAATGTAGTTATTAGGTCCAATTTTACCAAGAATGAACAAAACAAGTTGTTCATCCTTCTTGTTAATGCCACACAACTTAAATTGTAGCCCTAGGGATTTTAATTGATAAAATATTGGATGGCGTCAAAACTGCTCAAGTTCAAGTTGATGAGCTAATTCTCCATCTGGAGTCCTCTTAACATATCTTTCTTCCCAAATAATCCTTCATAATTAGTCCATATTTGATTGGGAAAAATTACATATTCAATGTGGAAAAGAAGATTGGGATATCATAGAGACAAAAAAACCATAAGATTCATCACATTCGTTCAACCATTTTGTCTTTTTAGTACCTAGTTTAGGTTCAACTTGAGTTCCCAATGTGATTTTGAACAAGTCGTAAAAAAATTGGCATCTTTTATTTCCACTCGTAGTAATTGAATAGTGTAATAAGGGAAGTTTGAAATTGATCCATTTTTAGGTGATTAGAATCATTGTAACTGCAAAAACAAAGGTTACTGAATTTTTTTTTCTGGCTACATATTTATTATAATGTTGTAGCATCTATTGAGACTGCCATGTCCTAGATGCCCAATTGGCCACCATATCCATATTTTTCTATCATTTCTCACCTTAAAGCCTTATTAAAGAGCATCCTTGGCAATTCATGTGCTATTTTCCCTCACAAAAGGAGCATGTACATGCCCTTCATTCTCACAAAAGGTGTGTGTGCCTCAAAAAGTGTATAAGAAAATATAAAAAACCATGAAAATAACATGCTTTTGAGCATGGTTTATGAAGTTTGTACACATGTACCGTCCTAAAATCATTCCAAACTACCTCAACCAACTTTAAATGGTATAAAAAGAGGCCTAATATGGAAGGAAAGGCCAAGTAATGGTATATTAGAAAATATATCATACCAGTACCCTCTAACTAGAGAACTTAGAGGTGTTGGTTTAAAAATGTTTTTATGATCTTATACCCTCTAAAACCCTTATTTTTAGAGTCATTTCTCCTTTTCATAGATTTGAGACCTAAAACTTCATAGTTTTCTTCAACCTTTTGCATGGAGAAGAGTCAGATTCCAAGAGTAGTCTTGAGTGTACCAGGGATAGAGGAACCTAGATGATGATTATTGAAGGTGACAATAGAAAGACATCAAGTATAACATTGTATATTGTCATTTTTCATCAATAAAAAGGAATATCTCTCTTATTTACCTCCCCCATACTTGGTGTTCTTCTTCATTAGTTGATCTTAATAAATGTTTGGTTGTGGAACTAAGTCTCCATATTAGTTAGTTAGGGTTAATTATTTCACTCTTTCTCTCATTTTTATCTATTGATTTGAGAAAGGTTGGTGTCTCCTTATGTGTAGTTCTTGGAACTTGGATTTGATTGAGGACAAGTGAAATGGAATTATCATGTGGGATTCATCTTCAAGAAACCGTTAGGACTAGGTATGCCTCCCCTATAACTGAAATTTACTTACGACAAGTAGTTGAAGACTAATCTTAGTCAAATAAGTCTATTTTTCTTTGAATTGATATATTATACTCCACCCTATCTATAAGGACAACGTTTTATGCAACATATACCCATTTCTATGGATCTACTGTAGCTACAAGTAGAATTCATATTGGATTTAGAATTATTGTAGTAGTTTCTATAGATTTGTTGTTGCTACAAATAAAATTCACATTGGCTATATATTTTCTATAGAAACCAGTACAATTCTACTATAGTAGCTCATAGTGCTAAAAAAAACTCTAAAAGTTGCACACAAAATTGTCAGAGTAGCGATATTAAAGAATTCCATGAGCAAATGGGTAAGTGAACTGCACAGCTAAGGACCAAATATTTTTAGTGATCTCCATGAAATTCTTAGAAAGAAATTAATCCATGAATTGACTAGCCATCTTGGCAATTCAAGCTACTCGAATTTGTGTAGCATAAATCACACTCGAGGATATTTAGTGGGGCATGTACTAGTAAGTCAAACCTCAATGAATTCCCCTAGAATATGATATTTCTCTTGTGTTTGAGAAATTCTAGATCAAATAGTGATATGAGAGAATAAAATACCCAATAGAGAGAAAATACTCCTACAATGAAACTTTTCTTCATAAAATCTTAAGTTCTAATATCATGTGAGATTTGGATGAGCGGTTGAATTGAATAAATTCTATTTGATCCAGGTGGATATTGGTGACCACCCACCTATTCCAACTGGCTCACATACATGTTTCATCTTGGCATTTTTAGTTTTCATTTTGGAAGTTTTTTTCTAGCTTTTCGGGTCCTAAACTTCTATGGCTATTTTGAGGCACTAAACAACGTCTTTTGGGCCCACCACAATCACACTCTAGATAAAGTCACAGTGTGAAAACATAATGTGTATTCCTTGGATAGACCTTTCCAATGGGATTTCATGTGCCTAAAATGGATATTGTATGAAAAAGTTACGACCCAGGGAAGTTGATGTACCAACTTACCCCAACGGGGCCTACATGACTTTTGGCGCTTCATCACCTAGGGTTGGTTTTTTGGATGTCTGGAATTTTGGCATTCATGTTTGATGTAAAAATTCATTTGGGAGCCTCATTGTAATCATCTTTTGGCGAATGATCACAACTATCACATCTCTTCTTAGAGATAAGTTGCCACCATTCTAGCAAGCTTGTTTCAGTTTGCATTTTACAATTTCAACATATTTATTTATTGAATAGAAGCCAAGTTTTACTGTATCTCTATTATTGTTCACTGTATATCTATGTTAATAATATAAATATTTATTCATTTTGTTCTACTCATAAAATCTGGATCGATGGTATTGGAGCAGTCTGCTCCTTGTCATTCTTAGTGCATGTCCCCAACGAGGTCAGGATACAAAGAGTTGGGCCTTGGGATTTTTTCTCTTGAGGAAAAGAGCTCTCGCACACCCAAGAAAACTTCCATGGTGGGAGAGAAGAAAGACGATGTGACATGATATCCTTTCAAACTATTTCTCAAGGAAGCCCTCATGCAACAGATGAACGAGATGATGGATATTTTTGTGCAAATCCTTCGATGACTACCAATAGGCGACGCATATTCCTAGAGCAGAGGCGTCGCCCCCTTCAAGGTACATATCAAATTTGATATTCCTATATTTTAAGGTCAGATAGATGTAGATGTTGTAGACAAATGGTTGAATCTGCTAGAAGGGTATTTTTCTGTCCATAACTTTTCCAATAGAGAAAATATTACATTTTCTCTCCTCAAATTTGTTCTGCATGTCAAATATTGGTGGGAGACTTTTTGTGAGAAAAAGGAAACAAAGGAACCCTCATTATTTACAGTTGCACTCACCTAGGATTCCTTCATGGATTCTATTAAGGAACAATACTACCATGTTGGAAGTTATGACGACCTGTATACAATATGGACCACACTGCGATAGGAAAGGGACCAAACAATGCTAAAGTTCACAAATATATTCCATACCTTGCACACCAAGATGGGTATCAAAGACTCTAAGCGAAATATGGTGCTCAAGTACTGTAGAGGTCTCCATAGATACATTTAGACATAAATGGAGTTTCTGGACATCTCATCCTTGGGTGTGGCCTATCGATATGTTGTCAAAATAGAGCAGAATCTTAAACAAAAGACACGACAGTTTAGGTCTGGGAACCCCTCACAATAGAAGAAATGCAATGGTAGCCCCAACCTGCATAATAAAGGGAATACCAAATATGGAAAGAATCAATAAAACTAGTCTAAGACGTAAACAAATAAGGAAATGGAAAGACGAAGAAAGACACCAAGAAGTGGTTAAAATTCCATAAGAGACCCTAGAATAACACTGCCTATTTCCACTCAAAGAATGATTGGTGGCTAAGGTGAAAGCCTCTGAATTAGATGCGGGTTTTGACTCTAAGTTAGAACCAGAAAAGGGGAGACATATTATTGACATGGAACCCAATGCCATTGTTACTACCACCAAGATCCAACCCAGTGAACCTGATGAGGCAGAGCAAGGAGAGCACCTCTTTCATTCATATATGTGGGTGAAGGGTACTCCACTGCACTTCATCGTTGATATAAGTAGTCAAAAGAACCTCATCTCAGTGGAGGTATTCAAGTGGTTGTCCTTGCCGACAATGCTTCACCCGCAACCATATACCATCGGATGGCTCCGCGAAGGAATTGATATTTTTATTAGCCAACAATGTTGCCTATACTATGACATCAAGCCCTTCAAAGATGAGGTATTGTGTGATTTGAAAAATGAAAAAGGTTTGTGTGTACAAATTTTCAAGTGAAATTTTTGTGTGACTTAAGAAAATTGGATCAAGTTGCAATCACATGAACTTAATGAGTTTTTTTTACTTAATATGAGTAGCATAAATAGACATAAACAATCGTAAAAAACAAGCACATAACACAACAAAATGATAAAGGAGTTCACCCCTCTCTTAGGATACATCTCCTGGTCCAACTTCCAATGGATCATTTTCATTATATTCTCAAAGTGTCAAAATAATTGCTTTACAATGCTCATAATTAAAAATAGATGGTTTCAATGGCTCTAGAATGTCCAAAAACCCCTGTCTAGGCTCTTCCTGCACCTGGTTTGGCAAAAATATGGAGAAAATACACTTCCTGAAAGTTTTTCCTCAATAACTTGTTGTACCTGCTCGCCAAAATGCACACTTGTTGTACCTGCTCTCCAAAATGAACCTCTGTGTGACTGGACCTGGCTCCAAGTATTTTCCATGCCAAAAACACAACACACGTTTCATTCTTCAATTTGGGCAAATTTGTTGCACTGTTAGGGGGACTAGCACCTTTTTTGGCAAAGGTTATGGTCGCATGGCCCCATGTGGCCTGACACCGACCTAAAATTATGCACCCCTGTCAGATTGTCCATTGGAATTATCACGTTGTTGGTCGCATGGAGGATATGGTGTATGTGAGTAAGGGTTGGGGCTAATCTCCGACCCTTTTTCCGCCCGCGCTAACCTTAGAACAATTTTAAATAAAATTTTCAATACATAGAGGTTAAGAATCATGTGTAGGCAAGTTGATGGCCCCACATGTGTGAAGAATTTTTCCACACCCACAGAGGTTGTAGGTTCAACTCTGGTGGAGTCCCAAACTTTTAAACCAATAATGGGGTGCCACGTGGCAGCCCCTCGATGGGCCACGTGGCACCTTTCCATTCTCCATGAAAATTCCATGTATCAGCATTGGATTGGTCCACAAAACCACTTGCCAACTCATCTTTCCATGTTATCACCTGCCACATCAGTCATACGGTCAGCTGACATGTGGAATATATGTACTGCACAATCAACATTTTGTTTTCCTATTTGGAAAAGTGGACAGAACGCGATATCTCACTCATACGAACTTCGTTTGAACCCATTCAAGTTGTGTTGGGATCATGAGGATTATATCTACACAATGAATCTATTGTTGATCAATTTCTATCACTTTGATTTTTGATCATTTTTTGATCCCCTGGATCACTCCTCCCCATTGGGAATCTTTTGGACATCCAAAAGACTACTTTTGGTCAATATGAAGATGAGGGTACAGTTCCCTCACCTTTCCAACCTCAATCCATCTATATTTGCTTGGATTTGTACCTTTAAGACCAACATGAAGGTATTCCACATTCCCTCGTTTTGAAGTTCTTATCTTTCTATCAAGGATTGTATCCTCATGCAATTCTGAAAGATATTCTGGCGAGAATTCATCTATGGAAGGAATCTGAACATGCTCCCCTTTATCATCAATCAAAGGAGGCTCATATAGTCTCAAACTCCCAACATTAAAAATTTCATACAATTGCATATAAGGAGACAAATCCAAATGAAATACATTGTTACCAATCTTTTCAAGAATCTTGAAAGGTCCATATCTAATTGGTTTCAGTTTTTTACCTTCTCCTTTAAGCTTCTCCTTGCTAATGTAAAACCAAACTTCATCTCCCACTTGGAAACTGTGATCAACATGATGCTTGTCATGTCTTGTCTTGTACTTGGCTTGTCTCTTTTCCAACTATTCTTGTACCATTTGATGCACCAACTGAATTTGTTCAATGAATGTCTTTTCTCTATCAATGTCATAATGACCATCAATAGCAACATCCTTCCCAAAGATAAAATCTAAAGGTGATTTTGGAAAATAACCAAAACATACCTCAAATGGAGATGTTTGAGTTGAATAGTGCTTAGCCTATTTATAATCATGTTGAATGTAGTGTAGGTTCTCATCCAAAAGTTTAGGATGTTTGTTGCAATAACCACAAAGAAGATGTACTACTATTATATTCACCACTTCTGTTTGACCATTAGTTTGTGGATGAAATGTTGTGCTCTTTTCCAGTTTGATGTCCATGAGTGCCCATAAGCTTGACCAAAATTTCCCAATAAATCAAGAATCTAAATCAGAAATAATGGATTCGGACAACCCAAAATGTACCCAAACATGCTGAAAGAACATTTGTGTCATTTGTTCAGTTGTAACCTGCTTCTTACAAGGCATCAAAATACACATTTTGCTGAAACGGTCAACCACAACATAAAGATAATGATTATTCTTTTTAAACAAAGGTAATCCTCCTACAAAGTCTATAGAAATGCTTTCCCAAGGATGAGAAGGAATCAAAAGTGGAGTATACAAACCCAAATTTCTATTTCTAGGATTACTTGTAGCACATAAAGAGTGCTTAGTCCAATATCAATACCTTTGCAAATTAACAATTGTCTTGCCTACACCAAAGTGGCCAACAATAAGAGAAGAATGTGCTTCCCTTATGATGTTGACTCTTTCACCCTGTGGAATACATATCTTTCCAAGATGATACAAAATCGTATCATGCACATGGTAATCCAATTTCTCAACTTGGTTAGAATGACACAAAGTTGCATAAACCTATTTAAAATGAACATATAAAGCATATTGTTCAACATAGCTCTCATGCATGGTAGAATTATGCTTAAGAATAACTGAAGCACTAACAATAGGCCTAGAAATCATATCAACAACTTTGTTATAAATGACTTTCTTATACCTAATAACCAAGTGGAATTGTTGTAGAAAACCCATCCATCTGAAGTGCCTTGCTTGTTGTATCTTTGTTTGTGATTGTAAGTATTTCAATGGTTGATGATATGTGTGAATGATAGTTTCTTTTCCAAAAAAATAATGTTTCCATTTTTTCACACTTTGCACCAATGCATACAACTCCTTATCATATGTAGGATAATTAATCACAACACCATTAAAAGTTTCTGAATAAAAACAAATGGGATTACCATGTTGCAGTAAGACTACTTCGATTGCATAGTTACTTTCATTTGTTTGTATCTCAAATGGCTATCTCAAATTAGGAAGTGCAAGAAATGGAGTTGAACTAATCTTCTCCTTCAATGCATCAAAATATTTTTGGTGTTTGCCTCCCCATTGGAAAACTTTCTTGATGCTTTTCACTGCATGTAATGGAGTTGCAATTGAAGAGAAGTGAGAAATAAAATTTCTCCAATATTGGGCTGCTCCCAAAAATCTTCTTACCTTTGTCACATTGTTGGGCTTGGGCCAATCCAAAATGACCTTGACCTTCGAAGGATCTATTTTCAGTTCTCCTCATCCAACAATATGTCCCAGGTAAACAAGTGAGGTATTTCCAAACTCACATTTAGACATCTTCAAAAACAAATTTTCTTTCTTCAAGACATATAAAACTTGCTTCACATGCATAACATGCTCTTCACGAGATTTACTAAATATCAAGATTTCATCCAAGTAGCATATCACACAATCATCAATAAGATGCCTTAAAATTCATAACTGTCATGAATGTAGCAATAACATTACAAAGCCCAAATGGCATAACCATCCATTCAAACAAACCTTGCTTTGTTTTGAAAGTTGTCTTCCATGCATCTCCTTCAGCAATCCTAATCTGATGAAATCCACTTCTCAAATCTAACTTAGTAAAATACTTAGTATCTTTCAAATGATCAAGCAAATCATCAATTCTAGGAAGAGGATAATGATTATTTACCGTAATCTTGTTCAAGGCTCTGAAATCTACACACATGCACCATGTACCATCTTTCTTTGGTACCAAAACAATTGGTGACCTGTATGGTGATGTTATTGACATGATAACCCCTTTGTCAAGCAACTCTTGGATTTTTTTTTTTAATTTTAGCATTCTCCACGACTGACATCATGTACATACCAATGTTTGGAAGAGGACAATCTTGTTGCAATTGAATCTCATGTTGGATACCCCTTTTAGGAGGAAATCCTTTTGGTTCCTGAAACATCTCATCATATTGGTTAACAACCTCATATAAATGAGATTTTAAATTTGCATCACAAACTTGCAAAGATTCTTTTTCAACATTGTCTTTAGGTTTTATCATCAAGAGTACAAATTTATTACTAGCATTGACTAATCTTTTCATTTGTTCAGCATTTATAAGTGACAAATGCATCTTCTTTGTATGTGCTCTAACAATGTACTCAAATCCATTTTTAAACAAATGATATTTTTTCTCATGACGATGAAAGATGGCTCTCCTATCATATAAATATGGGTTTCCCAACACAATGCCACAAATATCCAATGGAATAACATCAAGATCTACCTCATCTATAAAGTTTGCAGTGTTGACAAATCTAAGTTTACATCTTCTTGTCACATGAAATTTGTCATTTTCACATATCCATCCTAGAGGATATGGTTTAGGATGAGGAGTAGTTTCCAAATGCAATTTCTTAACTGTGTCTTTAGATATGAGGTTTACTTGAGATCTAGTATCAAATAGAGTACCTATCTTGGTATAGTTTTAAATAACCCTTATGTGGAAAACATATATTCTTTATTTTTCATGTTGAGTTTCATTGAGGCTACTACTTGAAGAACAAGTACTTTCAATAGAGTCCTTACCTTGAAAAACCATGGTTGTAATTATTTTTTCATCCCCCGAATCAGAAACTAAATCATGTTGTGTAGTTGCAACAGTCTTTGGTTTCCCCTTATCGCTGAAAGTTTTGGGTCTCATTTCAGGATGAAGTTTACAACAATGGTATTCATTATGTCCATCTTTTGAACAATGTTTACATGTGAGTTTTTCTCCCTCTTTCTTGACTGAAACATTATTTATTCCATTTCCTTTGAATTTCCTCTTACCCTTTTCTCCATTAACAAATGGCTTCTTGTTTCCCTCTTGAGGAGTATTCTTCCCTCTTGCTTCTAAATGAGTTTCCTGTACACAAACTTCATCTATATTTGTAGGTTTAAACATAAGTATAGTGTGTCTCATGTAGCTATGCAATCCTCTAATGTATTTGAATAAAGTTTCTTGATAAGATAAATCTATACCCAAAATCAAATCTCTTCTTCCAAATTCTTGAGTGTAGCTTTGCACACTTTTCCCTTTAGATTGTCTAAAATTTTGCCAATCCATAATAGATTTTGCATGTATTCTAATGGATAAAATTTCCTTTTAAGTGCAACAATAAAATCATTACAAGAGGATAAAACTTTACCATGCTTTTTCATGTCCTCTTGAGTTTTGGATTCCCACAAAATGAGTGTTGCACTTTCCAATCTAAGAAAAGCAAGTTGGATCTTAGTTTCACCATATTTGATTATTTGTATCCTACAATACACTTCAATTTGACAAATCCAATTATCCAATTTCTCAAAATTTACCTCTCCATTGTACATAGGCAATTCAAACTTAATATCAAGCTTAGGCAAAGGAGTTTGTGGAGAAATTTTACCATGTTCTTTTGGAGAATTTGAAGGTGGTTGTGAAATGGTAGAAGAAGTGGAATATGGAGGTGAAGGAGGTGGAGTATCACCATTACCTCCATTTCCTTTTGGAGTTTTATCACCGCTATATTCATTACCTCTTGGAGGATTTGAGATTTCACCTTGCAACCTTGCATTCCTTTCTTCCAATAAAAATTTCACCATTTTTATCATATCATAATTTTTTTTTTGAAAGTTTCATCTTCTGAAGTAGGAATTCTATGACTCTCCTCATGATCCATGCTTGGTGAATTACTCCTTGAATCTTGAGGTGAATGTATAGTTATCCTTCTTGGAAGTTGAGAACTTGTCTCTACAAGTTGACCTTTTCCTATTGTGAGCTTCAACCTTGTAAGCATCAGAAAATAAACACTTGCAAACAATCAAACCTTCAAAAACCTTTTCTCTAATACCAACTTGATCTGAAAATGAAAAAGGTTTGTGTGTACAAATTTGCAAGTGAAATTTTTATGTGACTTAGGAAATTGGATAAAGTTGCAAGCACATGAACTTAATGAGATTTTTTTTACTTAATATGAGCAACATAAACAAACATAAACAACCATAAAAAACAAGAACATAACACAACAAAATGATAAAGGATTTCATCCCTCTATTGGGATGCATCTCCTGGTCCAACTTCCAATGGATCATTTTCATTATATGCTAAAATTTTCAAAATTAGTTCTTTACAATGCTCATAATGAAAAATAGATGGCTTCAATGGCTCCACAATGTCCAAAAAACCCTAACTGGGCTCTTCCTGCACCTGGTTTGGCCAAAAAATGGAGAAAATACACTTCCTGGAAGTTTTTCCCCATAGCTTGTTGTACATGGTTGCCAAAATGCACATCTTTGTGAATGAACTTGGCTCCAAGCATTTTCAGTGCCAAAAATCCAGCACGCGCGTCGTTCCACAATTCAGGTGAATTTGTCGCACCGTTTGGGGGACTAGCACCTTTTTCGGTGGATGTTACGGTCGCATGGCCCCATGTGGCCTAGCACCGACCTAAAATTGAATGCCCCTGTCAGCTTATCCATTGGAATTACTGTGTTGTTGGTCGTATGGAGGATACAATGCATATGACTAAGGGTTAGGGCTAAGCCCCAACAATTTTTCTGCCTGCGCTAACCTTAGAGCAAGTTTAAATAAAAGTTTTAATACATAGAGATTAAGACTCATATGCAGGCAGGCTGGTGGCCCGACCTGTGTGAAAACTTTTCCCATGTCTATGGAGGTCG
>ML791527.1:0-28534 GCA_009831015.1 Picea engelmannii
TTAATGTAT
The DNA here is from genome assembly GCA_009831015.1 of Picea engelmannii. Taxonomy (NCBI): domain Eukaryota; kingdom Viridiplantae; phylum Streptophyta; class Pinopsida; order Pinales; family Pinaceae; genus Picea; species Picea engelmannii. Next base: position 10 of record ML791527.1, read on the forward strand.
TTAGACATCTAGGAATATGTTGATATTCAATGTAATCAAAATGATGCTCCAAGAGGCGAATTCAAAAATACACCCGTAACAAAGTAGGACTTCGAATAGTATAGACATTACTTAACTGTAGTACTACAAGATGTGAATCGAGTCGCACAACCAAATGACAAATTCCAAGAGAGATAGCATCAACCAATAGTTCAATAACAGCGCTATACTCTGCAATGTTGTTGGTCGCACGGCTGAGGCACACACCTTGTAAGGAGACAAGTTCGTTTGTAGGGGCATAAATTTCCCACGTAGCGGAAGCAAGGTTCTGAGTACTACGGCTAGCGCCATCTGCGAAGCCAATATAGGGTAGCAAAGACTCCGACATATGGAAATCAAACACAATGTCACATAAGGGCAGAGACTAGATAACGACAAAAGCAAGCTATAGTAACACACAAAGAAGTATGATACAATAAAAATACAAGTACTGGTGCATAGATGATTTTATGCATAGTACTTCTTCAAGTACAACCCATTCCTGGGCTCACTCAAAGGGATACCATCGTAATCTACCAACTCATAAGATCATTTTTCCAAAACTCATCGAATGATATAAGGACCTCATCACATGGGTTCGAATTTCCCAGCTCCTAACATATCTCGATCTTGTTCATAGAGAAGAACAAGATCACCTTTGGAGAAAATGCAAGGCTTGACATGCTTATCGTATTGGGCTTTGACACGTTTTTTCTGGGCTTCTATTACTAGGGTGGCATCACGTTGAGTTTCGTCTAATCGCATAAGATACAATAGACATTCTTCTTCAGCAGAAGTGTTGGGTAGGAGTTCAACAACTAGTTTTAAAGAGGGTATCTCGCATTCGATAGGGAGAATGGCTTCTACACCATAAACTAACCGAAAACGTGTAAACCTAGTAGAAGATTTGACGGATGTCTGGTACGCCCACAATGTTGAAAACAACATTGTGTGCCAACTTGTTTTATGAATCCCTATCATTCGTCAGAGCATAGTTATGAGAACTTTGTTAATATCTTCGACTTGGCCATTGGCTTGTGGATAATAGGGCGTTGAGTTATCATGGTGAAGACCCAACTTTTCAGTAAGTTCAGACATCATAAAATTCCTAAAGTGGCTACTGTGATCAGTGACGATAGCTTCGGGAACACCAAAATGAGCTATGACATGATTAAAAAGGAACAATGTTGCGGTCTTTCTAGTGTTGTCAAATGTCTGCATCACCTCGGCCCATTTCGTAAAGTAATCAATGGCTACAATAATGTAACCATGCCCCCCGACCGAGTGAGGGTGACATGTCATGAAATCAATGCTCCATTTCGCAAAGGGACCCACTGATACCACAGGGTGAAGAGGAGTGGGATGTGACTGGATCTTGTTATTATAGGTCTGGTAGGCATGGCATTTCTGAATGACAATGATGCAGTCGTTAAACAAAGAAGGCCAAAAATACCCTTCCCATAAGATCTTCTGGGAAGTGGCATACCCAAACATATGACCACCACATGCTCCAGAATGGCAGTCATTCAGAGCTTTCTTGGATTCATTGAACGTTAGACAATGTCGAAAAACAGAGTCAATCCCTCGACGATAAAGTGTATCCCGGAGGATAATGTATTGACGAGCTTGATAGCGTATGCGACATCGTTCAATACTGGACAAATTTGGCCGAAAAGTATGGGTTTGGAGATATATAATGATATCCCCATACCAAAGATCATCAGTGCTAATAAGGAAAAGAGATTCATTGGGTAATGAATCAACTGCTACATTTTCTGTTGCCGAATGGGGAAAGTTGCATATCAACTCAGCAAAAACTAAGGACTTCTTGGACTTGGAATGTTCAAATTCCAAGTCAAACTCCTGGAGTATCACAATCCATTTGGAGTATTTTCCCCCTAGAAATTGACGTGTCAGAATGTGTTGCATAGGGTTGCAATGAGAAATCACCGTAGTCTTGCGTGAGAGGATACAGTGCCGGAAGTTTTGGACGGCTTGGACGGCATCCAAGGCCAGTTTCTCGACATGTTGATACTTGATTTAAGTCGGCGTGAGACTTTGACTCAAGTAGTAAATAACATGTTCATTGTGAGCATCATCCTATTGAACGAGAACCATACCAATAGTGTACTCCGAGGTAGCAAGATAAAGGAAATAATCACGACTGTAATCGGGGGGAAAAAGAAGCGGAGCACGTGTTAGGGACAATTTCAAAGCCTCAAAATAATTTTTGGCAATGGTATCCCAAATGAACTCTGAATCCTTCTTTAATGGCCGCGTAAAACCACGAGTTATCTCGGCGTAATTTGGGATAAAACGATGAAGAAAGTTTTCTTTCCCTTGCAAAATTTTCCACTAGAGAAGTGTAGAAGGATGAGGGAGATTAAGAATTTCCTCAATCTTTAAAGGACCCACCTGGATCCCTTGACACGAAACGATGAAACCTAGAAGACGGTCTGATTCCACACAAAAAACACACTTGTGAGGATTCAAACGTATACAGTAGAACCAACAGCGAATGAAAATGGCGAGGAGGTGGGTTGGGTGATCGAATTTGTGCATAGAATGAGCGAGTAAATCATCCAAATATGGTTGAACGATGTTCTTGATATCATGAAAATCATAAGACATAGCGCGTTGAAAAGTTGCGTTAGCGTTATTAAGATCGAAAGGAAGTTTCCTATAGGAAAAAGTACCCCAAGGAAAAATAAAAGCAGTCTTATGTTGATCCTCGGGAACAATATTGATGTGATTATATCCGAATAAACCATCCATGAGAGAGAAGATTTCACTTCTGGCGCAGTCATCGACAATTTGATCGACGAAGGGGGTAGGAAAGTTGTCTTTTGGACAAGCTTTGTTAATTTCCCTATAATCAACGCACACACGAATCGTGCCTTGTTTCTTGTCAATCGGGACAAGATTGGAAACCCATTCTGTGAGAGCCATCGGATAAATAAAGTCGGCTTTCAAAAGTTTCTTGACTTTGAGTTTTATAGCAGCCGCTTTACATGGGTGAACTAGACGAAGGCATTGCTGGACGGGCTTAGCATCAGGATATGTCTTGATCTCATGTATCACAATCTCAGGGTTGATACCCGGCATTTCTTCGTAGCTCCAAGCGAAGATGTCACGAAACTCTTTGAACAGGGACGTATAGGTGACTATTTCGTCAGGGGAACACGAAGCTCCAATATGGACATTTTCGACGATTCCAGGTTTGATGGATATGTCAATGCGAATCGTGGGTGAGATATTACTTAAGTTCCCTTCGGAAAACACATCGTGTGGAGATGCGGGAATGGTTGAGATGATGACAACGGTCGATGGGGTCGAAATCCGTTGGTAGTTCTCAAGGGTATGTTTCTCCAGAAAGAGGATGGAATGATGATGCCCATCATCCCAAGGGGTGTCTTCCATGATGGACATGATCATGTCATCAGTGGGAAAAATAACACAAAAAGGATCGGGAGACAACTCACCAAGAGAGGGAGTAGAAGGTTTTGCCGATTGAATGGGCTGATAGGCGGATTCGACCAGACTTAACGGCATTTTGTCGCTGAAACGAAGATGATCTCTGGGGTCAGGTACTATCCAGGGGTTGTGAGATGCAGGAAGTTCGTGAGGCAAGGTGGAGATCATGTTGATGGAAGCAACAGATGAGCGTGGAACATCAGGTGGTGGAATGGGGAAAGTATCCATTAACGAAGAATCCTTGAGAAGGCCTACACCGACGTTCTCATAACCCAGTGGGGTTTTAGCAATAAATGGTACGTTGCCAGTACGGGTATCATAATTGAAGAAAGCTAGTTGATCGATGGTGAAAACCTTACCTTGGTGTGGGAAACGTAACACACAGAAAAGGGTCGACACAACTGCATGCATGGAATCGATCCAGCTGCGGTCAAGAAGAAGATTATAATCAAGGGGAGCATCAAAGACCTCCACTTCAACTTGGACTGTTTTTCCTTCTAACGTGATGGGCAATGAAGGAATAACATCGTAGGGCTTAAAAACAGAGCCATTGAAGGCTTTAAGAGTGTTCTGGGATTCATTCAAAGAAGGAGATCCAATGGCTTTCCAGCAAGCAAGAGACATAACACACGTCGAGGCACCCTCATCGATAACGGTTCGACAAATATTTTTTTCAGAGACAACCACTTGTATCTGGAACACAAGTTGAGGGGGTAACCTTGGAATGTGATCTTCCAAGTCAAAGATTATTAAATTCGTGTCTGTCAAGTCAATTCCACCGATAGCTTTCAACAGTGCCTTCCATTATGCAGGACAAGTTTGAAGGACTTCAAGGGCTGACATCGCAGAAGGTGCTTGGGCCAGATCTTCAACCATGCCGTAGTTATGGGCCACATGAGTATGAGTATTGAAAGCCAATTTCCAAACGACGCCCTTTGGGGGGGGTCGCAGAACTGTGTCGAGGCTCGATCATTCGAGATGAAGATGACCATTGGTAGGTGGAGTCGTGGGAGAGGGTTGTACCAAAGAAGGGGGTAAATCATCAACCTTCTCCTTAGAGGGAGAGTAATCTTTGGCTCGAGTATTGAGAGCAACGTTGTTCTGCTTAGAATCACCAGTACACATAAAAACATAGGAGGTGGTAGAATATGAGGGTTGGTCATGAATGACCAACTGAGCCTGTTGTTGAGACGGGAAGGGTTGGGACAAGACAGCCGGTGCAGGTGGTTTTGGAGCTCCTTGAAGGAACTTTGTGACCTTGGCATGTCGTGGAAAATCCTTCATGTAGTGATCATCACCAAAAATAAGGCAAGGGTATCGTGGTTTTCGCTTATCCTGATCATCAACAGGGGTAGTTTTGGTTTGTTCTGCTTGAGAATTATTTTTGGCCTCCTTATTCTTACCTCTCCCCTTTTTAGATTTGTTTTTACCGGCTGGGGTAGATTGAATGAAATTTACCTCATAAGTCTTTCCAGTGGGAGGGCCAGGAGACGGAGCATTTTGAACATTAGAAGAAGTCGATTTAGGGTTTGTGCTTGAAGCGGAATGTGATTGGGCTTGGGCAGTACCAATCACACCGTCAACAGCATGCGAGGCAGCTGGAGTAGTTGAAGTGCTGGAAGGATTAGGATGAGTTAAGTCAAGGAGTAAATCGTAAAGGGTCCCCGTTTGTGAGTAAACGAGGTCAAGATATTGATCCAGACTTATAGCCTATTCTTCCATGACTATGCCACCCATGGAAATGTCCTTACCGATTTCGTTCACAAATGATTTTGTAAACCATTCTACCAGTAACTGATCGGGGTGCTCAAGTTTAATGAGACGTCATCTCCTTCACCACTCATGGATGTGATCAAATATATGAGTGCCTTTAGTATGTTTGAAGGAAGTCAAAATCTCGGTCCCGGTGTCATAATGGATCGGCAACTGGTAATGTGTAAGGAAAGCCATAGATAAGGTGTTGAAGTCAGAGAAGAAACCTTGGGGCAATTCGATATACCACTTCGCAGCAGAACTGGTAAGGGTTCGTTGAAAAAGACGTAAACGAATGGATTCATCCATCAATGAGTTGGATGAACACCATAGGTGAAAAGTCGTATCATGATTGTTGGGGTCCTCTCCCACTTTTCCGTCGAATTTAGGAATGTCTGATGGAATCTTGGTTGGTATAACAGGCCATTGGGGAGAGTGACGAATAGGATCATTTAAAATCCTTGACAAATCTGGAAGATCCAAAGTGGCGAGAAAGGGTAGCTGTCGATTAACCTGCGGGTACTGGTGGCTTTGGGGAGGAAGCCCTGTCGACAAACGAGTAGGACCATAAGCAGTCTGCATATAATGCGAAGATCCATGCATATTCAGTGGTGGTTGGACAGGATAGTATCTCATCGGATTATACCCTGGAACAGAGGCTTGAGTTTGAGCATTTTCCCCCCAAATGGGATTAAACGAACCGGGATATGGTTGGCCCATACTAGGGGGTGTTATAGACGCAGCTGAAAACTGCTTCCCCCCAGACGTTTGAGGAGGATTTTGTATCAACTGATTCCAATACTAGGCCAAGGATGGAGGTATGTTTTTCCCATAAGGTGGGGTTTCCCCTCCCATGGAAGGTGGTGTGCCAATTGAGGGCAATGTTCCAATTGGCATTTTCCAACTGAGAGGGGGTTGAGTTATACTACCTTGATGAGATTGTCCACCAACCGGAAACTAATAAGTTGGAGTGAATGATGGAATAGCGCCACTAGGATTAGGATTGCCAGTAGAAGATGAAGAAAGTCCTCCAAAAGGAAATTGAGGGAGTGTTGGAACAAAACCGGGAAGAAAGTGCCCAGAAGAAGAAGGACCGCCGGATGGAGTTTGTGCAGGAGTAGGAATAGAAGCATTCAACGCACGGTATCTAGGTGGTAGTGTCGGAGAAATGTTGGGCGTTCACAGTGTGTTGATAGAAGCAAGACTAACCGCAGTAAACGCGGTTGGAACACTCGAAGTAGCTGTCAGATGAGCCATTTCAGTAGGGACGGTAAAATGATAAGCGGTAGTCACCGGTACTATCTCTGTACCAAAGATTTCAGAAATCATAGGTGGGTTGATCTCGGAAATCATAGGTGAACCTGGACCAAAAAGGTCCCTTCGAAAAATGCCCGTAGACCAAAAAGGATCTTGGTCCCCAGGTCTAGACAAAGATCCGAAATATACAACAATTAAGTCTCCGGAAGAGTTTGCTCGCATAAAACGTCTCTCAGAATTAGGGTGAAGTCGAAAATCCTCTCTAGTATTTGTAATTCGAAAATGTTCTAGAGAGTCAGTGCATTCCACTTGTGGTGTGGTGACGACTGGGACTTCACTCTGTCGAGGAGAGCCTCCAGGTGTGCTTGTGGGCAAGGGTTGAGAACCTTCTAGATGTTCTAGAAATAAACCCTGCATTCTACGTGAACGACGTGGAGGATCTATTGTAAACGAGTGACAAACTTTACGAAGAAAATCCTATGGTCAACTTCGAGAAACAAACAACAAGCGCTAGTAAACAAAATCTAGGAAGCAACACCAAGAAAACAAGACCTTCTAATTTCAAAGCCACTAGTTGGTGATGAAATCCAGTGTCGCAACAATGAGACGAGAAGGGGCTAGGCTAGGGTGGAAAAGTTAAGATGATGACCCGCTTGACGGACTTACACCCTGGTGCAAGCTCCCACACATAATCGTGGGTATACCCTCCAAGGAGCCCGAGTGAGTTTGGTCAACGTCAATTCCAGGTACCATGAATATTTTCCCCTTCACAGTCACCTCAAGTAAGAACCTAGAAAGATAGGCCACTAAGGTCACCACCAACAACAATAAAGCCTGGGGGAACAATCGACAGTCCGATCCACACGCAAGGGCAGGGTATCTAGCCCGAAATCAACTCAAAAGGCTTCCACTCATCATTGTGGGTATACCTCTGAGTTATCCCCATAATATGTGCAATCTCTACGTTGATATCAACAAAGCAGGGTGAGTAACTCTGCCAATATCAATGCGACCTCGTGCTTGACACTTGTGTGAGAAGGGCTTCCCAGGACAAGATGTTGCAAATGGAATTTAACACTCCCTAACACAAGATGTTATTGTGTATTTTGTGCTTTTGGAGAGTGTATCTCTCTTCCTACTCCAAAGCGCTAGCCTAGCTAAATGTTGGTGTAATAAATCCCTAGAAAAGAATTACTAGGTAAATTTTACAATTGCGTAGTGTTATTAAGAGTTGTTGTTTACTCAAAGGAAACGGAGATGAAACTTATGTTGTATGACTCTGACCCAACAATGCATGGATGAGAATGAAATTGATCACTTTGCATTCAATGAATCCTATGTATGGGAGAGAGAGAAAGTTTTCCAGATCAACCGTGAACTACAATGCAAAATTTCCTTTAAAATGCACATGCAACAAATCACACATCAACAACAATTCTCTATTGTGTCTTTTTCAATAACTTCAACAAGTGATTTTCAATGTTTTTCGAAAATGAAAATGATTTTTTCGAAAGAAAAAATTTTGTTCACTTTTCAAAAAGGACCCACGCTATGATAGTAAGAGTACTGAAAATCAAAAACGAATGAACAAGCAATGAAAAAAACCCAATCAACTCTTTCAATGAAAACAAAAATAAAAATAAAACCAATACAGTCTTTCAATTGCATAAGAAAAATGATCTTTCAAACAATAAGCAAATGATAAAGACCAAGAAACTCAACTTTCAACCGATCATTGGTTCTTAACTAATCAAACACACTCAGATTCCAAAATCAAAGAGTATGGTTTTGCCAAGAAAAGTCAAGAAACGAAAGTCAAGACAAAAGTGACAAGAAGAACCTTGAAATCCTAAGACTATTCATGCACGCAAACGAAGACAAGAAAGACATCAATCAATGGTCCAAGAAACACTTATAAGGCACCTAGACTGAACTGGGCAGTTGAAGATGCCAAAACTCAAATCCAAATTTTTGAAAAAATGAGTTCTCAGGCTGGCAATACTACACAGTGCAAGAATTAGTGATTCTCGCAGGTGGCCCTTGAGCAGGGTGCGAGAATATCGCACTAAACCTAAAGGCAAGATGTGAACTCTACCAATTCTCATAGGCTACAGTGAAGTGCAGTGCAAGAATGTCTGAACATAGTCAATTTTTTGGAAAATGAAAGAAAATTTGAAAAGGCCTCTGGACCTAGAGGGTCTATCAGGATATCCTGAAGACTCAAAGATTGATAGGAAAGGAGAAAAGTAAAACCAGAGAAAATGGCCACAGAAAAATACCAAAAGCCACAAAGAAAATGGGATTGATCCCCAGTTGAGTCGCCAATTTTGTTATCGGACTAATCGATAGGTGTGGACACTAACTGATCTCCCTAGATCCACTTGGATCTAGAACAAAACAGGACAGGACATGACTCTTTCCCTAAGTTTTGACCATTGAATAAACTAGTAGGAAGGAACAAGTAATGTACCTTTATATTTCTTCCTAGGGTCTTTGTTGCTCCTGCTTCGCTCCAGTTCTCTCGTGAAATCAAGACCAAGACAACACAAACCAACCAATGTAAAGATAGCACAATATATTCAATAGTCAACTTATGTGTATGATCAAGGAATTACACAATAAAGTGAGATTATCTTTATGGGAAAGGGACATGCCACTATATCATATTGATTTAAAGCAGAGATTACAACCTAATCACCTTGATTTCATAAGATTCCTTTTGATGGCTCTTGGCTCCAACACACACACTTTCTCAATCCTTGTATGAAGAAGATCAAATCCTCTTGGTAGACTTGCTAGAGTCTCCAAGCTGTTGTTCAGGCTAAGTCCTTCACACAATTCTTTCACCAATTCTCCAATGAATCTTGCTTAACCTTTTCCATGAGAATTCTCTCAATATATAGGAGAGAATGAGTTAGTTTCTTGGATAAGAATGATCCCACAATATCTGAGAATCTAGTACAAGGATAACCATTCGAATGCCAACCCATCCTTCTAGAAGATTCCCTTCTAGAAACATCGAGAATTCATCTTTTTCCATGCTTTAGGAAGAGTTCACACCCTAGCTATTCAACACAGTGTGAGAAGTTCACACCCTGGCTTAAGGCAGCCTGCGCGAATCAAGCATTCTCACACCCAAATTTATTAGCGGCCTACGAACCTTATTCAAAAATGAGTTTTCTGGGAAGAGATGAAAGTAACTTTTCTCAGGAGAAAGTTCTTATGAAGAGCCTGAGTACACCATCATCAATACATCATCATGACGACCAAAATCATGGGTAACAATAGCCTTATCCTTCTCTTCTTGGACTTGCTGAAGTCGAGGCTATGTTGCATCTGCAAGTCTTCAAATTTTGGTTGTCTCATCCCCCAACTCTACAGTCTCTGATGAGGAAGGCACAGTAGGGACTACGTAGACCGAGCGAATATATTCGTGTACTTCGCTCAATTCCTTTTCTATCCTACCATATAGTTCATCCTGCTTTGCTCCGTATATCTACAATATATCTTCAGATGCATCCTCCATCGCTCTAGGGACTAGACTGATATCATCTTCTGTGAGTGTAGCCTCTAGCCAGGGCTTACAGGTGCGAGTCTTATTTCTTTCTGAAGGTTTCTACGGAGAAACCTTCCTCTTCTTCTAGTTTTCTGTCTCAGTAGGGTGATTCTTCGGTGGTGTAGCTTCACCTTCTCCTTTATTTTCTCCTTCTTCCCTTCCTACTTATTGATTTACTTCATCTCCTCCTCCTCTTTTGGGTGAGCCAGGTCCATTTTCCTCCAAGGCGTTGTCCTCCTCATCAGTCTCTATGTTCTGAACTTCCTCCTTTTTGTTTTTCTTCTTCGTACTTGATTGTCCTACATGTTCAAACCGGGTGACCAAGGGGCTTCCAATGATGTTAGGGTCGGAGAGTTCAACATCATCAACCGGTACATGGAACTCCTTCGACCAATCCTTGGTGATATTCTCCATGTCTTCATCAGTCAGCTTGTAATAGGACTGTAATTCTTCCTTCCTCTCATCCTTGCACACAGTGATAAAAATAAAATGTGGATCTGTGCGAAACTTGGCTAGTGGTCTATATTGGTGCAATTTGCGTGGTGTCATGCGCATGAGAGACTCAATGGAAACCTTTATTTGTTGATAGTGTGCATGGAACACTATGTTCGACTGCCATTGCTTCAACATGTCATTTGTATACCATAAGGTTGATAAATTTGCGGCCAACGACTCCAAAGGTTCAATCTCCGAGAAGGTGACTCCTTTCGGCATTTTCCAAGAGACAAATGAAATCAACACAAGTAGCCAGCTAAAGTTGAACTCATATCCCTAATCCTGCACTTCATGATAGTCCATATCAATCTCATTGACGAGGTAGCTCACCCAATTCATCTGCATCCCCTCCACGCATTTCCCTGCGAGGTCCACCACGAACCCGATGACCTGTGTGGGGCCATTCTTTCTTACAAGATTTCTAGCAATGAGTTGGCAAGTGAGGCACATTGTGCCATTCTAGATAGAGGCTACCTTGCAGCCTCGCTTTCCCTTCTCAACTTCGGTGTATTCCTCCTTAATGCGCTGTGCCAGGGAGCGATCTATGGTCTTCCCTGGTTAGAACTGCTGAGGGTCAGGTCCCTGCATGCTCAATCCTGTGATCAGTTAGATTTGTGTCAGACCCATAGTATTCCTCCTATTGAGCCACAAGTATCCACCATGATAACACGACAAGAGGATTTTAATGCAATCGTTAACCTCCTGATGTTGGCCAAAATGAGGAATTTTCATTACGTTAAGTATCGTGGACTGTGCCAGCTCCTTAATTCAAGGCTAGTACACTATGTGAGGCTTCTTCCTAGTTGTCTTCATCAGGTATCTATGAGGGGAGAGCATGGCATATTTTTCTCTGTCTCCAAGGTTAAAGTCAATGTTCTTTAGGGATGGGATATGTCCCAACTGGCTTCCAACTACGCGTATCCCCTTCAAGATGTACACTGTGATCAAAGTATACTCATAGTCTTGTGGGATTCTATCACCATTAACCGTGCCAGCCAAAAGTGGGATATAATTAGGTAAGATCGATGGGATCTGTTTCACATTAGCCAAATCATCACAATGCTTACTTTGCTTCTCAGTCACGGGGTTAGTACAGCCCAAACGTCATGCATTCGAAGGGAAATCCTGCAGTCCCCTAGTCGATGATGCCTGAACATATTCATACATAGCTCTGTCAACCATAAAATTCTTAAGGACCTCTTCGACGGAATTCTCTAACTCAGTCTGTTCTCCCGACATTATCACTTTTAAACAAATAAGTCAGGGTAAGCAAACAGACAGATGGGGTAAACAAGCAGATGGCGATGTCTAGGTTCTGAAATCACAGTTTGACATACAATCAATTCTCTCTTAGCAACTTTAATCACGGATGGAGAAAATTCATCTCGGTGCAACATCAGACGGGTTAAATAAGAGAACATCGTAACGAATTCTTCCAATGGGTAGGACCGATTCAAACAATGTGAATCTGTCTATTATGGCACGGTCTCAACGTCCCAAATGTGGTATATTCACCCATAAATGTGTTTCCTAACTATTTCGAAGCATCGTTCTAATGGTCAGGGTGCCTCCAATAGTCATATAGCTTCATCGAGGCAAAGTCCCATTCTGCGTAGTTTTGTTGTTCTGGCAAGGTTCATAGCCTACAAACCTGCCTCATGCAAAGTCTTCTCTATAACTCCCTTTATCTTTTCCAACCTAGATTTCTTCTTACTGAGCTTCCTTTCCTTCTTTCCCATGATCTGAGTCTCTCTAACTATTTATGGATTCCTCTTTCCATTCTTATTCTTAGTTTCTCCTATTGTAGTGACTTCACAATGTAGATGTATCTCTAATGGGTTCAAATTTAATATCCTTTCCCTTACCACTTCTTGGGTGGATTTACTTTCTTCTTGCATGGATAGGTCCTTCAAACCTTGTTGTGTTCTTTCAACCTTGACAACTAATTCTCTTGCCTTCTACTGCTTCGACTTAACTTCTTGTTCTTATATCATTCGATCTATTTTCCTAGCTATAAAATCCCTTAGTTCTTTCTTTTTCTTTTCTGTAGCTTCTTCCTCTGTTTTCCTTCTAATCTGATCCTTCTCAATCCAAGTATTTCCTAAAAAAAGTGGGAACGAGGCACTGTTCTCAATAAACCTAATAACTTAAAATTCCTCTTCTATCAATGTTCCATGAATAATAACAGGTACATTAGTAAATCTTCCACATAGGGTTATCATTTTTCCTTTAAACAATCATATCCTTCCCAGTGAATGTGCCATAGTAGGCTTTCCCAAAATTTCCCAAGTGCCTTCTGTCATAATATTCACTGGTGTTTCCTCATCCAAGACACAGTCTATGTCAAATTCTCCTATTCTTGCACTTATTCATTGTTTTTATTTCATGATATCTGGTAAATTAACATCTTTGTGATCATTCATTTCTTCTTTTAACTATACTAGTGTAATCTAAACTTCCTCTGATCCTTTCTCTTTCTGATCTTGTAACATTCTCTTATTCTCTTGACTCATGTTCATTTGTTCAACTTTAGAAATCATCCTTCGGAAATCCTCAAATTAATGACCAACACTTTTACAAAAAAAGCAAATAGGACCTATATCAGGGCATTTCTTAGAAAGATGTCTTGGTATTCTATAGTTATAACATAGGTTTAATCCTCTCTTCCTCTTGTACTGCGCACTAGGATCACAGTGTTGGACCTGCAATATGCAAAACTTCTTTCTAGGTTATTGCATCCACTTGTTAGTCCAAACAATATTTCTATGCATAGGAATCACATATATTTCTTCATTTATATTATCCTTACTTATGTCAACTCTTTCTTCCTCCTACGCCCTAGCTTTCAGATTAGGACATAATCTATTAAACATACTTAAATTCATTCTTTCGAAACAAAAAATTCCACTTATCTTACTCTTATCAAAGTACAAAGATTTACCTCTTTTAGTATCTTACCTTAGATCAGGTTTCTTTCTTAGCACAAAGCTTCGCAAGTCAAGTAGAGTACTCCATGCTACAGCAACAAATCTACACACAAATATTCTCTTTTCTTTACTTCAGTTCCCAACAATCATAGTTTCATGTCCCAGAAACGAAACCATTTGTTGGCACATGGGCAGACCCAAGGTTCAACGCTTCAACAACGCACCAAAAAAACCGTAACTACCAGCCCTTTCGCCAACACCTGTGAAGTAGGAAAATTCTAACTCGAGGTAGAGGTAGGGGGGGTTACAGGACTCAAGTGTTTGTAACCAAGCTGGGACACATATCTATGATTATAACAATTCACAAAATACTTAGAAGATAACATTCATTAGCTTATCAACTTTATTCACATCGTAGAAAAAACCTTAAGGATAGATCGACGCGGTAACAATGACAAAATACACATCACACTTAGCATCATAATTTAGATTTAGCACATTCAACATAAATAAAGCACTAAGAATTCATAGATATACCTATCATATATAACAATCAATTCACTAAGTAGATTCACAATGTAAACATCATAGAACAAAGAAAACCATCAACACATGATATACGTGGTTCACCCCAGTGTGGCACTACGTCCACCAACATTTTATTCTTCTTTATTAGGCCTCAATATTTTACATTTGTCTACTCCTGTGCACTAAGACACAGAGCCAAGCTTTTCACCTGACAAGCGATCTGCACACTAAGAACTAGATCCACCTTCCCAAAGTCAGGTCAAGGCACAGAGCCAACTCCTGTATCAAGCACAAAGCCTTACATACATGTTCTGTTGCACAAAGAAACTCATATCTACTTGCCTCTTGCACTTATCCAATTACATCCCCCTCACTACATTACATTCTTTCTTATTTATACTTTTACATTTACAAAAAGGCCTAATCATGGGTAAACCCATGGACTAACATCCCATAACCCATTACAAAACTATAAGAACCCCATGTTGGGTCTGCAAATCCCACAAAACAAGTGACATCCATGATCTCATCTCCACTTGGGCGCTCCTTCCTCGATCACTTAGTCAAAGTCCAAAAAGTGGTCAAACTTGACCAATGTTTCCTCAAAAATTGGTCAAGGGCAAACAACTCTCAAGAAGATATGGGAAATTAGTATATGCTTTTTCTTATGGCACATTTTTAATGTAAAGCAAGTAGTGCCTAAATTTGTTTATATAATTTTTATAGTGTGGACCAAAGTTGGACAAGGGGAAAACAATTTAAGGAAAAAATAGTGAACACGATAAAAAAAAAAAATATTCCTTCAAGTCAAATCCAAATTTTGAAGATGAAACGAAGAATGTGGGGGCTAGGAGGAAATTGTTAGCCTTGACAAAAAATTCTAACACATGGAGTCTCAAGCCTTAATGACAAGGATACATGGTATGGAAAGAGAAAGGATAGAGGTTGAGCGGAAATAGATTGAATGGTTGGGAGGTATGTATCACACTCTCCTCACCTAGGTTCAAATCATTAATGAGACAATTGGCCTATTGTGATAAGGCTACAAGGGTAGGCATCCCCCAGGAGTGGAACCCCCCTCGTGGGTGTGTTCGTGAAAGTCTTGACCCTTGCTAAGTCATAAGTTTCCTACCAAACGTTTTTATGCAGGATGTTAGCACCATCCTAGGGTTTATAATGTCATCCAACTAGATTTGATCATAGGCCTTCTTATAGTTAAAAAATGACACCTCTATGGATCCAAGACATCAGCCCATCTATTTGCATACTTTGCCAAAAATATTGTTGAGGTTTCCTTTTAAAAAATCAATTTTTGGATAATTTATGCACCATGCTTCAATAATAGCATGCGTGCACATGTGAGTTTCATGCTAGTTAGCCCACGTACATATACTTGTTGCATGCTAAGTATCCCATTTTTACCTCCAAAAGTTGCAAAAAATATAAAATTACACGTATTTCGGCCGAGTTTGCGGGATATGGAGGGTTTCCTAACCATTTTACCCCTTGTATCCCATCCCCAAACTGAATAACCATATTTTCTCATATAAAAAGTGGTATTGGGGAGTCATTTAGACATATGAACAAGAGAATAAGAAAACGATTCCAAAATCCTTTCCCTCTCATTGACCAAGTTTTTCATATTGCTCTTAGTTTTAGCCTCATCTTTCCCTCTCATCCTTTCTCCCTATGCAACCGTTCCTTATTCCCTTGATGGCATGTTGGTTGTGAGAATTTTGTGTGGGACTGATGCACTTGGATCCATGACAGAGGATCCTAGACTTGGTTCGTAGAGCGATGTTTGCAAGAAACGGTTGTAACCTTTCATATTGAATTTGAAGAAAATAGATTATCTTTGTCCCAAAACCCTATGTGTACATGTTCTTGTCTATTTTAATCGTTTACATTTATATTTAGGATTTTAAGTGATTACTAGAGATTGTATATGATTTTTTGTTGTATTCGTAACCCCTTGTAGGTTATCTTTGGGAGGAGATATGTGTTCTAAGAGACAAAAACGAGTGGAAGAGGTCTACATCAACCATTAGGATTCAAGGTGCACTCATTAACCTTCTCTTCTCTCTTTCTCTTATCACTTATTCTAGATTGTTTTCGGGTAGATTAGAGATAAGTTAGTCTTTTATTGGATTTATCGCTCTACCTATTCCTTAGACCAATTTTAGGAGGAATTTCCCCATAGAATAATTGGCGACTCAACTGGGGATTTTCTCTAGGGTCTTCGTAGGAGATTTTGGTTTGATTTGATTTTTAGTTTCTTTTTGAGTTTTCTGAGTCAAGTTGGGTATTTGGTCACATCCCAAGTGCCTACCAGCCTCCTTTACCCAGTTGTTTGTCCATTGTTTTTTATTTTTGAAAATTTATAGAGGTGTATGTGCCCTACTCTCTGTATAGCATGTGTTCATACCTACTCTTCATAATCTATAGCCCACGTACATGCAGAGGTTTCTTGTGCACAACACGTGTCTCTGTGTTTTAGAAGGGTTTTTAAAAAATACTTTTTCTTTCCTGGAAAGAATCTCTTTGCTTCTCAGGTATTCCTGAACTCCTTAAAGTCTTTGTTGATTGTATTTGGATAGGTTCAAGGCTCAGTTTATCTTGCAATTTGTAAATAAATTTTGTTTCTTCTTCATTTCTTTTGTTTGTTTCCAAGGTTAAGGGTGAACTTATAAGAGTTAGATCCTCCTGTGGATTCTAGTGAATCCCTGCTTTCAAGCAGTGGCTTAGGGTATGTTTTAGTCTTAGGTTTTTCTTCTCTTTCCCTTGTTTGTGCTTTGAAAAATGAAAAAATATCATTCACTTGTTATTTTATTTACTAAGCATTCCAAAATAAAAAAAATTGTTGTTGCACTTTGTTATGCATTTTTGTTTGATATTTCTAGCATAGGATATTTATTACAAAAGAAAAGAGTTTCATTTCCAAAGGTCCTTATACGTTGCTTCCTTGAAAGTTTAGTAGTTTGCATTTTCATTGTGAAATGAAAAGCAAATTCTAGGAAAATATTTACATTTTAGGATCTTAGACTATACTTCAAAAGAAATTCACTTACATAGTTCAAAAGCCATTTTTTCAGTTGTAGAATGTATTTTTCTTTCTGCATGAATTTTCTAAAAGAATTTATTTCTTCTATTTCATCTCTTCAAAACATTATAAACTTCACTTCCATACCCTTTTGAGTAAATTAATCCATTTAAAATTAACGATTAACACTAAAATCAACTAGACTTTTGATTTGTAGGGTTCACCAAGTAGTCTAGGATTTAGGGCCTTGAAATAGGTGTGGAGAGGAAACTCTTCAAGGATTCTTAAAAAAACATGAGAGTCTGTGATAGGGAGTGTGAAAGTATAGTTTTGTAAGAGTCATTTGGGACCCCCCTCTAACAAAAGGGCTAAGAACGACCAATAGTCTAAAGCCAGACCAAACATAGGACCAGGGACTTAGCCCTTGTGTTAGAGGGGGGTCCCAAATGACTCTTACAAAACTATACTTTCACACTCCCTATCACAGACTCTCATGTTTTTTTAAGAATCCTTGAAGAGTTTCCTCTCCACACCTATTTCAAGGCGCTAAATCCTAGACTACTTGGTGAA
Source organism: Picea engelmannii (assembly GCA_009831015.1). Classification (NCBI taxonomy): domain Eukaryota; kingdom Viridiplantae; phylum Streptophyta; class Pinopsida; order Pinales; family Pinaceae; genus Picea; species Picea engelmannii. The sequence goes on from ML791527.1 coordinate 17,627, forward strand.
CCCTGCAAATCAAAAGTCTAGTTGATTTTAGTGTTAATCGTTAATTTTAAATGGCTTAATTTACTCAAAAGGGTATGGAAGTGAAGTTTATAATGTTTTGAAGAGATGAAATAGAAGAAATAAATTCTTTTAGAAAATTCATGCAGAAAGAAAAATACATTCTACAACTGAAAAAATGGCTTTTGAACTATGTAAGTGAATTTTTTTTGAAGTATAGTCTAAGATCCTAAAATGTAAATATTTTCCTAGAATTTTCTTTTCATTTCACAATGAAAATGCAAACTACTAAACTTTCAAGGAAGCAGCGTATAAGGACCTTTCGAAATGAAACTCTTTTCTTTTGTAATAAATAGCCTATGGTCACGTTCTTAGACTCTATAGACTATTGGTCTGGAGGCAGGGACTTCTAATGATCCCTTACAAGGATCTTTCATGGGAACAATTTCCTTGTTTAATGTTATCCCTTACGGTGGGGGTCATATCCCTCCTCTAGCTCCTTATCTCAGAGGTGCTTTCCAATAGTCATTCATGCTTAGTACCAGTTCCAACTTATTTAGTATAGGGAGTCATGGGCCTCAATCCTATATGAATCTAGTAGGGTCTATGCTTTTTCTTTGTTTGGTGCTTTTGGAAACAATGAATTCTCATCGTCTACTTTATCGTTAGGGGGAAACGTTGTATTTAGTCAACCCAACCCTATGCAAGGCTTCGTTCCTTCAGAGGGAGTGATGACATGATATTTTTCATGACAAGGTCTTCGAAATCCCTAGTAGGGCATGTTTCCTTCATAAGGGATGTCAATCAGAGGCAACCCCTCCCACACTTAGTGGAACCTCAAGTAGGGTTCAATACTTATGCCAAGAGGATCGACTTGGGGCATCCCCAACTATGGTCCTTGGAATATCATGCAGAGAAAAATCCCTACACAAGGCATGTCATACAATTACATGAATCTGTCGATGATGCAAAATCAAGTGAAAACTCCTTTTACTAGCCCAAGCCACCATGGTTTCTACAAAACCCCTGGCCAACAAGAAACATTTTCCTGGAAACCTGGTGCCAGTCAAAATCTAGGCCCCTCTTTTCCTTTTAATCCACCACAACCTAGACTACCTTTCCTAGAAACTCTACATTTTTTAGACTTGTCGAGGTTTTTGAACGATATGATCTATCATGATACACGTTGGTCCCCCATGCCGACTAAGCTTCTCTCAGACATACCTAAGTTTGAAAGAAAATCCTGGTGAATATTTAAGTGATCATGTTATGAAATTTCATTTATGGTTCTCATCCAACTTGTTGAAGGATGACTCCGTTTAGTTGTGTTTATTTCAATGCACTCTTATAGGGGGTGTTGCAAAATGGTATATCGATCTCAATAGCTTGAATTTTTCTTAATTTAATGACCTGGCTATGGTTTTATTAAACCATTTCTAGCTACTGGTGAGATATGATGATAGCACCGAGTTGTTGGACAACTTTGAGAAAAAAAAACTTTCCATATCTCGAATCACATACGAGAATGGCATCGTTGAAAGAGATTAATCAAAGTAAAAATCTCTCCCACATTTTTTCTTGAGTGGTTCATAAATTCCTTGGTGCCTTGTGTATCCAAAGATGTCACGGCATCCAATTTTTTTTCCAAAGAAGAGGCTATTATGAGAGCCCAACAAATGGAGTTGATTTACTCTCAATCTAGTATGTTGTATGAGATCCTTCTAGACGCACCACAATCGACTTTCAACAAGATCAAATAGAAGTTTGGGCCTCATGTCGATGGTATAATAGGCTCAACAAAAAGTGATCCCACTGATCAGTTGACTAACCAATTACAACAGTTATCAATTCAATGAAGTGTGGAGAGACAAAGTTTTGTTTCGGCTGCCCCCTCAACCCACACTTCGAATGTACACAGTGTGCAATCAACAAATCCCAAGGGTAACCAAAAATACGAGGGAAAGAGGAAATATAAATGAAAGAAGGGTTAAGGGGATAAGAAGGATGTGAATAATGTTGGTGAGGGAACAAACAAAAAGAGGAAGGTGAAGTTTCTGTGTAATCTTTGCATGAATGATCACTTGACTCACCAATGCCCTCATCTTGAGGAAGCCCAAAATCTATTGGAACATAAGTATCATGTTGTGTTAACTAACCCTTTCCCACAAGGGAAAAATATGGCTCAAGATTCCTCATCCATGAATGAACCTAACACTAATAATAGAGCTGCAAACATTTATATGATGAGATTAGATGCTCATCTACAGGGCTCACGATTACAAAATGATAGAATATGTTGGCAATGAAAATGAAGCTTCCAACCCACCGCCTCCCCTTTACATTGAAAAGATAGTGGGAGAAAATATGACTTGCATCCCTAAGGGTGCATTTAAGAAAGATTTTCACAAACTAAATGCAAGGGTTGATCAGAACTACTCCATCATGGAGCATATGGAACAAACTTCTTATGCAATGTATTCTCTGGAAGTCCTCCAAAGTTTCCCTTCATAGAGAAAAGCATTGTTATCTTCCTTGGAAGATGTCGAGACTACTAACTCGAGAATGATTTTTTTTTACCCCACCGATTATAAACCTTGTCTTCCTCACCACATCACTTTTCATTTGTAGTGGTTTATGCCACAAAATCATTGACACAAAACATTTTCTATACGGTGTTACATGAGGGTTCCTTGACTTACGTAATGTCGTTGGCATGTTGGAAGGACATTAGACAACCTCAGTTGTCTTTGTCACCAACATTGCTAGTTGTGTTTGATGGACGATCTTTCAGACCACATGGCATAATTCCCTCCTTCCCCATTCAATTGGAGGGAAAAATCATGTGCGTTGAGGTGGAAGTAGTCGATGCACCTCTCGACTACGATATTATTTTAGGACTGATTTGGACCTATGCTATGACAATGGTTGTATCCACCATTTTTTGGGTCTTATGTTTTCCTCATGAAGGTCAGATCATAACCATTGATCAATTATCCTTCTCCATTATTGACCCTCATCGGGGGCATCCACATTCCTGATGGTTGACAACCTGAAGGCAGGTACCGTCAACTTAGATGTCAAATTGTTTCCATCTCTAATTGTGACTTTTGATTATCCACCACCTTCAAATGATTTCAATTTTATTTTGGCTATCCTCGATCAGACGAAAGTTGTGATTTTTCAAGTTGCTTCTTTTAGAATGAGTTACTTTAATGACCCATGGAATTTACCTTCCAATCAGCTTCAATGGAAGAGGTAGGGAATCCTGGAATGGCTATTCCCCTATCCACCATTGAGGTTGCATACAACATTGTCTAGAAAACCTCGACTAACCTTGATTTGTCTCCCCCAAAGGAGTTAAATCCTATTCTCGAGCCTATTTTGGCTCAAGAATATCTTGCTACCGATGATCCTTTGGATTTAGTATTTCTCTATGATGAGATGATTTGGAGGTAATGACTAGGCAGGATAGACCTTGGGATGATCTTCACCATAGATCATGTTTTTTACCCGAGCCGAGGAGAATAGAAGCAGGAGAGTTCACTACGACAGTGAATGTAGATGCCACTTGTCCTATTAATCCTCTGGCCATGCACAAAATCTATGCCGAGGGAAACATGGAAATTATAGATGAAACAATTCCTATCGACATCTCTAGAACCCCTGGAGTCATGGAAAATGTTTTCATCGGAGTAGATTGTTCCTCCGAGGAGATTCATATCTATATTGAATTATTTAAAGAGTTTCATGACATGTTTTCCTAGTCTTATGAGGTATGTCAAGCATTGACCCACATATAGTTTAACATGAGATTACAACTTACCCCAATGTTAATCTTGTCTAGCAGAATATTTTCCCAGTCAATCCTTGCAAGGAAGTGGTCATCAAGGCTAAGGTAGAGAAAATCATTAAGGTTGGTTTCATCTATTTAGTGTAGTTGACAGAATGGGTTTCAAACCCTATTCTTGTCAACAAAAAATAAGGTATGATCTGTGTGTGTATGGAATTTCGTGATATTAATAAATATTTCCCGAAATATAATTTTCCAACCCCATTCATTGATCATATTGTCAATGAATGTGTTGGTTTTGAGTTCTTTTCTTTTATGGACGGTTTTTTTAGGTACAAACAAATTCAAATCAAACCCGAAGTTCAACATAAAACGACGTTTATATGTCCTTGGGGTACATTCGCATACAAGAAAATTCCTTTTGGCCTTAAGAATGTTGGAGCCACTTTTCAATGGTCCATTCCTTTTTCCTTCCACGACCTAAAGCATATAGTCAAGGTGTATATTGATGATATAGCATCACATTCTCATAAGAGATATGATCATCTTGCCCACTTACAACTTATCTTTGAGAGGTGTCGCTACTACCAGATTCACCTTAATCTAAATAATTTTATATTTTGTGTAACATTGGGTCACTTTTTAGGTTTTATCATATATACTAAAGGGGTCTTGGTTGATCCTATGAAGGTTGAGGAAATACTTCAATTTACTCCCTCGCGCACAATCCCGTAGCTTCAAACTCTATAGGGGAAAGCTAACTTTCTTCGGATTTTTTTTCCAGCTATGCCAAGATTGCTAAAAGGTTTATGCATATCTTGAAGAAAGGGGTCCCATTCTATTGGGATGAAGTGGCTCATAGTTCTTTCAAAGCGTTGAAACATGCTCTTACGTCTGCCCCTCTGCTCATTCCTTCAAACTATGGAAAGGGTTTCTTGTTGTATTTTGCTACTGTAGAGTCTACTATTGGCATGGTATTGGTCCAAGAGGATGAAATGTTTGAGGATCAAGTTATATACTATCTTAGTCGAGGCTTGGTAGGACAAAAACTCAACTACACCCATGTTGAGAAACTCACTTTGGAAGTTGTCGACGTTGTCCAACAGTTTTTTCATTACATTTTACTCCGCAAGACCACTATCGTAGCTATCGTGAATCATTTTCAATATGTATTGAAGCGATGGGTTATCAGTGGGAAAATTATTGGATGGACAATCATCCTTTAAGAATTTTACTTGGATTTTTTTTCGACAAAATCTAAAAAGTCTTTGGTCTTCGTTGAACTAATTTTGGAACTTCCAGTCAAAAGTGGTAACGATTTTCCCGAAGAGTCACTGATCAATGGAAATATTTTCCTTATTTCATCTTCAAAGCCTTGGTATGGATATATACTTGTGTATCTTCAAACTTTGAATTTCCCTTCCTTTTCTTCTCATGATGAGCATCGACGAATATACCATCAAGTGCAGAACTATCTTATCATCGATGATATTTTATATCATCAAGGAGTTGATTACATTCTTCATCGTTGTCTCATTCATGAAGAGGTAGAGCTTGTGTTGAATGACTGTCAAACTGGATCATGTGGCAGTCAGTTGTCTGGTTTGGAAACAACCTAGAAAATTCTTCACGCAGGATACTTCTGGCCCTCGTTGATAAAATATTGTGTAGAGGCGGTCAAGAAGGGTCACTCATGCTATATATTCTCTCGAAATATGTGGGCACACCCTGCTCGCATGTTTCCAGTCATTTGTGTTGGTCCTTTCACTAAGTGGGGGATTTATTTCACTACATTCCACCTAGCTTCGGCTAGGGGGAATCATTATATTATCGTGGTGGTAGACTAATTCACTAAGTGGGTCGAGGCCATGCTGACATTTAACAATGATGGAGAAACAATTGCACTTTTCATTTTTAACTAGATTATAGGTAGGTTCGGTATTCCTAAGGAGATTGTCACAGACCATGGTAGTCACTTCCAGAAAAAGATGATGATCGAGTTGACATCAAAACTTGGGTTTAAGAAGGAACATTCATCACCCTAATATCCACAGGAGAATGGGAAAGTGGAGGTTGTTAATAAGTCTCTCAAGACTATTCTCCAATGGATGATCAATTCAACCAAGTTGAATTGGCATTTGATGTTGTACTCGACACTTTGGGCTTATAGAACCTCAGTCAAGACTGTTATCAATGTTTCTCCTTTCTGACTCATTTTCAGTATGGAGAAAGTATTTCCCATAGAGTTCCAAATTCCCTCTCTTTAGATGGAAGTAAAATTATTTCCCGACATTACTCCACTTGAAGAAAGTCTCTTATATCTCGAGCAACTCGATGAGAAGAGTTGAGATGCAGCCTTCGCCAACAAGGCTCATAAACAAATTGTCAAGTGTAAGTATGATCATTCCATTCTCACAATATTTTTCTCCAAAGGTGATCTTGTCTTGGTATATGACCAATATAAATATCTCTCGGGGGCAGGAAAATTGAAACCCATGTGGTTCAAACCATTCATTGTTAAGAAAGTCTTAGAAAAGGGTTTTTATCAACTGGTTGATTTTGAAGGTAATTCTTTGTCGGATCCTATAAATGGGATCTACCTTAAGAAGTATTATTCTTAGGTTGGTCACATGGGTGTGAGTTATTGTATATAATGTATAGTTTTATTTATACATTTTTGTTTTTTTGGCATGTGGACGTGTAGTTATTGTGTTTCTTTTGACCATGGAAGATGTCAAGTGAATCTGAGGTTTATGTTGGGTTTGTGGACAGTGATATCAAACACACTCGTAGGATTTCTTCCACATCTTGGGTGATCTTCACGCCCTTTGGTCAATTGGTTGGAGGTATTTTTCTGGGCAAAGAAACCAATAATGTTGTCGAGTATAGTTTCGTAATATAATTACTACGTGATGCATTATCAAATGATATTTCTTTCCTCTGGGTTTATCTAGATGCTCAATTGGTCATGTCTCAATTAAATGGAGTGTATTGTGTCTACGATCCCACTCTTCACTAACGATTCCTTAGGGTACGTCTCTTAGAATGTTATTTTGATTATGTTACTTTTATTCATGTTCCTATGAGATCTAATCAACTAACTGATACATTGGCTAATCATGTATTTGTTGGCATGTTTACAAGCAGGTGTGATTGTCATTGATGGAAAGATCAGAGTATGCAGCGATGGAAAAAAATAGACAATGTAAGCTTAGAAGAGATAGTTCATAGATGCATGAAGAGTGCAAGAGTGTGCTTGTTTATTTGATGGAAAACAAGCAGGCAAGGAAGATTAACAGCGCAGGGATAACTAGATGGAAAGATCAGAAGCGTAAACTCCATTTCGGAGTTTCAGATACTGGGCATTGGAGGAGTCAAGGAAGAAACTCACGACATGAATGATGAAATGACGAAATGAGAAACACTGGAATACGTTGATCCGATTCCATTTCGGAGTTTCGGATACTAGGAGATTGAGAAGTCAAGAGTTGACACTCTTCAACACGGGAGTCCCGGAGTTGTGAACTCTGGAATCCCAAAATCCTGAAAGAGGCACATCAACAAGAGTTCTTCATACTGGGAAATAAATCCATTTCAGAGTCCCATATACCGAGAGTTAAAGTGTTGAAACACTTCACCACAGGAGTGCTGAAATGCCAAATCATCTAAATGCAAAACAAGGAAATACCAGATCTTTGATTCAACTCCATTTCAAAACTTTGGATACTGGGAGTTGGAGGAGTTAAGTGCCGAGACTCTTCACCATAGGAGTCTCGAAAAGGATAAATGCAAAATGCCGAAATACATTTGATCCGACTCCATTTCGGAGTTTCGAATACTGAGAGTTGGAAGAGTGAAGATTCTTCATCATCAAGAGTCTTGGAATTGCAAAATGCGAAACGCCAAAATCCCGGAAGAAGGAAGTGAATGTGGAATACCATGTCAGAAAGGACATGTGGAAGACTATGACACATGGCATGATCAGACAACGAAAAGTGTAATTTGATTTAGCATTTCAGGCCACTGGAATTCACAATTCTGAATGACACGTGGCAGCCACTCAGATCACGACACGTCATCGAGTGACACAAGACTGACCTCACTCTGGGAGTTTTTGTTTTGGGAGTTTTAACTCCATCACTTCCCCAAAGTCTCGAAGGATGAAGTCCTAGGGCAGAGGATAGTCGTTCGATCATCACAGAATGTGGACCATTGATCTAGAAATCGAAGAGCTATAGAGAAGAGCTCGAATCAATAAGCCCCATTTCAAAATTTCGGGGACTGCAACTTGGAGAGTCGAGATACCTTGCAACAAGAATTCACGACATGAGAAATCGTAAAATGCCAAAATATGAAATGCTGAAATGATCGAAGCTAGTCCAGCTAAGCTCCATGTTGGAGATTCAGAGATCATGACTTGGAGAGTCAAGATGCCACACAACATAAGTCTTGAAGTGCCGAAACGCGAAATTGCAAAATGCAGTTTCGAATAAGACTATGGTCACAACCAGTGGTCACATCTGTGGAAGATGGAGGAAGGAGGTAGTGTAACCAAGCTCCATTTCGGGGTACGTGACTTGGAGTGTTGAGGCACTTGATCACACGAATGCTAAATTGTCGAATTTCGAAACGAAAAAATGAACGTAACATTCAATGAAGTCCAATCAACAGTGAAGATGAATTTGAATAAGATCGGAGGGCTACTGTTTCACTTCACAGTGTAACTACTAGAAATGACTGATAGTTTCTGCCAGAGGACTCGAAGAGACTTTTGAGTGATTTCCAGAGAAGCTGAAGAGTCTCAAGGAATCTACCAATGGAATGAAGACTATTCGCAGAGGCAATTGACAGATAGATCTAACCACCAAAGAAGCTGAAGAGTTGTGATGATGATCAGGCAGAGCACTTGAAATGGAGATTGCATGTAGAAGCATGGTGAGAGAGCATGCAGAAGGTGCACGGAGACTATAAGTATGCAAAAAAAATAAGAGATGGGTTTTTGTTGTTGTGAGGGATTCAGGAGAGTAGAAGGAAGAGTGTGCAACAACTGAAATACAAAGAAGAGGAATGGTGCATTGAATGGACATGGCACATAGAGCATAAAAGAAAAAAGCACTGAAAGCGCAAGGCATGTGTGCAGCAAGACAGTGAGACACTAAAGGGAGGTTGAGGTGCTCTGGTAGAGAGAAACAGAAGATCATAAATTGTAAGAAGATGCAGATAGAGAGACACTAATACAGGAGAGCAGAGAAACATAGAAGAACAGTGATAAGCCTGGTAAGCCAATGATAAATATTGTATCATTGTGATAAATTTATAGATAACAAACTTTATATTTCAGGGTGGTTGGGAGGTGCTAGGGAGGACTGTTGTCCTCAGAGGTTCAAGTGGGTGCTTGAACAAAGGGAGTTGTAGCTTCCATCTGGTTGCAGCCAGAGAAACCAGGGTAGTAGGGGGGTGCAAGGGAGAAATGTTGTTCTCTGTTATACAGGTTGGTGCCTGTGTGACTGGAAGTTGGTGCTTCCATCCAGTTGGTGCTAGAACACTTGGGGAGTTGGTGCTTCCTTCTAGTTGGTTCTAGAGAAACTAAAGAGTTGGTGCTCTCAGCAAGTAGTAGCTTACAAAATAGAGGTTGCAGACTCATTATGAGTTGGTGTTCATATGTATGATAATGTAAAGAATGTAAAGATTACTTATCATATAAAGAAGAAGTGGTTTTTACCCTCTATGGGTTTCCTCAGGAAATATCTATCTCTGTGTATCTCATATGTGTGACTGATGTTGAATGTGCTATTACTTAATTCCCTGCATTAATGTGATTGTCATTGAGTACTTTGTAAAGAGTTTAAAATAAGCATAATTGTTTAAGCATGGTAACAACTGATTCACCCCCCCTCTCAGTTGTCCAACATTTGGTATCAGAGGCAGCCCCTTTTGTCTAAGGGTAGATCCAAGAGCTTAAACATGTCAAGCCATGAAGGAAATTCAACCAATAAGGCCCCTATGTTCAATGGAACAAACTTTGCCTTCTAGAAAGTTAGAATGAGAACCTACATAATGGTTTTAGGTGCAGATGTCTGGGATGTGGTAGATACTAGTTATGTAAAGCCAGTTTTACTAGTTAATAAGGATGACAAACTAGAATTTAGCTTCAACGCTAAGGCTATGAATGTTATCTTGAGTGGGCTTGCAGAAGCAGAATTAGTAAAAGTTATGCATCTAGGAACTGCCAAAGAAATGTGGGACAAACTCATTAGCAATTATGAAGGTAATGAGAAGGTAAAGGATGCTAAGCTTCGAACCTACATAATGAAATTTGAATAGATGAAGATGAATGAAGATGAAGCTGTTGGAAAATACTTTCTAAGAGTAGAAGAAATGGTAAATGCAATGAAAGCACTTGGTGAAACAATTGAGGAACCTTCTTTAGTTCAGAAAATCTTGAGATCTCTCCCAGATAGGTTCAATCTAAAGGTCTCTACTATAGAAGAACTAAATGATCTAAAAACCTTGTAGTTTGATCAACTTCTAGGAACATTGACTGCATATGAAATGAGAATAGTTAAAGATAAACCCACCTCCAAAGAAGCATCATTTAAGGCAGACAAGAATGAGGATTCTGAGCCCGATGAAATTGAAGAAAATTTTTGTGAAGAGACTGAAGAAGGGATCAGGAAAATACAAAGGTAAATTGCCTTTCAAATGTTTCAACTGTGGTAGGATAGGTCATTTTGCAAATAAATGTCCCCACAAAGGAAAGGATCAGACAGGTGATGATGAGGAGAAGCACAAACACATAAATTTCTTTAAAGAGAATAACTTTAAGAAGAAAATTCTTTGTGTAAACAATGACGATGATCCTTCAGACGATGAAGACAATGACTCCTCTATTGGAGACAAACTAAATGACTTCATACTTATGTCCAAAGAGGATTATGATAATAACAACCCAGGAAGTGGTGTTAATGAAGAAGAAGTTGTGGTTGACATGGAAGAAGAATTGATCAGTGCACTGGAAGAGATTGACAGACTAAGAATTAAGAACAAAAAGAAAAGACAATTGTTGATATAGTTCGAGAAAGACAATTGTAACACCCTGTTTCCCCCAGTTTGTAAAAATA
>ML791527.1:28634-49562 GCA_009831015.1 Picea engelmannii
GATAAGTGCAAGAGGCAAGTAGATATGAGTTTCTTTGTGCAACAGAACATGTATGTAAGGCTTTGTGCTTGATACAGGAGTTGGCTCTGTGCCTTGACCTGACTTTGGGAAGGTGGATCTAGTTCTTAGTGTGCAGATCGCTTGTCAGGTGAAAAGCTTGGCTCTGTGTCTTAGTGCACAGGAGTAGACAAATGTAAAATATTGAGGCCTAATAAAGAAGAATAAAATGTTGGTGGACGTAGTGCCACACTGGGGTGAACCACGTATATCATGTGTTGATGGTTTTCTTTGTTCTATGATGTTTACATTGTGAATCTACTTAGTGAATTGATTGTTATATATGATAGGTATATCTATGAATTCTTAGTGCTTTATTTATGTTGAATGTGCTAAATCTAAATTATGATGCTAAGTGTGATGTGTATTTTGTCATTGTTACCGCGTCGATCTATCCTTAAGGTTTTTTCTACGATGTGAATAAAGTTGATAAGCTAATGAATGTTATCTTCTAAGTATTTTGTGAATTGTTATAATCATAGATATGTGTCCCAGCTTGGTTACAAACACTTGAGTCCTGTAACCCCCCCTACCTCTACCTCGAGTTAGAATTTTCCTACTTCACAGGTGTTGGCGAAAGGGCTGGTAGTTACGGTTTTTTTGGTGCGTTGTTGAAGCGTTGAACCTTGGGTCTGCCCATGTGCCAACAAATGGTTTCGTTTCTGGGACATGAAACTATGATTGTTGGGAACTGAAGTAAAGAAAAGAGAATATTTGTGTGTAGATTTGTTGCTGTAGCATGGAGTACTCTACTTGACTTGCGAAGCTTTGTGCTAAGAAAGAAACCTGATCTAAGGTAAGATACTAAAAGAGGTAAATCTTTGTACTTTGATAAGAGTAAGATAAGTGGAATTTTTTGTTTCGAAAGAATGAATTTAAGTATGTTTAATAGATTATGTCCTAATCTGAAAGCTAGGGCGTAGGAGGAAGAAAGAGTTGACATAAGTAAGGATAATATAAATGAAGAAATATATGTGATTCCTATGCATAGAAATATTGTTTGGACTAACAAGTGGATGCAATAACCTAGAAAGAAGTTTTGCATATTGCAGGTCCAACACTGTGATCCTAGTGCGCAGTACAAGAGGAAGAGAGGATTAAACCTATGTTATAACTATAGAATACCAAGACATCTTTCTAAGAAATGCCCTGATATAGGTCCTATTTGCTTTTTTTGTAAAAGTGTTGGTCATTAATTTGAGGATTTCCGAAGGATGATTTCTAAAGTTGAACAAATGAACATGAGTCAAGAGAATAAGAGAATGTTACAAGATCAGAAAGAGAAAGGATCAGAGGAAGTTTAGATTACACTAGTATAGTTAAAAGAAGAAATGAATGATCACAAAGATGTTAATTTACCAGATATCATGAAATAAAAACAATGAATAAGTGCAAGAATAGGAGAATTTGACATAGACTGTGTCTTGGATGAGGAAACACCAGTGAATATTATGACAGAAGGCACTTGGGAAATTTTGGGAAAGCCTACTATGGCACATTCACTGGGAAGGATATGATTGTTTAAAGGAAAAATGATAACCCTATGTGGAAGATTTACTAATGTACCTGTTATTATTCATGGAACATTGATAGAAGAGGAATTTTAAGTTATTAGGTTTATTGAGAACAGTGCCTCGTTCCCACTTTTTTTAGGAAATACTTGGATTGAGAAGGATCAGATTAGAAGGAAAACAGAGGAAGAAGCTACAGAAAAGAAAAAGAAAGAACTAAGGGATTTTATAGCTAGGAAAATAGATCGAATGATATAAGAACAAGAAGTTAAGTCGAAGCAGTAGAAGGCAAGAGAATTAGTTGTCAAGGTTGAAAGAACACAACAAGGTTTGAAGGACCTATCCATGCAAGAAGAAAGTAAATCCACCCAAGAAGTGGTAAGGGAAAGGATATTAAATTTGAACCCATTAGAGATACATCTACATTGTGAAGTCACTACAATAGGAGAAACTAAGAATAAGAATGGAAAGAGGAATCCATAAATAGTTAGAGAGACTCAGATCATGGGAAAGAAGGAAAGGAAGCTCAGTAAGAAGAAATCTAGGTTGGAAAAGATAAAGGGAGTTATAGAGAAGACTTTGCATGAGGCAGGTTTGTAGGCTATGAACCTTGCCAGAACAACAAAACTACGCAGAATGGGACTTTGCCTCGATGAAGCTATATGACTATTGGAGGCACCCTGACCATTAGAACGATGCTTCGAAATAGTTAGGAAACACATTTATGGGTGAATATACCACATTTGGGACGTTGAGACCGTGCCATAATAGACAGATTCACATTGTTTGAATCGGTCCTACCCATTGGAAGAATTCGTTACGATGTTCTCTTATTTAACCCGTCTGATGTTGCACCGAGATGAATTTTCTCCATCCGTGATTAAAGTTGCTAAGAGAGAATTGATTGTATGTCAAACTGTGATTTCAGAACCTAGACATCGCCATCTGCTTGTTTACCCCATCTGTCTGTTTGCTTACCCTGACTTATTTGTTTAAAAGTGATAATGTCGGGAGAACAGACTGAGTTAGAGAATTCCGTCGAAGAGGTCCTTAAGAATTTTATGGTTGACAGAGCTATGTATGAATATGTTCAGGCATCATCGACTAGGGGACTGCAGGATTTCCCTTCGAATGCATGACGTTTGGGCTGTACTAACCCCGTGACTGAGAAGCAAAGTAAGCATTGTGATGATTTGGCTAATGTGAAACAGATCCCATCGATCTTACCTAATTATATCCCACTTTTGGCTGGCACGGTTAATGGTGATAGAATCCCACAAGACTATGAGTATACTTTGATCACAGTGTACATCTTGAAGGGGATACGCGTAGTTGGAAGCCAGTTGGGACATATCCCATCCCTAAAGAACATTGACTTTAACCTTGGAGACAGAGAAAAATATGCCATGCTCTCCCCTCATAGATACCTGATGAAGACAACTAGGAAGAAGCCTCACATAGTGTACTAGCCTTGAATTAAGGAGCTGGCACAGTCCACGATACTTAACGTAATGAAAATTCCTCATTTTGGCCAACATCAGGAGGTTAACGATTGCATTAAAATCCTCTTGTCGTGTTATCATGGTGGATACTTGTGGCTCAATAGGAGGAATACTATGGGTCTGACACAAATCTAACTGATCACAGGATTGAGCATGCAGGGACCTGACCCTCAGCAGTTCTAACCAGGGAAGACCATAGATCGCTCCCTGGCACAGCGCATTAAGGAGGAATACACCGAAGTTGAGAAGGGAAAGCGAGGCTGCAAGGTAGCCTCTATCTAGAATGGCACAATGTGCCTCACTTGCCAACTCATTGCTAGAAATCTTGTAAGAAAGAATGGCCCCACACAGGTCATCGGGTTCGTGGTGGACCTCGCAGGGAAATGCGTGGAGGGGATGCAGATGAATTGGGTGAGCTACCTCGTCAATGAGATTGATATGGACTATCATGAAGTGCAGGATTAGGGATATGAGTTCAACTTTAGCTGGCTACTTGTGTTGATTTCATTTGTCTCTTGGAAAATGCCGAAAGGAGTCACCTTCTCGGAGATTGAACCTTTGGAGTCGTTGGCCGCAAATTTATCAACCTTATGGTATACAAATGACATGTTGAAGCAATGGCAGTCGAACATAGTGTTCCATGCACACTATCAACAAATAAAGGTTTCCATTGAGTCTCTCATGCGCATGACACCACGCAAATTGCACCAATATAGACCACTAGCCAAGTTTCGCACAGATCCACATTTTATTTTTATCACTGTGTGCAAGGATGAGAGGAAGGAAGAATTACAGTCCTATTACAAGCTGACTGATGAAGACATGGAGAATATCACCAAGGATTGGTCGAAGGAGTTCCATGTACCGGTTGATGATGTTGAACTCTCCGACCCTAACATCATTGGAAGCCCCTTGGTCACCCGGTTTGAACATGTAGGACAATCAAGTACGAAGAAGAAAAACAAAAAGGAGGAAGTTCAGAACATAGAGACTGATGAGGAGGACAACGCCTTGGAGGAAAATGGACCTGGCTCACCCAAAAGAGGAGGAGGAGATGAAGTAAATCAATAAGTAGGAAGGGAAGAAGGAGAAAATAAAGGAGAAGGTGAAGCTACACCACCGAAGAATCACCCTACTGAGACAGAAAACTAGAAGAAGAGGAAGGTTTCTCCGTAGAAACCTTCAGAAAGAAATAAGACTCGCACCTGTAAGCCCTGGCTAGAGGCTACACTCACAGAAGATGATATCAGTCTAGTCCCTAGAGCGATGGAGGATGCATCTGAAGATATATTGTAGATATACGGAGCAAAGCAGGATGAACTATATGGTAGGATAGAAAAGGAATTGAGCGAAGTACACGAATATATTCGCTCGGTCTACGTAGTCCCTACTGTGCCTTCCTCATCAGAGACTGTAGAGTTGGGGGATGAGACAACCAAAATTTGAAGACTTGCAGATGCAACATAGCCTCGACTTCAGCAAGTCCAAGAAGAGAAGGATAAGGCTATTGTTACCCATGATTTTGGTCGTCATGATGATGTATTGATGATGGTGTACTCAGGCTCTTCATAAGAACTTTCTCCTGAGAAAAGTTACTTTCATCTCTTCCCAGAAAACTCATTTTTGAATAAGGTTCGTAGGCCGCTAATAAATTTGGGTGTGAGAATGCTTGATTCGCGCAGGCTGCCTTAAGCCAGGGTGTGAACTTCTCACACTGTGTTGAATAGCTAGGGTGTGAACTCTTCCTAAAGCATGGAAAAAGATGAATTCTCGATGTTTCTAGAAGGGAATCTTCTAGAAGGATGGGTTGGCATTCGAATGGTTATCCTTGTACTAGATTCTCAGATATTGTGGGATCATTCTTATCCAAGAAACTAACTCATTCTCTCCTATATATTGAGAGAATTCTCATGGAAAAGGTTAAGCAAGATTCATTGGAGAATTGGTGAAAGAATTGTGTGAAGGACTTAGCCTGAACAACAGCTTGGAGACTCTAGCAAGTCTACCAAGAGGATTTGATCTTCTTCATACAAGGATTGAGAAAGTGTGTGTGTTGGAGCCAAGAGCCATCAAAAGGAATCTTATGAAATCAAGGTGATTAGGTTGTAATCTCTGCTTTAAATCAATATGATATAGTGGCATGTCCCTTTCCCATAAAGATAATCTCACTTTATTGTGTAATTCCTTGATCATACACATAAGTTGACTATTGAATATATTGTGCTATCTTTACATTGGTTGGTTTGTGTTGTCTTGGTCTTGATTTCACGAGAGAACTGGAGCGAAGCAGGAGCAACAAAGACCCTAGGAAGAAATATAAAGGTACATTACTTGTTCCTTCCTACTAGTTTATTCAATGGTCAAAACTTAGGGAAAGAGTCATGTCCTGTCCTGTTTTGTTCTAGATCCAAGTGGATCTAGGGAGATCAGTTAGTGTCCACACCTATCGATTAGTCCGATAACAAAATTGGCGACTCAACTGGGGATCAATCCCATTTTCTTTGTGGCTTTTGGTATTTTTCTGTGGCCATTTTCTCTGGTTTTACTTTTCTCCTTTCCTATCAATCTTTGAGTCTTCAGGATATCCTGATAGACCCTCTAGGTCCAGAGGCCTTTTCAAATTTTCTTTCATTTTCCAAAAAATTGACTATGTTCAGACATTCTTGCACTGCACTTCACTGTAGCCTATGAGAATTGGTAGAGTTCACATCTTGCCTTTAGGTTTAGTGCGATATTCTCGCACCCTGCTCAAGGGCCACCTGCGAGAATCACTAATTCTTGCACTGTGTAGTATTGCCAGCCTGAGAACTCATTTTTTCAAAAATTTGGATTTGAGTTTTGGCATCTTCAACTGCCCAGTTCAGTCTAGGTGCCTTATAAGTGTTTCTTGGACCATTGATTGATGTCTTTCTTGTCTTCGTTTGCGTGCATGAATAGTCTTAGGATTTCAAGGTTCTTCTTGTCACTTTTGTCTTGACTTTCGTTTCTTGACTTTTCTTGGCAAAACCATACTCTTTGATTTTGGAATCTGAGTGTGTTTGATTAGTTAAGAACCAATGATCGGTTGAAAGTTGAGTTTCTTGGTCTTTATCATTTGCTTATTGTTTGAAAGATCATTTTTCTTATGCAATTGAAAGACTGTATTGGTTTTATTTTTATTTTTGTTTTCATTGAAAGAGTTGATTGGGTTTTTTTCATTGCTTGTTCATTCGTTTTTGATTTTCAGTACTCTTACTATCATAGCGTGGGTCCTTTTTGAAAAGTGAACAAAATTTTTTCTTTCGAAAAAATCATTTTCATTTTCGAAAAACATTGAAAATCACTTGTTGAAGTTATTGAAAAAGACACAATAGAGAATTGTTGTTGATGTGTGATTTGTTGCATGTGCATTTTAAAGGAAATTTTGCATTGTAGTTCACGGTTGATCTGGAAAACTTTCTCTCTCTCCCATACATAGGATTCATTGAATGCAAAGTGATCAATTTCATTCTCATCCATGCATTGTTGGGTCAGAGTCATACAACATAAGTTTCATCTCCGTTTCCTTTGAGTAAACAACAACTCTTAATAACACTACGCAATTGTAAAATTTACCTAGTAATTCTTTTCTAGGGATTTATTACACCAACATTTAGCTAGGCTAGCGCTTTGGAGTAGGAAGAGAGATACACTCTCCAAAAGCACAAAATACACAATAACATCTTGTGTTAGGGAGTGTTAAATTCCATTTGCAACATCTTGTCCTGGGAAGCCCTTCTCACACAAGTGTCAAGCACGAGGTCGCATTGATATTGGCAGAGTTACTCACCCTGCTTTGTTGATATCAACGTAGAGATTGCACATATTATGGGGATAACTCAGAGGTATACCCACAATGATGAGTGGAAGCCTTTTGAGTTGATTTCGGGCTAGATACCCTGCCCTTGCGTGTGGATCGGACTGTCGATTGTTCCCCCAGGCTTTATTGTTGTTGGTGGTGACCTTAGTGGCCTATCTTTCTAGGTTCTTACTTGAGGTGACTGTGAAGGGGAAAATATTCATGGTACCTGGAATTGACGTTGACCAAACTCACTCGGGCTCCTTGGAGGGTATACCCACGATTATGTGTGGGAGCTTGCACCAGGGTGTAAGTCCGTCAAGCGGGTCATCATCTTAACTTTTCCACCCTAGCCTAGCCCCTTCTCGTCTCATTGTTGCGACACTGGATTTCATCACCAACTAGTGGCTTTGAAATTAGAAGGTCTTGTTTTCTTGGTGTTGCTTCCTAGATTTTGTTTACTAGCGCTTGTTGTTTGTTTCTCGAAGTTGACCATAGGATTTTCTTCGTAAAGTTTGTCACTCGTTTACAATAGATCCTCCACGTCGTTCACGTAGAATGCAGGGTTTATTTCTAGAACATCTAGAAGGTTCTCAACCCTTGCCCACAAGCACACCTGGAGGCTCTCCTCGACAGAGTGAAGTCCCAGTCGTCACCACACCACAAGTGGAATGCACTGACTCTCTAGAACATTTTCGAATTACAAATACTAGAGAGGATTTTCGACTTCACCCTAATTCTGAGAGACGTTTTATGCGAGCAAACTCTTCCGGAGACTTAATTGTTGTATATTTCGGATCTTTGTCTAGACCTGGGGACCAAGATCCTTTTTGGTCTACGGGCATTTTTCGAAGGGACCTTTTTGGTCCAGGTTCACCTATGATTTCCGAGATCAACCCACCTATGATTTCTGAAATCTTTGGTACAGAGATAGTACCGGTGACTACCGCTTATCATTTTACCGTCCCTACTGAAATGGCTCATCTGACAGCTACTTCGAGTGTTCCAACCGCGTTTACTGCGGTTAGTCTTGCTTCTATCAACACACTGTGAACGCCCAACATTTCTCCGACACTACCACCTAGATACCGTGCGTTGAATGCTTCTATTCCTACTCCTGCACAAACTCCATCCGGCGGTCCTTCTTCTTCTGGGCACTTTCTTCCCGGTTTTGTTCCAACACTCCCTCAATTTCCTTTTGGAGGACTTTCTTCATCTTCTACTGGCAATCCTAATCCTAGTGGCGCTATTCCATCATTCACTCCAACTTATTAGTTTCCGGTTGGTGGACAATCTCATCAAGGTAGTATAACTCAACCCCCTCTCAGTTGGAAAATGCCAATTGGAACATTGCCCTCAATTGGCACACCACCTTCCATGGGAGGGGAAACCCCACCTTATGGGAAAAACATACCTCCATCCTTGGCCTAGTATTGGAATCAGTTGATACAAAATCCTCCTCAAACGTCTGGGGGGAAGCAGTTTTCAGCTGCGTCTATAACACCCCCTAGTATGGGCCAACCATATCCCGGTTCGTTTAATCCCATTTGGGGGGAAAATGCTCAAACTCAAGCCTCTGTTCCAGGGTATAATCCGATGAGATACTATCCTGTCCAACCACCACTGAATATGCATGGATCTTCGCATTATATGCAGACTGCTTATGGTCCTACTCGTTTGTCGACAGGGCTTCCTCCCCAAAGCCACCAGTACCCGCAGGTTAATCGACAGCTACCCTTTCTCGCCACTTTGGATCTTCCAGATTTGTCAAGGATTTTAAATGATCCTATTCGTCACTCTCCCCAATGGCCTGTTATACCAACCAAGATTCCATCAGACATTCCTAAATTCGACGGAAAAGTGGGAGAGGACCCCAACAATCATGATACGACTTTTCACCTATGGTGTTCATCCAACTCATTGATGGATGAATCCATTCGTTTACGTCTTTTTCAACGAACCCTTACCAGTTCTGCTGCGAAGTGGTATATCGAATTGCCCCAAGGTTTCTTCTCTGACTTCAACACCTTATCTATGGCTTTCCTTACACATTACCAGTTGCCGATCCATTATGACACCGGGACCGAGATTTTGACTTCCTTCAAACATACTAAAGGCACTCATATATTTGATCACATCCATGAGTGGTGAAGGAGATGACGTCTCATTAAACTTGAGCACCCCGATCAGTTACTGGTAGAATGGTTTACAAAATCATTTGTGAACGAAATCGGTAAGGACATTTCCATGGGTGGCATAGTCATGGAAGAATAGGCTATAAGTCTGGATCAATATCTTGACCTCGTTTACTCACAAACGGGGACCCTTTACGATTTACTCCTTGACTTAACTCATCCTAATCCTTCCAGCACTTCAACTACTCCAGCTGCCTCGCATGCTGTTGACGGTGTGATTGGTACTGCCCAAGCCCAATCACATTCCGCTTCAAGCACAAACCCTAAATCGACTTCTTCTAATGTTCAAAATGCTCCGTCTCCTGGCCCTCCCACTGGAAAGACTTATGAGGTAAATTTCATTCAATCTACCCCAGCCGGTAAAAACAAATCTAAAAAGGGGAGAGGTAAGAATAAGGAGGCCAAAAATAATTCTCAAGCAGAACAAACCAAAACTACCCCTGTTGATGATCAGGATAAGCGAAAACCACGATACCCTTGCCTTATTTTTGGTGATGATCACTACATGAAGGATTTTCCACGACATGCCAAGGTCACAAAGTTCCTTCAAGGAGCTCCAAAACCACCTGCACCGGCTGTCTTGTCCCAACCCTTCCCGTCTCAACAACAGGCTCAGTTGGTCATTCATGACCAACCCTCATATTCTACCACCTCCTATGTTTTTATGTGTACTGGTGATTCTAAGCAGAACAACGTTGCTCTCAATACTCGAGCCAAAGATTACTCTCCCTCTAAGGAGAAGGTTGATGATTTACCCCCTTCTTTGGTACAACCCTCTCCCACGACTCCACCTACCAATGGTCATCTTCATCTCGAATGATCGAGCCTCGACACAGTTCTGCGACCCCCCCCAAAGGGCGTCGTTTGGAAATTGGCTTTCAATACTCATACTCATGTGGCCCATAACTACGGCATGGTTGAAGATCTGGCCCAAGCACCTTCTGCGATGTCAGCCCTTGAAGTCCTTCAAACTTGTCCTGCATAATGGAAGGCACTGTTGAAAGCTATCGGTGGAATTGACTTGACAGACACGAATTTAATAATCTTTGACTTGGAAGATCACATTCCAAGGTTACCCCCTCAACTTGTGTTCCAGATACAAGTGGTTGTCTCTGAAAAAAATATTTGTCGAACCGTTATCGATGAGGGTGCCTCGACGTGTGTTATGTCTCTTGCTTGCTGGAAAGCCATTGGATCTCCTTCTTTGAATGAATCCCAGAACACTCTTAAAGCCTTCAATGGCTCTGTTTTTAAGCCCTACGATGTTATTCCTTCATTGCCCATCACGTTAGAAGGAAAAACAGTCCAAGTTGAAGTGGAGGTCTTTGATGCTCCCCTTGATTATAATCTTCTTCTTGACCGCAGCTGGATCGATTCCATGCATGCAGTTGTGTCGACCCTTTTCTGTGTGTTACGTTTCCCACACCAAGGTAAGGTTTTCACCATCGATCAACTAGCTTTCTTCAATTATGATACCCGTACTGGCAACGTACCATTTATTGCTAAAACCCCACTGGGTTATGAGAACGTCGGTGTAGGCCTTCTCAAGGATTCTTCGTTAATGGATACTTTCCCCATTCCACCACCTGATGTTCCACGCTCATCTGTTGCTTCCATCAACATGATCTCCACCTTGCCTCACGAACTTCCTGCATCTCACAACCCCTGGATAGTACCTGACCCCAGAGATCATCTTCGTTTCAGCGACAAAATGCCGTTAAGTCTGGTCGAATCCGCCTATCAGCCCATTCAATCGGCAAAACCTTCTACTCCCTCTCTTGGTGAGTTGTCTCCCGATCCTTTTTGTGTTATTTTTCCCACTGATGACATGATCATGTCCATCATGGAAGACACCCCTTGGGATGATGGGCATCATCATTCCATCCTCTTTCTGGAGAAACATACCCTTGAGAACTACCAACGGATTTCGACCCCATCGACCGTTGTCATCATCTCAACCATTCCCGCATCTCCACACGATGTGTTTTCCGAAGGGAACTTAAGTAATATCTCACCCACGATTCGCATTGACATATCCATCAAACCTGGAATCGTCGAAAATGTCCATATTGGAGCTTCGTGTTCCCCTGACGAAATAGTCACCTATACGTCCCTGTTCAAAGAGTTTCGTGACATCTTCGCTTGGAGCTACGAAGAAATGCCGGGTATCAACCCTGAGATTGTGATACATGAGATCAAGACATATCCTGATGCTAAGCCCGTCCAGCAATGCCTTCGTCTAGTTCACCCATGTAAAGCGGCTGCTATAAAACTCAAAGTCAAGAAACTTTTGAAAGCCGACTTTATTTATCCGATGGCTCTCACAGAATGGGTTTCCAATCTTGTCCCGATTGACAAGAAACAAGGCACGATTCGTGTGTGCGTTGATTATAGGGAAATTAACAAAGCTTGTCCAAAAGACAACTTTCCTACCCCCTTCGTCGATCAAATTGTCGATGACTGCGCCAGAAGTGAAATCTTCTCTCTCATGGATGGTTTATTCGGATATAATCACATCAATATTGTTCCCGAGGATCAACATAAGACTGCTTTTATTTTTCCTTGGGGTACTTTTTCCTATAGGAAACTTCCTTTCGATCTTAATAACGCTAACGCAACTTTTCAACGCGCTATGTCTTATGATTTTCATGATATCAAGAACATCGTTCAACCATATTTGGATGATTTACTCGCTCATTCTATGCACAAATTCGATCACCCAACCCACCTCCTCGCCATTTTCATTCGCTGTTGGTTCTACTGTATACGTTTGAATCCTCACAAGTGTGTTTTTTGTGTGGAATCAGACCGTCTTCTAGGTTTCATCGTTTCGTGTCAAGGGATCCAGGTGGGTCCTTTAAAGATTGAGGAAATTCTTAATCTCCCTCATCCTTCTACACTTCTCTAGTGGAAAATTTTGCAAGGGAAAGAAAACTTTCTTCATCGTTTTATCCCAAATTACGCCGAGATAACTCGTGGTTTTACGCGGCCATTAAAGAAGGATTCAGAGTTCATTTGGGATACCATTGCCAAAAATTATTTTGAGGCTTTGAAATTGTCCCTAACACGTGCTCCGCTTCTTTTTCCCCCCGATTACAGTCGTGATTATTTCCTTTATCTTGCTACCTCGGAGTACACTATTGGTATGGTTCTCGTTCAATAGGATGATGCTCACAATGAACATGTTATTTACTACTTGAGTCAAAGTCTCACGCCGACTTAAATCAAGTATCAACATGTCGAGAAACTGGCCTTGGATGCCGTCCAAGCCGTCCAAAACTTCCGGCACTGTATCCTCTCACGCAAGACTACGGTGATTTCTCATTGCAACCCTATGCAACACATTCTGACACGTCAATTTCTAGGGGGAAAATACTCCAAATGGATTGTGATACTCCAGGAGTTTGACTTGGAATTTGAACATTCCAAGTCCAAGAAGTCCTTAGTTTTTGCTGAGTTGATATGCAACTTTCCCCATTCGGCAACAGAAAATGTAGCAGTTGATTCATTACCCAATGAATCTCTTTTCCTTATTAGCACTGATGATCTTTGGTATGGGGATATCATTATATATCTCCAAACCCATACTTTTCGGCCAAATTTGTCCAGTATTGAACGATGTCGCATACGCTATCAAGCTCGTCAATACATTATCCTCCGGGATACACTTTATCGTCGAGGGATTGACTCTGTTTTTCGACATTGTCTAACGTTCAATGAATCCAAGAAAGCTCTGAATGACTGCCATTCTGGAGCATGTGGTGGTCATATGTTTGGGTATGCCACTTCCCAGAAGATCTTATGGGAAGGGTATTTTTGGCCTTCTTTGTTTAACGACTGCATCATTGTCATTCAGAAATGCCATGCCTACCAGACCTATAATAACAAGATCCAGTCACATCCCACTCCTCTTCACCCTGTGGTATCAGTGGGTCCCTTTGCGAAATGGAGCATTGATTTCATGACATGTCACCCTCACTCGGTCGGGGGGCATGGTTACATTATTGTAGCCATTGATTACTTTACGAAATGGGCCGAGGTGATGCAGACATTTGACAACACTAGAAAGACCGCAACATTGTTCCTTTTTAATCATGTCATAGCTCATTTTGGTGTTCCCGAAGCTATCGTCACTGATCACAGTAGCCACTTTAGGAATTTTATGATGTCTGAACTTACTGAAAAGTTGGGTCTTCACCATGATAACTCAACGCCCTATTATCCACAAGCCAATGGCCAAGTCGAAGATATTAACAAAGTTCTCATAACTATGCTCTGACGAATGATAGGGATTCATAAAACAAGTTGGCACACAATGTTGTTTTCAACATTGTGGGCGTACCAGACATCCGTCAAATCTTCTACTAGGTTTACACGTTTTCGGTTAGTTTATGGTGTAGAAGCCATTCTCCCTATCGAATGCGAGATACCCTCTTTAAAACTAGTTGTTGAACTCCTACCCAACACTTCTGCTGAAGAAGAATGTCTATTGTATCTTATGCGATTAGACGAAACTCAACGTGATGCCACCCTAGTAATAGAAGCCCAGAAAAAACGTGTCAAAGCCCAATACGATAAGCATGTCAAGCCTTGCATTTTCTCCAAAGGTGATCTTGTTCTTCTCTATGAACAAGATCGAGATATGTTAGGAGCTGGGAAATTCGAACCCATGTGATGAGGTCCTTATATCATTCGATGAGTTTTGGAAAAATGATCTTATGAGTTGGTAGATTACGATGGTATCCCTTTGAGTGAGCCCAGGAATGGGTTGTACTTGAAGAAGTACTATGCATAAAATCATCTATGCACCAGTACTTGTATTTTTATTGTATCATACTTCTTTGTGTGTTACTATAGCTTGCTTTTGTCGTTATCTAGTCTCTGCCCTTATGTGACATTGTGTTTGATTTCCATATGTCGGAGTCTTTGCTACCCTATATTGGCTTCGCAGATGGCGCTAGCCGTAGTACTCAGAACCTTGCTTCCGCTACGTGGGAAATTTATGCCCCTACAAACGAACTTGTCTCCTTACAAGGTGTGTGCCTCAGCCGTGCGACCAACAACATTGCAGAGTATAGCGCTGTTATTGAACTATTGGTTGATGCTATCTCTCTTGGAATTTGTCATTTGGTTGTGCGACTCGATTCACATCTTGTAGTACTACAGTTAAGTAATGTCTATACTATTCGAAGTCCTACTTTGTTACGGGTGTATTTTTGAATTCGCCTCTTGGAGCATCATTTTGATTACATTGAATATCAACATATTCCTAGATGTCTAAATACATTAACAGATGCATTGGCTAATTATGTATTAGATAGACATTTGAATCATTTATAAATCAATCACATCAATATTCACACAATATAAGGTAAAACGATAGAAGCCGTCTGTATATATAATGATCAAAAGAGTATTTTACAAAAAGTTTGTCCGAAGACCAAAATGTCAAAATTTGAAGCTCATAGCTTCTACAAAGTGACGTCATGGATGAAGTTCATGGTAACACACGACTGCCCGAGCGACCCTACGGAGAAGTCGACTCATGGATCCTAACACTCCTACAATATGATGTTGATCGCATCGTGGAACCTCTTCCAGAGACATGTCTGGAATATCTACGGTTATGCCCTCTAGATTCTGTTCCACCACCTGATAATCCTCAGCATATTGTGGCGCTGCCGCTACCTCTCCTCGCCACTGAATGGGAGAAGTACCAGGAGGTCTATAAGGTCCAACATCTATAACATCAAAAACGATTTTGTATTTAGTCTTTGGACGAACATATAAAACAAAAACATTTGAATATGATAAAAATTCACAAAAAATATTTAAAAATAAAATGTGTGTACTTCTTACCAAGGTCCCCCCACTGAGCATCCTCTGGTAGTACTAAATCTGGATCTCCTCGGAAATCCAACATGACATAAGCATAGTCATAAACCATCAACAACTGTGGTTGAAGCCAGTCAAAGAAAGTATCATCATACTTGATGATCAGTCCAGCCATGTGTCGTGCCATAAGCTGACACCATCTCAGCATCCTTGGATCCCTTGGAGCCAGTATATTCCACTCAACCTGCAGCCTCAGTAATGGGACCCTCTCAAGGAAGAAGGACACCAACAAAGATCTGTGCCCGAATTTCTTCAGGTTGCCTCGTTTACATTTATTCAACTGTCTTTTTACGCTACGAAGCATTGCATCTGCCCAGTTGAACACCTGAGGTTCAGTACACTCAATAGCATACTGAAAGTAACTCTGTAATTCCATGTGAGGAGTAGAACTCCTAGCCATCCGAGATATGGTGAATAGGATAGTACGGAGGGTCAAATATCATACCCCCCAAATAGCTACTTTTCCTTTCTTTCTCTCTACCTCAGGAACACAGTGTAAATGACAGTACTCACTCATGGGCAACCCACTGCCTCTGCTACCAGTCAGGCTCACATAGTACCCCCGCCGGGACAATCCAGTCAAAAAGTAAATGTCCTCAATGTCTAAGGACAGAGTGTGGACCCCCACATGAAATACCTGCTGATCAGGGTCCCACATATGCACCAGGTACTCTAACAACCTGACTTGGGCCCTCATACCCGGGATACGAAAGTACTTCAAGAGTCCACAGTTCCTCAAAGAAGAAATAGTAGGTGGATGCTTTCTGATAATTGCATTGTATTCTTCATGC
This sequence comes from Picea engelmannii, assembly GCA_009831015.1. Lineage (NCBI taxonomy): Eukaryota > Viridiplantae > Streptophyta > Pinopsida > Pinales > Pinaceae > Picea > Picea engelmannii. The sequence continues at coordinate 44,403 of ML791527.1, forward strand.
TCCCTTTCACACCATTCAAGCACCATTTTGATGGCCAATTATCTGCATAAGAGGCACAACAAGAAGATTAACAACTTTTTTCATGAATTCATTCTCTTCCATTGAGTAAAATTTCAAATTTTTTTTGAGCTTTGCGGTTCTTGCAGCTGCCCTTTGGGCACAGTGCGAGAACCTCGCAGGATTCCTTAGGCTCACCTGCGAGAATGCCCCATTCTCACAGGTCCCGTGTAGCCTACCTGCGAGAATGGCAATGCGCAAGTAGGGCTTGCAAAATCAACCCAAAAATGAATTTTAACCAATGAAATTGTAAAATTAAAGCATGAAAGTGTAAAGGACAAAGAGCCTACCTTATTGTCGCTGACAGATCGCTGAATGGACACTCGTAACTCAAATAGTCTGATGCCGAACTTCGAAGGTAAAAGAGGGGTTTTTGAGCTGAAATAGTGGAAAGGTAAAAATGATGTGGTAAAAAGAGTATTTACTCCTTTTTATTTACTTTTACTATGTCATTTGGTTTTTTATGATTATTTATCTATTAAACCCTAATCCCTAATGTCATTTTGAGTGTAACTTTTTTCGATGGTCAAATACAGGGATGCGGACATATTTTTTTTTTCATTGTGTGATTTGATTGTTTTTTATGGTTTTTGTATAAAACCTCGAGCATGGTCTTTGTCCGTTCTTCCACTTGAAAATACATAAGAACGTGATCGAGCATACTTTTATCACTTTTTCGGGCTCAACAAGGTTATACGAAAAAGGAACCCCCCTGGAGTCCTCTTTAATCTCTTTTCAGACTCTCTAAACATGAAAAGATAGCCGAGCACCCTTGCTATTTTCATGCTCGATAAAGTATCTGAATTAAGCATCTGGTGAGAGATAATTTATCTCTTTTTCGGTCTCATCTAGACTATTTTATGAAAAAGGAACTGAGAGAGTTCTCTTTTAAGTGTTTTTCCAAACTCTATAATCATGAAAAACCTTCGATTTTTCTATCTTTGGACTCGTTAAACAAACATCGATAGACCCGTAATGGGACCAAACCACTCCTTCTCAGGGTTCGTTAAACATACTCCGAAGGATAATCTTATATCAACAAGCATATGTTATCCTCCTCAAGCTTGCGTAAAAATAAAGAGGTACTCGCCAGAAATGGTGGGGGAAAATTTGGGAAGGGGATGTGTTTTTCATCTTCGTATTGATTGGCAGTAAGTGTCTCTCTTGAACATGACACACCCTATTTATTACATTTGAAGCCGGTTTGGGAAATCCATTTGTCTCTCATTCGATTTGCTACAAGGTCATTCCTTGTGTTGTCTTTGCGTCAATGCTGCCAAATCATTGGTCGTGTCATTCATATGTTCAAGAGAAGTCCATATGAAACCTATATTGATTCGGCCATCTGAAGTTATCCATTTTCTCTGTGTTGACCTTCCCTGTGTCCAGTTCAATTTACATCATACTTTGTTTCACCTTCAAAATCTGTTACTTATTTCATGTCATTGATGGGGGATACATCAAGGCCCTCCTGTGATGAGTTTTGTTCCGTCGACTTCAACTCATTATCCAGAATCAAAGCTTAGAAATTCTTTGGTACCTTGGATCTTGCATGCCTCAATGGCAGGTTTCCTCGCTTTCGACAGTGGGTTTACATCATTGACCCCTGATCAAAAGATTTTGTCGAATGTTCGACTTCAACTCATTCATTCACACTTGATGGATTGTACTAGTGTACCTTGGGAGTCATTGACATCAATGGTGATTTCCCTCCCACTTGTTAACGGTTTCATCAATGACCGGTAATCAAGTGGTTTCTGCCATGTTCGACTTTGACACATGTAATCACATGGTTAGATTCATACTTTGGGCGATGAGATTGAAGACCCTGTATATTATCTCTTTTGTCCAGGTTGCGATGGAGTATGTATAATTTGTGACACATAGATCCACTTTGTATGTATCGTGGCTATGTCATCTTAATTTGAAATTTATCGCATAGATCCATAGTGTATTCCTGGTGGCTATGCTATATTTTGACGACATGGATCCACAGTGTATGATTGGTGGCCATGACACATGTCTACAATGTCATCAGTCTGTGATCTGAGTATGGGAATGCCTACCTCAAAATTAATATATATGATATTCTGCAGATGCTTGGTTGTTCGTAGGTTTCCGATTAGGTGTGCTCCTGGTTTCCAACACACACATGCAGCTTACAAAGTCTTTCGGCTATCACTGGTTCCAACATCATACTTTGGGGGGCATTCTGTTACCCATGATTTTGGTCATCATGATGATGTATTGATTGTTTGCACCCTTTTCGTCAACTTGGTGAGCAAATCAAGGGTGCTTACATGCCCAGTTGGGTCTTGCTGAGCATGACAGCTGTAGAGGAAAGAGTTAGAGAAAAGGAAACACAAATATAAGCAAGAATTAAACAAATACACACTAAAACTAAAAGCATGGAAATATAGAGATAACAAGGACAAAAAGACCAATGTCACCAATGTTTTTTAGGCTGATCTATTGATGAAATCAAAGCACAATGAAGAAAGGGGACTATGAGTCCCTTCTTCCTCCAAAGGAAGGCTCTTGGACCCTCACAAGCTTTCTCTCCTTACAACAAGAAAAATGAAAATGGTGATGAAAGAACTTCTTTGCAAATCCACTCAATGGAGAGGTGGATTGCTCAATGAAATGGTGCTAATGTGTTATTGTCAAGGAGTGAGTCCTTAAAACAATCTAAGCAGCATAACATTACATGAAATTCCTTGAGAAAATGATGTTTCTTCATGTATTTTTATAGCATTGCATTGGGTGATTATGTAACTCCTTTGTAGTGTGAAAAGAGGCTCTTTAGGGCTTCATTAGGTCTTTGACCAGCCTACCATGCGGATTCAGCTGAGATTTGAGGGTCAAATCGGCTTGGGAGCTGATCCATAAGTGGTTGGGAGGCCGACCAATTCAATAAATGCGTCGTTTAGCAGGTGCGTGGGTTTTTGCGCCAACAACCGTGCATCATGCGCATACGCGTGCATGGTACGTTCCTGTTACGCGCATGTGCGTGCGCACCCAGCTTCTGTAAAGCGCTCTTCAATTTTTACTACTTTGTATAGTTTTTGACCTCTTTGGAATGTTGTGAAATTAATTCAGTGCCATGAATGACTTCATTACTGTTTGACGATGCTGAGTTCTTGTTGCCATGTGCGGACGCAATTTTAGTGATAACAGATGCCCCCTGATGGATGAGGTTAGGAGCATACGTATAGCCGAAATCCATCAATGTTTCTTCTACTGAGAATGTTGTTGTAAGAGAGAGAAATAGTGGGATCGATGAGAGCAATCCTGTGGAAGAGAAAGGAACTAGTAGAACCCGACCTTCCATAAGGTGCGTAAAATATACAACTGTGTACAAACGAGGCGGGCATGTCCCATGCTCGTGTTATGTAATTCTGAAAAAAGATGACTGAAGTGTTGGTGTAGACAACTGCAACGCCCTCGGGGGTGGTGATGATAAAGGCAGAAGACAATTCTGCAAAGGAACATACTCTGAACAATAGGCAATGATAGTGGTAATAAGTATCGGCGATGATGTAGGCATTGATGGCCCTACCCAATTCAGAGGTCTTCGGAAAATGATAGAAATAACTACAATAGTCGCAAAGTAAGACCCACCATAACATGAGAAAGTGTTGGCATCGAATGTTATGGGGGCCAACGACAGCAGGGAGCAATGGTGTTTCACCCTGTGCCGTCTGAGATCTCTCATTGAATAGAGAATGAGAATCAAGATACTGTCGCCCTTCTGGAAAATTGTGTTGATGTCGACAAAAGGGGGACGCGACTCCCAGAAGAAAAGGGCGTCGTGGAATCTACTGAGGTGAGGAAGTGACAGAGGTACGTGGATGAATTCAAGACGTGGGAAGACTCAAGACTTCCCTTGGTTGGAGGATGTATAAAAAGTGGCCACAACCCTGTAACAAGGTCGAGTGTCAGGGGGACGACAAGACTAGTGATAAGTTGTGCCAGAGGCGGGACAAGGTGATCAAATTCAGAGGGTAGAGGTAAGTGACCAGTGGAGTACTCTAAAGATATGGACGATGCCGGCAAGGGGAGATGATAAGTAAGGCTCCAACCAAGGGTGACATGGGTTGCGTGTGGCCAAAAGGAAGCAAGTCGCCAATGGTGACGACAAGAGAAAAGGTAATGACTGGTAATAAAGGCGTTTGTACAATAAATAATGAATAATTTGTGGGGAGAAGTGTACAAATACAAAAACGAGTGCCCCAGTGTGAAAGGCGTGCCCCAGGGAGGGCAGAATTTTCTTGGAAAACTGATGAAGGGTGGGGGCCCCATTGGTGAGTTTCTGTATAAGGTAGGTGAAATGAGGGTAGGTTCGCAGATGGGTAAACTGATTGTGGATGAAATGGAGGGTTCATGATACTACGGAGGTGCAGGTAAAAAAAGAACCGTAACAAGATAATCTGGGAGTCCATGTGGGAAAGCTAGAAAAATGAGGAGAAGGAGAATGTGGCTGATTCACGACATGTTTGAAAGACTATCGGGACTCCCATCCCTAATGGGTAATGAAGAACAGTATGAGTGTCAAAAAGTGCCAAAAGGTGCTATGAATGGGACAACTCATGTGGGTAAGAATGCTACCGGGTAACAGTACCGTAGGTGCAAATGGAGGCGTGGGTACTGCAGAGCCGGAAAATGAGGATCCTAAAGGCCAATATCAGAGGGTGTGACTGGAAATGTAAATGCGATACAACGGGAAAGACTACATGCCAGTGCTGAGTATATACCTGAAGGGGTGATGCCGAGGGATGAGGAGCAAGTACCTGCACATATGAGAAACAAATACCCAAAAGTGAACAATATCTGAAGAGAATCAAAGATATGAGCATGTATAAGATAAATGTGACAATGCGTGTGCGTACCTGACCATGATATAAAAAGAGGCGCCTCGGGATAAAAAGTGACCCAGGGACTGCTGTGATGTAGGTGACGGGATGATGATCCCGTGGCTGAAGATGGTTTGAAAAATGGACACCTTGGGCTCCCGGAATGGTGAGTGGAAGTTTGGCAAAAGGCCTATATATAGCTGTAGGGCCCACATTGCCACCTCATTTGTACCTGCTGCAATAGTGACTG
>ML791527.1:49612-72750 GCA_009831015.1 Picea engelmannii
TACAGGGGTATTTAGGGGGTTTTTAGGGGGGTGTGGGGCTCACATGCGTGGGCGATTCGGTGAAAGGGGCGCATGCGTGCGTGCCTGTAAACTGAACATACATGCATGGGTGCAAGGGAAGGGGAATTTAAGGCGCACCCGAGGGGTGCGCCTATAAGTTGAACAGGCACGCATCAGTGCACGCCTGTAGGTTTGACAGGCGCGCACCGATGTGCATCTGTAAAATGAGCAGGCGCACATAAGGGCGCGCCTGTGAAGTGAACAGGTGCACACGGATGCACACCTGTTCAGTGTACAGGTGCACATATGTGCGTTCCTGTGCAATGAATAGGCGCGCATGGGTGCGCACCTGTGGGAACAAAAATCCCGCTTAGGAGGCAAGGTTTGAAGGGTAAAAAACGAGTCTTTTTTATGTTGTTTGATGGTTATCTGATCTGATATAGGACTCTGTGTTGGTTGCAGGTGGCTAGCTGTGACGATGCCAGTGCGGTGGCGAGAGCGAGACTGGGCTCAGTTGCGGGATTTTGTGGCTATTGAGGAGCCTGGGGTGAGAGCGACTTTAGCAACCTGTGGGTTGCTAAAGTTCTTTGAGTGCCCGTTGATACGGGCACATGAGTACTTACTACAGTTTATGCTCCATATGTGGAGTCCGGAGCTACACTGCTTCCTCGTGCGAGGAGAGAAGATCCCCTTCACTGCGGTGGAGGATGTATATTTTCTGACTAGGCTCCCCTTTCGGGGAATGCCCCTACCGGGAGAGCCTGTGTTGTCGAGGGATATATCCCTTGTGACTATTGGCGAGCGATACTGATCTGGTGAGAACTTCATGTCGGGGACTATGGTGAGCATTAGTGATATAGACTCCCTAGCTCATCATTGCATAGCGGAAATGGTTGTTTGTGTATATGGGTCACTTGCGACCCAACAGATTAGTGGTGGCCAGTTGCTGGTGCTGGAGAGAGTGGTGGGCGGCGAGCAGTTCGCGTGGGGACTGACGCTACATGCGCGGATGATAGCGCAGTTGGACCATTATCGGTCCACAGGTATAGGAGATTTCTCTTTTGGGTCTATCCTGGTAGCCTGGTTTTTGGAGAGGGTGTCGATGCTATGCCCGAGGGTTCTGCTAGAGATGTCGGGGGCACGAGAGCCACGATTGAGGTGGTGGTCTACAGTTTTGGTTCGCCACGGTGGTGGCGAAGGTGGCCACTACTTTTCAGCAGAGGCTGTACGGATATGGCGACAGATGCCGCAGGTAATACTTCGGTACGCCTATGCTGGGGTTGACTTCTGGGGTGACCCAGACATGGTGCTGCCTCTTGGGGAGGGTTTCGACCATCGAGGTACATTGAGTATTGTGTATGTTTTTTATTTATGTTGTCTTTTGAGATATCACTCCATATGTATGTGATATAGATGCTGATACTATCTGTTGTTGTTGTTTTTTGCATGTGAATATGTGGCACCTCATGGGCGCGAGGTGGAGATGCAATGAGCGTCAGCTCAGTGAGAGCCAGAGGGATGACCGCAGGGGGAGAGGGGGCAGCGGGAGGATGTTGTGGGTCGACCAACAGAGCCCGAGAGGGTAGCGAAGCAACGTCGATTTGATGACCCTGGTGCAGGGCCATCACATGCTCCTCCGACAACAGCCGGAGTGGACTTTGATGATATACGCCATCGTCTAGAGACGGTGTTGCAGGACGTTCCTGAGGGCATGTAGACATGGATCCAGGATGAGAGCTTCCTGGAGCAGTGTGTGGGAGTACCGCCACCATGGCGGGCTATAGTGCGACGAGAAGCTGTGCTTGTCGCGATGACTAGTGGACGCCTACCGCCGGGGCAGGAGGGTCTTGTGGGTGGTCCTCCACCACCGCCTGGGGAAGGTGGTGGTGGGCCACCACCTCCGCCTAAGGGAGGGGCAGGTGGTGGCATGATAGAGGCACCATGAGTGGTGCATGATGTATATCTTTTTGGTTGTATATAGGTTGGTGAGCTGATTTTTGTACCAAGGTGTTGTGTTGGCCTGCGGGCATATGTATTTTTGTTATGTAAAGTTTCGGATGGCCGGATAGGCGTTGATATATATATATGAGTATACATATTTTTGAGATCCTGGTGTCGTTTACATGTGTTTTGTTTCGTTGATGATGACGTCTATTCTATCTATATGCTGTGACAGGTTTTGTGAGTTGGTTATGTATGTGTAGCTTGATGTGATATATGCCAATCTAACACCATGTTAGCTATTTCATCTGTTGTTTGATTCAATTGTCTTGGAATATGTGTAAATGTAATGGAATCAAAATGTCAATATAACAGTCTAACCTGCAGGTATTTGCAAAAGAGGCATGGATCGCGTACACGGTATACATTGTTGAGCTGAAGAATGACTAGTTGAGAGTGGAGGAAGACGCTAAGGTGGCAGATATGATGATGCTGGGCGTCGTCCAGGAGGCCAATGACCGCAGTGTACTCAGCTTGGTTGTTGGTTGCTGGCCCCAAACATATGCCTCTTGAGTGTAGCATTTCATGTGAGGGGGTGTAAAGAGCCCAAGCTGCCGAAGCGAGATTTTGTGTTCAACAGCTGGCACCGTTAGCAAAACCAATGTGGGAGGCTGGTGGAGTAAGCATCTGTCAATAGCACAAAGGATAGTTTAGACGAGAGGGGAGGAGAAAAAAGATTAAAAAAACACTAAAAAGAAAAAATAACCTCAAGTAGAATGACTACTTTTAAGCATAAAATTTCTTGAGGTATAACCCATTGACAGGTTCCTTGAGCGAGAGGCCTTTGGGGGAGGCCAAGATGTATGCACCTTTGGTGAGGCAATGTTGGATAATGTATGGGCCATGCCAAAGTGATTCGAATTTGCCGTGCCCAAATGTATCATGAGAGATATCATAAGCCAGGACAAGGTCGTCGTCGCGAAATGATCGAAGGTTGACATGGAGATCAAAGGTAGCTTTGGATCATTTTTTAGCTGCCTCGTTGTTCTGTAAGGAAGATCGACGATCTTCATCCAGAGACTCCAAGTTCAGCAAGCGCTGCTCCATTGGAGTAGTGTCAGGTAATAGCTCAATTGCGGTGCATAGGGTGGGAATTTCGCACTCGATGGGAAGAGTTGCCTCAACCCCATGGACTAAATGAAATGGCGTGAAACCTGTAGCGGTCTTTACTGCCGTTTGATAAGCCCATAGCGCAAAAAATAACATATGATGGAAATTGGTTTTATGTTTATTAACCGTGCACTGTAACATGGTCTTGAGGACTTTGTTCACTGCCTCGACCTGTCCATTTGACTGAGGGTAATATGGTGAGGAAAAATCATGAGAGAAGCCTAACCGAGATGAGATTTTGACGAAGATCTCATTCTTGAAGTGTTTCCCATGATCGGAAACAAGTTGGAGTGGTACTCCAAAATGGGATATGACGTGATTAAAGAAAAAATGCGCTATAGTGTCAGCGGTGTTGTTGAAAGTGGGCATAGCTTCGGCCCATTTGGTGAATTAATCAATGGCGACAACAATGTATTTGTGACCATTGCTGGAGGGGGGATTACAAGTCATAAAGTCGATGCCCCATTTACAAAAAGGGCCCGCAATAATGACAGGGTGAAGAAGAGAGGGGGGAGCTCGGGCTTTGTTGGTGTAGAGCTAACATTGCTCACAACGTTTCACGGCGTGGATGCAATTGTGAAACAAGGTAGGCCAAAAGTAACCGGCTCGGATAATCTTTTGAGCCGTGGATATACTCGAAAGATGGCCCCCACATGCATCGTTGTGGCAATCTTTTAAGACACTATTGGCCTCGTCAATAGTCAGGAAATGACGAAGAATGGTGTCGATGCCCCGCTGATATAGGATGTCTCCGATGAGGAGATAGCCGAGGGCCTGATGGCGAATACGCTGACGATCATCTCGTGACAGATGGTGACCGAACTTTTGAGTTCGTAGGTAGACGAGAAGGTCGCCATACCAAGAGTCATCGGAAGCGATGTAAAAGAGATGTTCGTCAGGAAAGTCGGTGTTGATGGGGGCACTGGTGGTGTCAAAGGGGAGGGTCGTGACAAGTTCGGCGAGAACGAGGGCCTTCTTACTCTTAGGTGTTGAAAACTCGAGGTCATACTCCTGAAGGATAACGATCCATCGAGCGAATTTGCCGTTAACTTGTTGACGGCTGAGCAAGTACTGCATAGGGTTGGAGTCTGCGACGACCTTGGTGGTGCGAAGCAGAATGTAATGGCGCAGTTTCTCGACTGCGAGGACAATTGCAAGAGTAAGTTTCTCTTCGTGTTTGTACTTCAAGGGTGGTCCTGAGAGGTTCTTACTAACGTAGTAAATGACATGTTCACAATTTTCATCTCCGAGCTGGACGAGGATGCCGACTATTGATACAGCTGATGCTGATACGTAGAGGATGTAGTCGCGATGATAGTCAGGTGCACTAATTAAGGGTGCATTTGAAAGCACTGCTTTTAGATCGTCAAATGACTGTTGGGCATAGTCGTCCTAGTGAAACGGGATGTCATGACGTAGTAAGTGAAGGAAACCATGTGCGTAGATGGCGTAATCTGGGACAAAGCGCCGAAGAAAGTTAGCTTTGCCCTGAAGACTCTGAAGTTGCCGTAAATTCCTGAGGAGGTGGAATTTCGGTGATAGCTTTGACTTTGAGGGGGTCCACGGTAATACTGCTTTGGGAAACGATAAAATTGAGGAGGCGCCCAGCGGTGACATAGAACACACACTTGAGAGGATTCAAGCGGATGTTGTACTGGTGACACCGTTGAAAAATGATTCGTAAATCATCGAGATGCTGGGTGCATTTCTTGGATCGCGCTGTGAGGTCATCCAAGTAGGCAAGGATGATTTCATCCAGATTGTGGAAGATGTATGTCATTGCCCGCTGGAAGGTTGCGCCAACGTTTTTTAAGTCGAAAGGCATGACACGATATGCAAAAGTACCCCATGGGGTAATGAATACGGTTTTATACTGATCGTTTGGGTGGATTTCGATTTGGTTATAACTAGAGAATCCGTCCATAAAGGAGAGAGCCTCATGGCCAGCGCACTCGTCGATAATTTGATCGATGAAAGGCGTTGGAAAGTTGTCTTTTGGACATGCGTTATTGAGATTGCGAAAGTCTGTGCAAATGCGGATAGTGCCCTATTTTTTGTTGACGGGTACAGGGTTGGAAACCCATGAAGTGTAAGCGATGGGGTAAATAAACCCAACCGTTCGTAATTTGTCAATTTCGTCTTTGATAGCCGCGACTTTGGATGGGTATAGCGGTCGCTGTTTCTGGCGGATTGGTGTGATGTCGGGCTAGGTGTTGATGCGATGTTCGACAATAGATGGGTCGAGGCCAGGCATTTCCATGTATGACCAGGCGAAAATATCCCTGTATTCTTGAAAGAGGGCTTTATATGCAGCGATTTCCTGAGGAGTGCAAGCAGATCCAATGATGATTTCTTCGACGATGCCGTTTTTAATGGAAATGTTGATTTTCATGGTGGGGGAAATGTTGGCCATGTTTCCTTCTTCAAATGCATCAGGGGAAGGAATGGGATTATTGAACCAATCGATAGCCCCGGATGGGATAAAATCTTTGGTTTCGATTGCATAAATGGGGTTTTGATTAGGAGGCATGAGGGCTTCCTGTGGAGAGAAGAGTGCGCGGTGATGTAGCGCATCCCACGGTGAGTCTGGGTGGTTTAGGTCTTCGAGTATTTCCTCGTCGCATTGGAAACGCCGAGAATATAAGGGGTCATGAGGAGTAATCTTAGTTCTAGTGTGATTTCCCCCTGCCGAAGAAGCAAGAGGAGTGGTGTGAGCATATGGTAAGGGTTCACTCGACATGAACCATATATTGAAGTACTGAGGAGTACCCGTGGTGGTTGGGTGGAAAGTCTCCGTAGGGGAATGAGCAGGAGAGTTTGGGGGATTGCGGAGTAAATCATCAGAGCTGTCATTTAAGAACCATGGAGGCATTGGGAGTGCCTCGGGCTCGGGAGAAGTGACATGAAGATCCTCAAGGGATGGGGTAATGTCAAGTACTACCTCTACAGGTTGGTTAAGCAGGGCCAATTGACGTCGCCTGTATGCAAGGATCATAGGACACTGGTATGTAAAATGAGCTAGTGAATTGCAGAGAGAGAAAGGACATCTCATACATTCATTGACTGAAGTAGTGACATAGCGAATGTCAGTGATGTTGGACGAGGACGTAGCAGGGCGTGGGTTGTTCTGGAAGTTCTGGCGTACGGCTGCTAATGTCTACCGAAAGCATGACAGTGCTGGGCAATGATGGGTATAGTGGCCATACTAAGAACATATAGCACAAGCGTATTTGGTCCTCAACCCTTTACTACTAGAAGGGTGGGTGGTAGTAGTGGTACTAGCAGTAGTGACAGGTGTTGTGGGAGTTTGATTGGGGGGAATCAAATTTCGTAATTCAGGTAGAGATGGACAATTGTTAGTTTGGTGGCCCTCTTTCTCACATAGTGCGCAAGGTGGTGGGATGCGTGAAGGAAGTGGAGCGGTGGGATCCTTCTTCTTCTTTCTACCCCCAGCTATAGCAGGGGGGGTTGTTAGTATGGGGGTAGTGGGGGTAAGGATGTGAATCATCATGGGAAGTCCTTATTGTGGGGGAAGGGATGGTCGAGGGACCATCTCTAGTGGGTGTAAATACCAAACTGGGATTGCTAGCACCATATTTGGTAGTGTGAGCGTTTTGGCTACCTGAAAAGCTTCGATACCTAGTGGGGGGTAAAAGAAGGGAATTTGGGTGAGGGGTTGGGGGAGTGTTTCCCAAACAGGATTATTCCCTTGATGGGATGTGGATTCGTGGACTGTTGAGGTCGACGAGTGCGTAGGAGGCTCCGGTGGGAGTGGGTCTGCGACTATTGAGACGTCAGGAATGACTGAAGCCTCCCGAGGAGGAAGAGCATCCTCCGTGTGAGTCCCGTTAGATGAGACAACGCATACTTGATTAGGGGGAAGGAGTGGTGGTTCTCCATGGTATGTCCCTAACAAGGATGGATATTTGAAAATCCCAGGACCCATCTCGACGAGTGGATAGGTGTCTGGGTTGGTGTGGATGAGAGGAAGAATGTTATCGAGGTTGGCAGATGGGTTCGGCTCATAATGTGAGACTTGGTCAATGGTCACGACCTTCCCATTGTGGGGGAACATCATTGTCCGAAAGACGGAAGAGGCCACTTCCTTCATAGCGTACATGTAGCTACGCCCGAATAGGATATTATAATCAAGCGGGGCGTCGATAACTTCGATATCAATGAGGATAGTCTTGCCCCCGAGTTCAATGGGGACATTTTGGAAGAGCCCTTTAGGAGAGGATGGTTGTCCTTCATAAGCTCGTAATGTGATGGAAGAGGGAATGAGTTCCGGGGAACCAAGTTTCTGCTATACTGTTTTGGACATGATGCACGTAGAGGCACCTTCATCGATGATACACTGATGAACTGTGATGTTCCGTATTTTTACTGGTATTTGAAAGGCAATCAAGGTGGGAAGACGAGGTTCTCTGCCATCGAGATCAAAGGTGATGAGTCGAGTATCTGCAGGGTCGACTTCCCCCAAGGCGGAAAGTAAAGATTTCTGCTGCGTAGGACAAGTCTGGAGGACTTCCAGGGCTGACATGGCAGACGGGGATTGTGCTAAGTCATCTACCAAGCTATAGTTATGAGCGGCCCTAGCCTGTGTGTTGTGGACATTCCTACACAAGGGGATGCGAGGGATGTGTAATGGTGGTTCGACGGATGGGCGAGGGATTACCAATGGGGGTCCCGTCGGTGTAGGGTTTGGCTCTGGAGAGATGGGAGTAGACTCTGTGGGTGTATGATACTGACGATTACGCATTTGCAGTAGGATTTCTTCCTCACTAGTGAGGAGAATTGTATGCTCTGCTGGATTGTTAGGGTTGTGATATTGTCCCACCTATGGTGGGGGATGCTGTGCATCCTGTTGGGTGTTTATCACCCCTTGATGTGGGATGGGATTTTGTAGCACGGTGGGAGGGGTTTGCTGCACGTATTGTTGTGGTGCCTGTTGAGGGAAAGTTTGTGCAGGGGTATGGGGAAGACTACCCGAGTCTTTCAACCATTTGAAATTAGTGATCTGGGGGCAATGGTGAGTGTAATGACCGAAATCGCCACAAAGAGCACATGGGAAGATGGTTTTAACATTATTTCTCCCTTGGCATTTGTTGTTATTGCCCCCTTGGGGGTTTTGGTTTCCTTGGTTCTGGTTGCCCCCAGTGGGTTGGTGATGTGGGGGTTGATTCCCGCCTTGACCAGGGTTTTTCTTATTCCTATTCCTTCCTTTCTTCTTGGCATTGTTCGATGGGTGAATTGGGTTGGCTGTATTCAACTGTTCAAAATTTTGGTATTGTTGAGCAGCAGAGGGTTGAACAAAATTTACCCCCGCATGTAGATGTGGGGGGGCCATGGGTTGGGGAGGACTAGGAAATGTGAAGTATGGATTTTGTGGTGGTACTGATCCATAAGGTACATAGGAAGGCTGCGTGCTTTCACTAGTACTATAAGCTGATGTTGAGGGAGTGCCACTGTTTGTGGGAATAGGTGGATGTATGGGAGGTGCCAGTGGTGGTCCACTGATGGGTGGAGGTATAGCAATAGGATATGGCTATTGATAAGGGGGTGGGGGGTAATAAGGAGTGCCCCCATATACCGGAGGGTATGGAGGTGTTCCATACATCAGTGGTGGTTGGGGTTATGGACCGTGGTGCATGGTGGCACCTATTAGTCCGTCTGCTGAGTGAGACATCCCAGGTTTGTCTTGGCCAAATGGCACAGGTTTTGGAAGGTCAGGAAGTGCCATGTATAAGTACCCTGACTGTGCATAAATAAGGTCATACTATTGGGCCTTACTGATGGCTTCATCTTTAGATTGAGGGAAGGTGGAAGCGACATCCTTTCCAAGGAGAGAGACAAGTGATCTAAGAAACCAGTCAAGGCACTGCTGCTTGGTGGTTTCTTCTTTACACAAACTACGTCGCCTACTCCACTCATGAATGTGGTCAGCGATGTGGGTGGCTGAGGTCTGTTTGAAGTTTGACAGTATTTCTAGACCATTGTCATGGTGGATGGGTAATTGGAAGAAAGTCAAGAATGCTTTGGCCAATGACTCAAAGGTCGCATGGGACCCTAATTTTTCTTCGACATACCATTTGGTTGATGGGCTAGTAAGTGTGCGTTGAAATAATCGCAGTCTGATGGAATCATCCATAATGCTATTAGAAGAGCACCATAGATGAAAGTTCATGACGTGGTTGGCGGGGTCATCCCCTACCTTTCCTTCAAACTTGGGTATGTCTGAAGGAAGTTTTGTCGGCATTGCAGGCCATGTGGCGTCATGCAATATAGGATCATTGGTGAGTTTGGTGAGATCCGGTAGGTTGAGAGAGGCTAAATATGGAATCTGTAGTGGGGTGGGAGGGTTAGCTCCAACCATAGTGTGTTGTGAACCTGACCCTTGAAGGGGACTAGGTGGGTTGGTGCTCCCTCCTTGAGAGGAAGTGGGTCCCCCGCTTCTGTGTAACGGAGAGTGAGTGAATGGATGAACTTGGGAAGTTGACCCAAGTAATGTAGAACCAAGCAAAGCTGATCCTAAGATAGTAGCACTCACAGGAGTGTGTGAAGGAGGTACCGATGAGCGAGTACGACCAGATACTCCCCCTAATATAGGAGGGAGGTTGAGCAAGCGTCATGAATGACGGGGGTTATGTGGTTCCCCTATGATGTCAGACTAGATGCGTGAATGTGTGCAACAAGTGGTGAGAGAAATATAGAAACCTAAAAATCCTTTGCGTTGAATGTTTACACAATATATATATCCAAATCAAACTGTAATCTGATGTGCATCATACATAATATTAGAAAGAAGCATATATATGGGTAAGTGGGTTTTTTCCGCGTGGGGGAATAAAAAAAGAAAGCAAATGCTCGTGTCCTAGAAGACGTAATGTCCTTCTTCTCAAATAGCACTGGACCTTCCAATAGTACTCAATAGTGGGGTCTGAAGTCACCGGAAGAGACACTAGTGAAGGATGAAATAATTGGTTATAATGAGGGGTATAGGGGGCATATCCCGAAATAACTGGCGATACTTCCCAATAGCCACACAAAATCCAATCAAGGTGCAATTGCAGCCCACAATTTCCACCTAGGTAGATGTCCTAAAGTTGGTCACTAGGTACCTCGGTCAAAGTGCGGCATTTAGATTTTCGGCCTAAGAAATGGGTCACGGGCTGGATCCCGTCCAAGAGGTGGGTGCCTCAAGGGGGGACACACAGAACAACCAGACCTCGACCTTCAACCCTTCACGGTTATCTCCCTGCCTTATGGTGATTCGAACACTTGACTTGGAGGATTTGAAGTTCCCTATTTGACAACCTCTATGTTTTGAAAATGCGAGAACCAGATAACGGGGAGTTATTTGGATGCCTATCCCAGAAAATCCTACCTAGACTAAAAAATTTCTTTTGGCACCTCCTGTGGAGGAAAACTTAGTGAGTTTTTAGAAATATTTTAGATGATGTTGTTTTGTGAGGCTGGGGGTGAGAACCAACCTCGTTTGATTAAAAGTGGGAGTGGATAGTCCTGTCAAGAAAAGATGGGGTATTTTCGGAATCCCTTTGGAGGAAACTTACTTATACCTCCACGTTTCAAGAAGAGGTTATGTGAGTGATGAGTGACTTTTGTGTGTGAGTGAAAGTGTGCCAAGTTTTAGTTAATTAGATGTCACCTTGCTACATGTGGACTTCTCTTGGTCCTTACAAGAGTTTGATTACCTAATTAGCTAGATGTCTTTGGTACAACCTTGCGGAATTCAAAAGCCCTAGGAAACTAGCATGTGGATGTTTGCACCCAATTCGTCACTCGGTGAGCAAATAAAGGGTGCTTACATGCCCTGTTGGGTCTTGCAGAGCATGACAGCTATAGAGGAAAGGGTTAGAGAAAATAAAACAAAACTATAAGCAAGAATTAAATTAAAACAAACTAAAACTATTAGCATATGGATAAAGAAATAAAAACACAAAAAGACCGATATCACCAATGTTTTTAGGCTGATCAATTGATGAAATCAAAGCACAATGAAGAAAGGGGACTGTGAGTCCCTTCTTCCTCCAAAGGAAGGCTCTTGTGTCCTCACAAACTTTCTCTCCTTACAATGAGAAAATGAGAATGATGGTGAAAGAACTCCAAGCACATTCACTCAATGGAGAGGTGAATGGCTCTATGAAATGGTGCCAATGTGTTATTGTCAAAGACTGAGTCCTTAACAATCTTAGCAGCATAACAATACATGAAATTCCTTGAGAAAATGATGTTTCTTCATGGATTTTTATAGCATAGCATTGGGTAATTATGTAACTCCTTTGAGGTGTGAAAAGGGGCTCTTTAGGGCTTAATTAGGTCTTTGACCAGCCTACCATGCGGATTCAGCTCAGATTTGGGAGTCAAATCAACTTGGGAGTTGATCCATAAGTGGTTGGGAGGCCGACCAATTCCATAAATGCACCGTTTAGCAGGTGCGCGGGTTTTTGTGCCAACAGTCACGTGTCGTGCGTGCATGCGCGCCTTGTACGTTCTTGTTCCACGCATATGCGCGCGCACCCATCTTGTGTAAAGAGCCCTTCAATTTTTGGTTACTTTGTATAGTTTTCGACCCTTTTTCCATGCTATGAAATTAATTCAGTGCCATGAATGACTTCATTCCTGTTTGACGATGCTGAGTTCTTGTCGCCATGTGCGGACGAAATTTCAGTGATAACAGATGCCCCCTGATGGATGAGGTTAGGAGCATACGTATAGCCAAAATCCATCAATGTTTCTTCTACTGAGAATGTGGTTGTAAGAGAGAGCAATAGTGAGACCGTTCAGAGCGATCCGTTGGAGAAGAAAGGAACTGGTAGAACCCGACCTTCCATAAGGTGTGTAAAAATATACAACTGTGTACAAACGAGGTGGGCATGCCCCATGCTCGTGTTAGGTAACTCTGACAAAAGATGACGGAAGTGTTGGTGTAGATAATTGCAGTGCCCTCGAGGGCGGTAATAAAAAAGGCAGAAGACAATTCTGCAAAGGAATATACTCTGAACAATAGGCAATGATCGCGGTAATGAGCAACGATGATGATGTGGGCATGGATGGCCCTACCAGGTTCAGAGGTCTTCGACAAATGATAAAAAGAACTGCAATAGTCGCAAAGTAAGACCCACCATAACATGAGAAAGTGTTGGCGTTGAATGTTATGAGGGCCAACGACAGCAGGGAGCAATGGTGTTTCACCCTGTGCCGTCCGATATCTCTCATTAAATGGAGAATGAGAATCAAGATACTGTCGCCCTTCTGGAAAAAGTGTGTTGCCATCGACAAAAGGGGAACGTGACTCCCAGAAGCAAAGTGCTTCATAGAATCTACTGAGGTGAGGAAGTGGCAGAGGTACATAGACGAAGTCAAGGAGTGGGAAGACTCAAGAATGCCCTTGGTTGGAGGATGTATGAGATGAAAAAGTGGCCGCAACCGTGTAACAAGGTCGAGTGTCAGGGGGACGACAAGACCGGTGATGAGTTGTGCCAGAGGCGGGACAAGGTGAACAAATTCAGAGGGTAGAGGTAAGTGACCTGTGGAGTACTCTAAAGATATGGACAATGCCGGCAAGGGTAGATGATAAAAAACTCCAACCAAGGGTGACATGGGTTGCGTGTGGCCAAAAGAAAGCAAGTCTCCATCGGGGACGACAAAAGAAAATGTAATGACTGGAAATAAAGGCATTTGTACAATAAATAAGGAATAATTTTGGGGAGAAATGTACAAATATAGAAATGGGCATCCCAGTGTAAATGCGTGCCCCAGGGAGGGAAAAATTTTCTGGGAAAACTGATGAAGGGTGGGGGCCCCATTGGTGAGTTTCTATATGAGGTGGGTGAAATGAAGGTATGTTCACAGAGGGGCAAACTGATTGTGGATGAAATGGAGGGTTCATGATCCTGCGGAGGTGCAGGTAAAAAATAGAACCATAAAGAGATAATCTGGGAGTCTGTGTGGGAAAGCTAGCAAAATGAAGAGAAGGAGGATGTGGCTGATTCACGACATGATGATAAACTATCGGGACTCCCATCCCTAAAGGGTAATGAAGAACAGCATGAGTGTCAAAAGTGCCAAAAGGTGCTATGAATGGGACAACTCATGTGGGTGAGAATGCTACTAGGTTACAACACCGAAGATGCAAAATGGAGGTGTGGGTACTGCAGAGCTGGGAATGAAGATCTTAAAGGTCAATATCAGTGGGTGTGACTAGAAATGTAAATGCAATACAGTGGGAGAGACTACATGCTAGTGCTGAATATATACCTGAAGGGATGATGTTGATGACCGATGAGCAAGTACCTGTGCACATAACAACCAAATACCCAAAGTGAACAATATCTGAAGAGAATCAAAGATATGAGCATGTATTTTGACAAATGTGACAATGCGTGTGCATACCTGACCATGATGTGGAGAATAGGTGCCCCGGGGGCTCAGGATGAAAAGTGACCCAGGGACAACTATGATGTAGGTGGCGGGATGGTGATCCCGTGGCTAAAGACGGTTTGAAAAATGGACACCATGGGCTCCCGGAATGGTGAGTGGAAGTTTGGAAAAAGGCCTATATATAGATGTAGGGCCCACATTGCCACCTCATTTGTACCTGCTGCTACAGTGACTGGACGAGCAGATTGCAGAGGAGATTTGGAGTTTCAGGGAGCACGAGGTATCCGACCGGTGGTTTGCGAGTGTTAGGTTAGTGGTCTGATCATCCTGCATAGAAATAGGTTTCCAATTTTTGGGCAGGGTAGGTATGGGGGGCCGTACAGGTGGTTTGAGGGGATTTTTTATAGGATGTGGGCCCATATGCGAGGGAGATTCAGTGGAAGGCGCACATACGTGTGTGCCTGTCCACTGAATATGAGCACATGGATGCGTAGGTAGGGAAATTTAAGGCGCGCCCTAGGGGCGCGCCTGTGAGGTGGACAGGTGCGGAGCAGTGCGCGCCTGTGAGGTGGACAGGCACGCAGCAGTGCGCGCCTGTGAGGTGGACAGTCGTGCTCTTAAGCGCGGCTGTAAAGTGGACAGGTGCGCTCAGGAGCGCGCCTGTGTAGTGAACAGGTGCGCCCAGGAGCGTGCCTGTGTAGTGGACAGGCGCGCATATATGCGTGCCTATATAGTGAACAAGCGCGCATATGTGCGTGCCTGTGGGTTAAAAAACGGTGCCCATGAGGCAAGGTTGAAGGGTAAAAAGGGAGTCATTTTGATGCATTTGATGGTTGCATAAGCTGATATAGGACTCCATGTTGTGTGCAGGTGGCTAGCAGTGACTATGGTTGTTCGGTGGCGTGAGCAAGACTGATCGCAGTTACGAGATGCGGTGGCCAATGCAGGGCCTGAGGTGCGAGCAACTTTAGCAACCTGTGGGTTACTAAAGTTCTTTGAGTGCCCGTTGATACGGGCACAGGAGTACTTACTCCAGTTCCTGCTCCAGATGTGGAGTCCGGAGTTACACTGCTTCCTCGTGCGAGGAGAGCAGATCCCCTTCACTGCGGTGGAGGATATCTATTTTTTGACTGGGCTCCCCTTTCAGGGTATTCCCCTACCGGCGGAGCCTGTGCTGCTGAGGGACACAACCCTGGTGACGATCGCTGAGCGATTTTGCTCAGGCGAGAACTACATGTCTGGGACTGTAGTGAGTGTTAGTGGTATAGATTTGCTGGCGCATCGTTGCATAGCGGCGATGATTGTTCATGTGTATGGGTCACTTGCGACCCAACGGATTAGTGGTGGCCAGCGGCTGGTGCTAGAGAGGGTGGTGGTGGGCTGTGAGCGTGTACATGGGGACTTACGCTACATGCACGGATGATCGCGTAGTTGGATTGATGTCGGTCCACAGGTACAGACGAGTTTGTGTTTGGTTCTATCCTGGTTGCCTGGTTCTTGGAGAGGGTCTCGATGCTGCACCCGAGGGTGCTACTAGAGGCGCCAGGAGCACGAGAGCCGTGCTTGAGGCGGTGGTCATTAGTGTTGGTTCGCCACGGTGGTGGCGAAGGTGGTCATTACTTTACAGTGCAGGCGGCACAGATATGGCGGCGTGTGAGGGGCTGTATAGAGCCCAAGCCCCCGAAGCGATATTTTTCGTCCAACGGCTGGCGCCATCGGCATAATCGATGTGGTAGGCTGGTGGAGGAAGCATATGTCAATAGCACAAAGGATAGTTTAGACGAGAGGGTAGGAGAAAAACATTAAAAAACACTAAACAAGAAAAAATAACCTAAAGTAGAAGGACTACTTCTAAGCATAAAATTTCTTGAGGTATAACCCATTGACGGGTTCCTTGAGTGAGAGGCCTTCGGGGGAGGCCAAGATGTATGTGCCTTTGGTGAGGCAATGTTGGATGATATAAGGGCCATGCCAAAGTGATTCGAATTTGTCGTGGCCAAGGTATCATGAGCGATATCATAGGCCAAGACAAGGTCGCCTTCTCTGAATGAACGAAGGTTGACATGGAGATCAAATGTAGCTTTGGATAATTTTTTAGCTACCTCGTTGTTCTGTAATGAAGATTGGCGATCTTCATCCAGCAACTCCAAGTTCAGCAAGCGCTGCTCCATTGGAGCAGTGTCAGGTAATAGCTCAATTGCGGTGCGAAGGGTGGGAATTTCACACTTGATGGGAAGAGTTGCCTCAACCCCATGGACTAAATGGAATGGCGTGAAACCCGTAGCGGTCTTTACTGCCGTTCGATAAGCCCATAGCGCGGAAAATAACATGTGGTGCCAATTGGTTTTATGTTTATTAACCGTGCGCTGTAACATGGTCTTGAGGACTTTGTTCACTGCCTCGACCTGTCCGTTTGACTGAGGGTAATATGGTGAGGAAAACTCATGAGAGAAGCCTAACCGAGATGAGAGTTCGACGAAGATCTCATTCTCGAAGTGTTTCCCATGATCGGAAACAAGTTGGAGTGGTACGCCAAAACAGGATATGATGTGGTTAAAGAAGAAGTGCGCTGCAGTGTCAACGGTGTTGTTGAAAGTAGGCATAGCTTCGGCCCATTTGGTGAAGTAATCAACAGCGAAAACAATGTATTTGTGACCATTGCTGGAGGGGGGATTACAAGTCATAAATTCGATGCCCCATTTACAAAAAGGGACCGCAGTAATGACAGGGTGAAGAAGAGAGGGGGGAGCTCGGGCTTTGTTGGCATAGAGATGACATTGCTCACAACGTTTCACGGCGTGAATGAAATCGTGAAACAAGGTAGGCCAAAAGTAACTGGCTCGGATAATATTCTGAGCCGTGGAGATACCCGACAGATGCCCCCCACATGAGCCGCTGTGGCAATCATTTAAGACTCTGTCGGCCTCGTCAATAGTCAGACAACGATGAAGAATGGTGTCCATGCCCTGCCTGTATAGGATGTCTCCGATGAGGAGATAGCGGGGGGCCTGGTGGCGAATACATCGTCGATCATCACGTGAAAGGTGGTTACCAAAATTTTGAGTTCGTAGGTAGACGAGAAGGTCGTCATACCAAGGATCATCAGACACGATGTAAAAGAGATGTTCGTCAGGAAAGTCGGTATTGATGGGGGCACTGGTGATGTCAGAGGGAAGGGCCGTGACAAGTTCGGAGAGAATGAGGGCCTTCTTACTCTTAGGTGTTGAAAACTCGAGGTCGTACTCCTGAAGGATAATGATCCATCGAGTGAATTTGCTGTTAACTTGGCGACGGCTGAGCAAGTACTGCATAGGGTTGGAATCTGCGATGACCTTTGTGGTGCGAAGCAGAATGTAATGGCGTAGTTTTTGAACTGCAAGGACAACTACAAGAGCAAGTTTCTCTTCATGTTTATACTTCAAGGGTGGTCCCAAGAGGTTCTTACTAACGTAGTAAATGACATGTTCATGATTGTCATCTCCGAGCTGGACGAGGACGATGGCTACTGATACAGCTGATGCTGATACGTAGAGGATGTAGTCGTGATTGTAGTCAGGTGCACTAATCAAAGGTGCATTGGAAAGAACTGCTTTCAAATCGTTAAAGGATTGTTGGGCATAGTTGTCCCAGTGAAACGGGATGTCGTGACGTAGTAAGTAAAGGAAACCATGTGCGTGGATGGCATAATCTAGGACAAAGCACCGAAGAAAGTTAGCTTTACCCTGAAGACTCTGAAGTTGCCGTAAATTCCGAGGAGGTGGAAGTTCGGTGATAGTTTGACTTTGAGGGGGTCCATGGTAATACCGCTTTGGGAAACGATAAAACCGAGGAGGCACCCTATGGTGATGCAAAACACACACTTGAGAGGATTCAAGTGGATGTTGTACTGACGACACCGTTGAAAGATGATTCGTAAATCATCGAGATGTTGGTTGCGTTTCTTAGAGCGTGCTGTGAGGTCGTCCAAGTATGCGAGGATGATTTCAGCCAGATCATGAAAGATGTATGTCATGGCCCACTGGAAGGTTACGCCAGCGTTTTTTAAGATGAAAGGCATGACACGATATGCAAAGGTACCCCATGGGGTAATAAATGCGGTTTTATACTGATCGGCTGGGTCGATTTGGATTTGTTTATAGCTAGAGAATTCGTCCATGAAGTAGAGAGCCTCGTGGCCGGCCCAGTCGTCGATAATTTGATCGATGAAAGGCGTTGGAAAGTTGTCTTTTGGACATGCGTTATTGAGATCACGAAAGTCGGTGCAAACGCAGATAGTGCCCTGTTTTTTATTGACGGGTACAGGGTTGGAAACCCATGAAGTGTAAGCGATAGGGTAAATGAACCCGACCGTACGTAATTTGTCAATTTCGGCTTTGATAGCCACGGCCTTGGATGGGTGTAGCGGTCGTTGTTTCTGGCGAACTAGTGCGATGTCGGGCTAGGTGTCGATGCGATGTTCGACAATGGATGGGTCGAGGCCAGGCATCTCTGTGTATGACTAGGCGAAAATATCCCTATATTCCTGGAAGAGGGCTTTGTATGCGGTGATTTCCTGAGGAGTGCAAGCAGCTCCAATGATGATTTCTTCGATGACGCCATTTTTAATGGAAATGTTGATTTTGATGGTGGGGGAAATGTTGGCCATATTACCTTCTTCAAAAGCGTCAGGGGCAGGAATGGGGTTGTTGAACCAATCGATAGGCCCGTATGGGACAAAATCTTTGGTTTCGATCGCGTAAATGGGGTTTTGGTTAGGAGGCATGAGGGCTTCCTGTGGAAGGAAGAGTGGACGATGATGTAGTGCATCCCAGGGAGATTCTGGGCGTTGTAGTTCTTCCAAGATTTCCTCGTCGCATTGGAAATGCCAGGAATATAAGGGGTCGTGAGGAGTGATCTCAGCGCTAGTGTGATTTCCCCCTGCTAGAGACGCAAGGGGAGTGGTGTGAGAAGATGGTGAGGGTTCACTCGACATGAACCATATATTGAAGTACTGAGGAGTGCCCGTGGTGGTTGGGTGGCGAGTGTCCATAGAAGAATGAATATGAGAGTTGGGGGGATTGCGGGGTAAATCCTCAGAGATGTCATTAAAGCACCATGGAGGCGTGGGGAGTGCCTCAGGCTTAGGAGAAATGACATGATGATCCTCGAGTGACGAAGTAATGTCAAGTATCGCCTCTGTAGGTGAGTGAAGCAGGGCCAATTGACGTCGTCTGTATGCAAGGATCATAGGACACTGGTATGTAAAATGAGTTAATGAATCGCAGAGAGAGCAAGGGCATCTCATACGTTCATTAACTGAAGTGGTGACATAGCGAATGTGATTGATATTTGTTGAAGAGGGCGTAGCAGGGTGTGGGTTGTTCTGGAAGTTCTGGCGCACGGTCGCTAATGTCTGCCGAAAGCGTGGTAGTGCTGGGCAATGATGGGTGTAATGGCCAAATTCTGAACATATGGCACACACAAATTTGGTCCGCAACCCTTTACTACTGGAAGGTTGGGTGGTAGAGGTACTTGCAGTAGTGACGGGTGTTGTTGGAGTTGGATTGGGGGGAATCAAATTCCGTAATTTAGGTAGTGATGGGCAATTATTGGTTTGGTGGCCCTCTTTCTCACATAGTGCACAAGGTGGTGGGATGCGTGGAGGAAGTGGAGCGGTGGGCTCTTTCTTCTTCCGCCTGCCCCCAACTATAATAGGGGGGGTAGGGAGTATGGGGGTAGTGAGTGGGGGTGGGGTGGGGGTAAGGATAGGAACTATCATGGGAAGTCCTTCCTGTGGTCGAGGGACCATCTCTGGTGGGTGTAAATACCAAAATAGGATTGCTAACACCATATTAGGAAGTGTGAGTGTTGCGGCTACCTGAAAGGCTTCAATACCTGGTGGAGTGTAAAATAAGGGAATCTGGGTGAGGGGTTGGGGAAATCTTTCCCAGGCAGGATTATTCGCTTGAGGGGATGTGGTCTCGTGGACTGTTGAGGGCGACGAGTGCGCAGGAGGCTCCGGCTGGAGTGGTTCTGCGACTATTGAGACATCAGGAATGATTGCAGCCTCCTGAGCAGTAAGAGCATCCTCCATGTGAGTTTCGTTAGATGAGACAACGCATACTTGATTAGGGGGAAGGAGTGGTGGTGCTCCATGATACATCCCTAATAAGGATGGATCTTTAAAAATCCCAGGACCCATCTCGACGAGTGGATATGCATCTTTGTTGGTGTGAATGAGAGGAAGAATGTTATCGAGGTTGGCAGATGGGTTCGGCTGATAATGTGAGACTTGGTCGATGGTTACAATCTTTCCGTTGTGGGGGAACATGATTGTCCGAAAGACGGATGATGCCACTGCCTTCATAGCATACATGTAGCTACATCCAAACAAGATATTGTAATCGAGCGGAGCGTCGATAACTTCGATATCAATGATAATGGTTTTGCCTCCGAGTTCAACGGGGACATTTTGAAAGAGCCCTTCAGGAGATGATGGTCTTCCGTTGTAAGCTCATAAGGTGATGGCGGAGGGAATGAGTTCCGGGGAACCAAGTTTTTTCCATACTGTTTTGGACATGATGAATGTAGATGCACCTTCATCGATGATACACCGATGAACTGTGATGTTCCGTATTTTTACTGGTAGTTGAATAGCGACCAAGGCGGGAAGACGAGGTTCGATATTGTCAAGATCAAAGGTGATGAGTCAAGTATCTGCAGGGTCGACTTCCCCCAAGGAGGAAAGTAGATATTTCTGTTGTGTAGGGAAATTCTAGAGGACTTCCAAGACTAACATGGCAGCCAGGGATTGTGCTAAGTCATCGACCAAACTATAATTATGAGTTGCCCTAGCCTGTGGGTTATGAACATTCTTGCGCAAGGGGATGCGAGGGATGCGTAATGGTGGTTCGGTGGAAGGGCGAGGGATCACCAATGGGGGTCCCGTTGGTGTAGGGTTTGTCTCTGGAGAGAGAGGAGTAGACTCAACTGGTGTCTGATACTGATGATTCCGTGTTTGCAGAAGGATTTCTTCCTCACTGGTGAGGAGAATTGTACGCTCTACTGGATTGTTAGGGTTGTGGTATTGTCATACCTGGGGTGGGGGGAGTTGTGCATCCTGTTGGGTGTTTATCACACCTTGATGTGGAATGGGATTTTGCAACATGGCGGGAGGTGGTTGCTGCACATATTGTTGTGGTCCCTGTTGAGGGGCATTTTGTGCAGGCGAAGGGGGAAGGATACCCGAGTCTTTCAACCATTTGAAATCAGCGATTTGGGGGCAATGGTGAGTGTAATGACCGAATTTTCCACAAAGAGCACAAGGGTGGATGGTTTTAACATTTTTTCGCCCTTGGCGTTTGTTGTTATTGCCCCCTTGGGGGTTTTGGTTCCCTTGGTTCTGGTTGCCCCCAATGGGTTGGTGCTGTGGGGGTTGATTCCCGCCTTGACCAGGGTTGTTATTGTTCCTGTTCCGTCCTTTCTTTTTGGAATTGTTCGATGGATTGGTTGGGTTGGCTGTATTTAATTGTTCAAAATTCTGGTATTGTTGAGCAGCGGAAGGTTGAACAAAATTTACCCCCGCATGTGGATGTGGGGGAGCCATGGGTTGGGGAGGACCAGGAAAGGGGAAGTATGGGTTTTGCAGTGGTACCGATCCATAAGGCATATAGGAAGGCATTGTGCCTTCACTAGTACTATAAGTTGATGTTGAGGGCGTACCACAGGTTGTGGGAATAGGTGGATGTATGGGAGGTGTCGGGGGTGGTCCACTGATGGGTGGAGGTATAGCAACAGGGTATGGCTGTTGATAAGGGGGTGAGGGGTAATAAGGAGTTCCCCCATATTCCGGCGGGTATTGAGGTGTTCCATACATCGGTGGTGGTTGGGATTGTGGGCCATGGTGTGTGGTGGCACCTATGAGCCCGTCTGCTGAGTGAGACATCCCAGGTTTGTCTTGGCCAAATGGCACTGGTTTTGGAAGATCAATAAGTACTGTGTATAGGTATCCTGACTGTGCATAAATGAGGTCATACTGTTGGGCCTTACTGATGGCTTCCTCTTAGGACTGAGGGAAGGTGGAAGCGACATCCTTTCCAAGGAGAGCGACAAGTGATCTAAGAAACCAGTCGAGGCACTATTGCTTGGTGGTTTCTTCTTTACACAAACTACGTCACCTATGCCACTCATGAATGTGGTCAGCGATGTGGGTGGATGAGGTCTGTTTGAAGTTAGACAGTAGTTCTAGACCATTGTCATGGCGAATGGGTAATTGGAAGAAGGTCAAAAATGGTTTGGCTAATGACTCAAAGGTCGTATGTGACCCTGATTTTTCTTCGACATACCATTTGGTTGATGGGCTGGTAGGTGTGTGTTGAAATAATCGTTGTCTGACAGAATCATCCATAATGCTATTGGAAGAACACCATAGATGAAAGGTCATGACATGGTTGGCGGGGTCATCCCCCACCTTTCCTTCAAACTTTGGTATGTCTAAAGGAAGCTTTGTTGGCATTGCAGGCCATGTGGCATCATGCAATATAGGATCATTGGTGAGCTTGGTGAGATCCGGTATGTTGAGAGAGGCCAAGTATGGCATATGTAGTGGTGGGGGAGGGTTATCTCCAGCCATGTTGTGTTGTGAACCTGACCCTTGATGGGGACTAGGTGTGTTGGTGCTCCCTCCTTGAGAGGAAGTGGGTCCCCCGCTTCCGTGTAAAGGAGAGCGAGTGGACTGGGGACCTTGGGAAGTTGACCCAAGTAAGGTAGAACCAAGCAAAGTTGATCCTAAGATGGTAGCACTCACAGGAGTGTGTGAA
This sequence comes from Picea engelmannii, assembly GCA_009831015.1. NCBI lineage: Eukaryota > Viridiplantae > Streptophyta > Pinopsida > Pinales > Pinaceae > Picea > Picea engelmannii. Next base: position 71,926 of record ML791527.1, read on the forward strand.
GGAGGTACCGATGAGCAGGTATGACCAGATACTCCCCCTAAGATAGGTGGGATATTGAGCAAGCGTCGTGAACGACGGGGGTTCTGTGGTTCCCCTATGATGTCAAACTAGTTGTGTGAATGTGTGCCAAAAAGTGGTGAGAGGAATATAGAAATAAGAGTCTTTTGTTGTGACTGTTTACACAATATATATATCCAAATCAAACTGTAATCAGATGTGCATCATACATAAAATGTGAAAGAAGCATATATATGTGGGTAAGAGGGTTTTGTCCACATGGGGGAATCAAAAGAAAGCAAATACTCGTGTCCTAGAAGACGTAACGTCCTTCCTCTCAAATAGCAATGGACCTTCCAATAGTTCTCAACAGTGGGGTCTGAAGTCACCGGAAGAGAGACTAGTGAAGGATGAAACAACTGGTTATAATGAGGGGTAGAGGGGGCATATCCCAAAAGAGCTGGTGATATTTCCCAATAGCCACACAAAATCCAATCAAGGTGCAATTGCAGCCCACAATTGCCACCTGGGTAGATGTCCTAAAGTTGGTCACTAGGTACCTCGATCAAAGTGCGACATTTAGATTTTCAGCCTAAGAAATGGGTCACGGGCTGGATCCCGTCCAAGAGGTGGGTGCCTCAAGGGGGGACGCACAGAACAACCAGACCTCTGCCTTCAACCCTTGACATGTATCTCCCTGCCTTATGGTGATTGGAACACTTGACTTGGAGGATTTGAAGTTCCCTATTTGACAACCTCTATGTTTTATCAATGTGAGAACCAGATAACGGGGAGTTATTTGGATGCCTATCCCCGAAATCCTACCTA
>ML791527.1:79800-104624 GCA_009831015.1 Picea engelmannii
ACCTAAGTGCCTATGTTTGTTTGATTATCCCCTTTATAAGTTGAGGGGTCTAAGTGGTGCAGTATTTAGAGCATGCATAACATCATTCTTAAGAAGGAAAATGACTTTCCCCACATCCCAAGACCTTACAATGTGAAATTTAGTTCAGATGCGTGGCCTCCGGTGTAGACAGAGGCGCATATGGCGCCTGCGCGCTGACGGAATTGAGAACAAAAGTGCATGCACGCAGAGAGAGAACATTGTACAGGCGCATGCACGCACGATGCGCATCTGTGGGGTGGAATACCCGCGCGCCTGTGACAAGTGACCATGAAATAAAATCCGGATGGATTTCTCTCAATTCTCTTGTGAATTGACTGGTTAGCAGGTCGGCAGAGGCTGGTTTGTGTACTTGCAAGTTAATGAAAGCAAAAGGAAAGCTAAATAAAACCAAATGAGGAAGGAATTGATACCTACTCCCCAGTATGGTCTCCAATCTGTTTGCACCCAATTTGTCACTCGGTGAGCAAATAAAGGGTGCTTACATGCCCCGTTGGGTCTTGCAAAGCATGACAGCTGTAGAGGAAAGGGTTAGAGAAAATAAAACAAAACTATAAGCAATAATTAAATTAAAACAAAATAAAACTATTAGCATATGGATAAAGAAATAAAAACACAAAAAGACTGATATCACCAATGTTTTAAGGCTGATCAATTGATGAAATCAAAGTACAATGAAGAAAGGGGACTGTGAGTCCCTTCTTCCTCCAAAGGAAGGTGCTTGTGTCCTCACAAACTTGCTCTCCTTACAACGAGAAAATGAGAATGATGGTGAAAGAAATCCAAGCACATTCACTCAATGGAGAGATGAATGGCTCTATGAAATGGTGCCAATGTGTTATTGTCAAAGAATGAGTCCTTAACAATCTTAGCAGCATAACAATACATGAAATTCCTTGAGAAAATGATGTTTCTTCATGGCTTTTTATAGCATAGCATTGGGTGATTATGTAACTCCTTTGAGGTGTGAAAAGGGGCTCTTTAGGGCTTAATTAGGTCTTTGACCAGCCTACCATGCGGATTCAGCTCAGATTTGGGAGTCAAATCAACTTGGGAGCTGATCCATAAGTGGTTGGGAGGCCGACCAATTCCATAAATGCACCGTTTAGCAGGTGCGCGGGTTTTTGCGCCAACAGTCGTGCGTCATGCGCGCATGCGTTCCTTGTACGTTCATGTTCCACGCATATGCGCGCGCACCCATCTTTTGTAAAGCGCCCTTCAATTTTTGGTTACTTTGTATAGTTTTTGACCCTTTTGCCATGCTGTGAAATTAATTCAGTGCCATGAATGACTTCATTCCTGTTTGACGATGCTGAGTTCTTGTCGCCATGTGCGGACGAAATTTCAGTGATAACAGTGGACATGTGGGTCTATTACTATCCTTTAACTCCCTATTGTGAGGTAATCTAGAAAAGCATGAAACTATCCTAGATTGAACATGTAGGCATGTATGGGCCCGTTACAAACCTTTAAACTCTCCTAGTGTTTTGATCTAAGAAAGCAAAATTTCAACCACTATTCTATCTTTGTAGCATGTGGGCATGTATGGGCCCGTTACAAGTTTAAAATGCGTTTGAAAAAATGAAGCTAAGAGGGGTCCCAAAAAGGGTTGTTGTCCTCTCCTAAAGCTTTAAAACTTTTGTTAAGGGAGATGAGATTGTTTTTCACAATCTTTTTATGTTTCTCAAGATTGCTTGGAGGCGCGAGAGAAGAGCATACTCAAGGATTGTTACTTCAAATTCTAGTCCCAAATGTGAGTTTAGATGTGATTAAAATTGATGTCCAACTTAGATTATTAGTCACAACAAGCCATCCATGTGGAAAAAAGCAAAGAAGGGAAATTGATTTTTATCCTCCTAAGTGCCTATGTTAGACTAACCCCTTTATATGATGAGGGGACTAAGTGTGGTGCAGTATTTAGAGCATGCATAACATCATTTTAAGAGGGCCCATGGCCTTCCCCACCTCCCAATCAACTTACAATGAGAATTTGTTTTCAAAATGCGCGGCCCCTAGTGTAGACATGCGCGCACAGAGCGTCGATGCGCGAATTGAATAGAGACAGAAAGCGCATGCACGTATGTGGGGTGGAATACCTGCGCACCTGTGACAAACGACCGAGAAAGAAAATCCGGATGGATTTCTCTCAATTCTCTTGTGAATTGACTGGTTAGCAGGTCGGCAGAGGCCGGTTTGTGCACCTGCAAGTTAAACAAACTAAAAGTAAAGAAAAATAAACCCAAATGAGGGAGGAATTGATACCTTCTTCTCCAGTATGGTCGCCAATCTATTTGCACCCTTTTCGTCGACTTGGTGAGAAAATAAAGGGTGCTTACATGCCCAGTTGGGTCTTGCTAAGCATGATAGTTGTAGAGGAAAGAGTTAGAGAAAAGGAAACACAAATATAAACAAGAATTAAACAAATACAAACTAAAACTAAAAGCATGGAAATATAGAGATAAAAAGGATAAAAAGACCAATGTCACCAATGTTTTTTAGGCTGATCTATTGATGAAATCAAAGCACAATGAAGAAAGGGGACTATGAGTCCCTTCTTCCTCCAAAGGAAGGCTCTTGGACCCTCACAAGCTTGCTCTCCTTACAACAAGAAAAATGAAAATGGTGATGAAAGAACTCCTTTGCAAATCCACTCAATGGAGAGGTGGATTGCTCAATGAAATGGTGCTAATGTGTTATTGTCAAGGAGTGAGTCCTTAAAACAATATAAGCAGCATAACATTACATGAAATTCCTTGAGAAAATGATGTTTCTTCATGGCTTTTTATAGCATTGCATTGGGTGATTATGTAACTCCTTTGTAGTGTGAAAAGATGCTCTTTAGGGCTTCATTAGGTCTTTGACTAGCCTACCATGAGGATTCAGCTCAGATTTGAGGGTCAAATCGGCTTGGGAGTTGATCCATAAGTGGTTGGGAGACCGACCAATTCAATAAATGCGTCGTTTAGCAGGTGCGCGGGTTTTTGCGCCAACAACCGCGCATCGTGCGCGTATGCGCGCATGGTACGTTCCTGTTATGCGCATGTGCGCGTGCACCCATCTTCTGTAAAGCGCTCTTCAATTTTTACTACTTTGTATAGTTTTTGACCTCTTTGGAATGTTGTGAAATTAATTCAGTTCCATGAATGACTTCATTACTGTTTGACGATGCTGAGTTGTTGTCGCCATGTGCGGATGAAATTTCAGTGATAACATTGATGATGGTGTACTCAGGCTCTTCATAAGAACTTTCTCCTGAGAAAAGTTACTTTCATATATTCCCAGAAAACTCATTTTTGAAGAAGGTTCGCAGGTTGCTAATACATTTGGGTGCGAGACTACTTGATTCTCGTAGGCTGCCTTAAGCCAGGGTGCGAACTTCTCGCACTGTGTTGAATAGATAGGGTGCGAACTCTTCCTAAAGCATGGAAAAAGATGAATTCTCGATATTTCTAGAAGGGAATATTCTAGAAGGATGGGTTGGCATTCGAATGGTTATCCTTGTACTGGATTCCCAGATATTGTGGGATCATTCTTATCCAAGAAACTAACTCATTCTCTCCTATATATTGAGAGAATTATCATGGAAAAGTGATGCAGGAGCATAAGCTCACAGCGCTAGAAGATCTATGGTTGTTGAAATGTCAAAGGCAAATTTTACTAAAGAGAGTGGGTGCTCTTTAATTTACTTGTTGTATTCAGTTCAAATTCAATAAATTGTCAAAGGATATCGAATCCTAACAATGTAATAGCTGTAGGAGGAATTAGGATTACAATCAGAAATTGTAGGATCTAAGTAGATTTGATCCAGACTTTGTGAATCTGAAAACCTAAGTTGAATTGTATTTAGGCAAACTAAGTCGATTTGTAAAGGGGATGAGAGGGTACGAGAGAGAGTGCACGGATTAGTTGCAGAGGAGAGAAAGAGAACTCATTAATAAAAGTTCCCATCTATTTTGCAACATTCTTGTATGTGAGAATCCTCTTCATCTGCGTATGAATCGTTGGAATATATATACGATCTATCAGTATTGTTTAAAGACCCCTGGAATCGAAAACAATACTGAAACGAATTGATATTTTCATTCTGTATGTATCGGGGTTTATGGTGGAAAGTAGAATAGAACTCGAGGAGATCAAGAGTCGACAGTGTCAATCATCCAGGAAATGGACGATTGAGATCTAAGCGGAGTCCAGTAAACAAAGAATAGACGGCCCAGATCACAAGCGGAAGGTGGATGTTCAAATTTCAATGCGTTTTGGGAATTTCCGTTGAGGCCACGCGTCCATCGATGAATGGAAACGGAAATTTGAGGTAAGTACAAAAAATGCTGTTAAGTTGATTTCCATTGGGGGTTATGGTCACGATGTATGGTCGTAAGGTGTTTACATCATGCATAAAGTTATTCCCCTTGGGTGCTAATAAAACAAAAGGTGCTAAATTCGCCAAATTCGGCAATAGTCCTGCCAAAAGAACCAAACTGCCAATTATAGCGACAGACAACTAAGTTTAACTCTGTCAGTTACATTTCACTAACACCAGTTGCATTAAAAAGGTTAAGCAAGATTCATTGGAGAATTGGTGAAAGAATTGTGTGAAGGACTTAGCCTGAACAACAACTTGGAGACTCTAGCAAGTCTACCAAGAGGATTTGATCTTCTTCATACAAGGATTGAGAAAGTGTGTGTGTTGGAGCCAAGAGCCATCGAAAGGAAGCTTATGAAATCAAGGAGATTAGGTTATAATCTTTGCTTTCAATCAATACGATACAGTGGCATGTCCCTTTCCCATAAAGCTAATCTCACTTTATTGTGTAATTCCTTGATCATACACATAAGTTGATTGTTGAATATATTGTGCTATATTTACTTTGGTTGGTTTGTGTTGTCTTGGTCTTGATTTCATGAGAGCACTGGAGCGAAGCAGGAGCAACAGAGACCCTAGGAAGCAATATAAAGGTACGTTACTTGTTCCTTCCTACTAGTTGATTCAATGGTCAAAACATAGGGAAAGAGTCATGTCCTGTCCTGTTTTGTTCTAGATCCAAGTGGATCTAGGGAGATCAGTTAGTGTTTGCACCTATCGATTAGTCCGATAACAGCTATAGAATCCCTGAAGAAAGAGAAAGAGGAAGTCTTAGAGAAACTACGAGTTGTGTAGTACTATGTAACCACGTATGAAAATGAGAAAGATGAGTTTCAGGCGATGCTTGAGGAAGACAAAGAAAATATACAAAGGGAAAAGGACCAGCTGCTTGCAGAGTAGACTATAGTCAAAGAAGTGTTGATCAGAGAACTTTGCTCTATGCTAGGCTTGGCATAGGAGGAAAATGAGGTAGTCAAGGTTCAAGTGATGAAGCTTGTTGAGGATATCCGACAACTTCAAGCAAGTGTAACGAAGTTGGATATCCAAGTAGTACCAAGCACTCTACAGGAAGTGCGTGACCAGAGGGAGGAAGATGCTAAGAGCGTTGTCGAAAGGATCATAACCCTCACCTCAGAATGAAAACAACTGAGCGCCATAAGTGCACAAACCTACAAACAACTCACAGAAGATCTAGAGCTGAGGAAACTGGAAGCGCAACTACAAGAGACACAACAATAGGTATTGACAATTCAAGCATAGATGAAGTCACTCACTGTAATCAATATAATGAAGAGATCACAAGAAAAACGCGCAGCCCAAAAGTAGAATAATACCATCCAAGGTAGAGTAATGGAAGTCACACAAAGACTACAACCGATGCAGGAGGAAGATTGCACAGTGTTTGAAGAGATCAAAGGACAAGGTTGGCAACTGGACAAAGTGGTTGTGATAGTGGAATAGTGCTTGGAAGGGCCTGTTATAGAGAAAATGATCCAAGAGTTCGTTGAGCAGAAGTCTCAGATGAAGAAACAAGTTGAGGCAGATCAAGCTAAGCTTGAGGCCTTCAAAGTAGTGCTACCCATATTTGAGTGACTCGGGATGAGTCACAAGTGAGTGTTGGGGGCTGTTGGCCCTCGACCAAGTTTTGAGGAAACATTTGTCAGGTTTGACCACTTTTTGGACTTTGACACATTCATCGAGGAAGGAGTGCCTAGGCGTAGTTGAGATCGAGGATCTCACTTGTTTTGTGGGCTTTGTAGACCCAACATGGGGTTCTTAGGGTTTTGTAATAGGTTATGGGATGTCGTCCCATGGGTTTACCCATGACTAGGCCTTTTTGTAAATGTAAAATTATAAATAAGAAAGAATGTAATGTAGTGAGGGGGATGAAATTGGATAAGTGCAAGAGGAAAGTAGTTTTGAGTTGCTTTGTGCAACAAAACATGTATGTAAGTCTCTGTGCTTGATAGAGGAGTTGGCTCTATTCCTTGACCTGATTTTGGGAAGGTGGATCTGGTGCTTAGTGCATAGATCACCTGTCCGGTGTGAAGCTTGGCTCAGTGGCTTAGTGCACAGGAGCAAATGGATATAAGAGATTGAGGCCTAATAAAGAATAAGAATCAATTGGTGGGCATAGCCCCACACTGGGGTGAACCACGTATATCATGTGCTATGATGTTTATGTTGTGAATCTTCTTAGTGCATTGATTTTTATATATGATAGGTAGATCTATGAATTCTTAGTGATTTATTTATGTTGAATGTGCTAGATCTAACTTATGATGCTAAGTGTGATGTGTATTTTGTCATTGTTACTATGTCGATCTATCCTTAGGGTTTGTTTTGCGATGCGAATAAAGTTGATAAGCTAATGCATGTTATCTTCTAAGTATTTTGCGAAGTGTTATAATCACAGATCTGTGTCCCATCTTGGTTACAGACACCTAAGTCCTATAACCCCCTGCCACTACCTCAGGTGAGAATTTGTCTGCTTCGCAGGTGTTTCCAAAAGGGTCGGTAGTTAGGGTTTTGTTGGTGCATTGTTGAAGCATTGAACATTGGGTCTATCCCTGTGCCAACAAAAGTTATGTATGTAAAAGTAATTATGTTCCAATCTAGATGTCCCACAAGAGAAATAACAAGCTAATTTTCCACATCATCTTGATATTTTTGAAATAAAATGATCTTCATATTCTTGTCTCCAAAGAGACCATTCATTGATTTCAAATTGATATTATGATGTCCAATTTTATAACACTAGATTTCCCAAACCTATTGTGCAAATTTGCAGTGTATTGATATTCTCTTATATTTGAATACCACCCTCACATCTAGGACCTTGGAAATCTCTCTTCCTCTTGGTGCATTGGTGACGATGTTTTGGTTTACCCTCCTAAATTTGGCGGCAACTTCAAATCACTGGGTCACTTAATTGTCAACCCAGAGTCATTTAATATTGCAACATACCATGTCTAGTATACACAGGTTAAGGTTTTGTATTAAATGATATTATATGTTGTGATGACTAATTTTAATTGTACCAGAAATGAAAATGAAAATAAATCTATGTTGATTCAAATCCAAGTTAACGTCCAAAAGTATAAGAAAAAATCTACTACTCTTAAGTTTGGGCTCAATCAATGGTGTAACTTATGTTAAATCATCATGAATTATATCCTATGCTTCCAACATCTTTTCTATATTTTATCAATCTCAAATCTAAGAGTAGGCAAATTTTGTAACAAGCCAATTTTGTAGAAACTATAACCTATAGGAAATGACCTTGACAATTGTGTTGTAACACCCAGATTTCATTGACCACATTTTCATAACACTAATTATTCTTTGAGGACACTTGCGTGAAAGTGATATGGCTAAACATGATACCATATGATTATCTCATTTGGTTTATGAGTTAAATAGTATTCTGTATTGGAGTATTTAATTTGATATGTTATTAATATTGATATATAACATTGACACATATTATGATGAGGTTCCCCGAGTGTGCATGCAACATGAAAAGAAGAGGATGTTGATGGCATCGAAAGAATTCCTTAGACTCCAGATTGAATCAGGGAGTGGACTATTGAGTTTGATTATGAGTACTTGATTTATTACACATGTGTTATGATGATGATTTCAGTTATGAATTTTATGTATAAATAATTACTAATATTATTTTTGTCAGTGGATACAGGCATGGTGACGCTTGCTAATCTAAATCACATGTGGAGTAAAGGGGTCATGCACATATATCAAATAGATTAGGGAGAGGTGTGTCAACGTCCCTCTCATAGCCTAATATCACTCCCGTCGTGACCTGAATTGAAGGTTAATGAACACTTTGTTCCTGATAGGTTTATGATGTCGTGAGGGAAGACTAAGATATTCACTCACGAGTATTTTTTAGGGGCATGGAATAAGGATGATTCCTTATTCCTCAGTAAACCCTTAGTCTCACATAAGGTAGACAAGTGGAGTATTGACTCCAAGCATCAGAAAACTTACAAACTAAGTCAAATGGCGAGTGGAACTCTTGGAGAACGTAGGTACATCTTGAACGACATGTTGCATGAATAATTTAATAAGGGAATAAAATATCTAAAAGACCATAGAAAATAAAACAAATACTTAGAATTGATTAGAAGAGAAAATAAATTATATTAAGTTATAAACTAGAAACATAATAAAATCAAAGTCTAAATTGGTTATGTCTATATGAATTTATATTAAAGGGGAATAAGGAAAATTTTAGACTAAATAAAACTATTATGAGGAGAATAAAATATATTGAGATGTGCACAATGTGTGCACTAAATTAATAAAAATATTTTTAATTAAAATAAATTAATTCATGAGAGGATGGGTTGTCAACATAGAGTCAGAATCCTAAGTCAAACTAGACTCTAAATCTATAACATCACCTCCGTCAAGACATAAATGTAATGAGAAACAATATTGGTATTTTTTTTATTTTTTTTTAAATAACAAAAACAGTGAAAACCAGTGACATGCAGAAATAGCATACATTAATATTGACACATTCTATTCTCAACTACATCACAACACAACACGAATCAGATACAACATCAATGTTACTAATAGATAAAACCTATCACGTAAAGCTAATAAATATGTCTACCCATCCAACCTAGCCTGCAAGGTTAGGACCTCCAAGACACATAATCAATGCTCAAGTACATAAGTCATCCTATTGATTTTGACCATTTAAAGTCTCAGGACTGGTGACTGTTTTGAAGAACATGGAAGTATCTATTCCCATAACAAACTTCTAACCTAAACTTAGGACTAGATTAAACAATAAGGTACATAATCATAATGCAATGAAATTCATTCAATAACTCATTATGCCAGTACAATTTTGTCGATTCATCATTCCAATTCCACATCATAGAAACTACTCAATATCTAGTTTCATTGCATTGCAAAATTATCTATATTTCCTAGCATGTCATAGTATAATTCATAGAAGGATAAATTACTAAAGTACCTTTTCTTATGCATTAATTATCTACGCCTATTACACCAGAATGATAATCTGAATTAGAACAACAAGGTGTCTATTGAATTATTTGTCAATTAACAATCAAATATATATTTAAGATTTATATAAATTTTTAATACCAGACTTCACATTATCACTTTTAATAGTGTCCATTTAAATTTTTAATTAAATTAAAATATCAAAATATTCATAATCTCCTAAATCTAATTATCACATGTATTATTAATTAGATATCCATTCTATTTTGGAATATCCATAATTTTCTATGACTTATCTTTGCCACCTTCTATTATATGCTTAAATAATGCCTTCATTTTCTAAAACTTTAGCTACGATAGTGTAATTAGTAGAGTTCATAAGTATAATGTGCATGCATTACTTCCACTTCTATAGCTACCTTCTCTCAAGGTAGTATGTGATAAATATCTACACGGATAATAGACGGTGAGTAACTATGTTTAGACAACAACATTGGTTTTACTTATGTTTAACTTGATAAGGATGGTCCACGATATCCAATGAGATTTAACAAGTATATAATTAATCTTGTTAACATCGATTCGAATTAATCTCAAATGAAATTAAAGATAAACCAATGCACTAGATAACGTCATTCCACTCAAGGTAATAATGATACCTACGTTATATCTCGAAGACTAGAACTAATTAAAACATTCACTACGGAATTTAACATTTGAAATAATTTAAAATTATTAATAATATAAGTACAAAACCAAAATGTTAGTAAACAATTGTAATCCCATCAATTAATTCACATTTTTTTTTCCACAAAAAAATCACATTAATTATATTAATCATATAATTTTTCATACAATTCCAGCAATTTAATGCCTGATTTCAAATACAGAAATCAGATTATCTCACTGAAAAGAGAAAATGACAAGGGAATTATTGATAAATGTATCAAGATTATCGACCACAGGGAGAATTATTTGTTACGGATATTTGGAAGACAAGAGAAACAAAATTCGAGCTTACTACCTATTACAAAATACTGAAGTTGCAAAAAAAACATTTGATAAAAGCTTACTACCTGTTTCTTTAGGTTTTGTTGATTTGATAGAAAACAACATTTGAAAATGTCAATTATGGGTCTATATCTAAAAATTTTGCGACCGTATGAATGTACATTCCAGGAATGTGATTTATTTGGCAGGTAATAAAACATATTCTAAAGTCCGGGCCTATAAAAACGTTCTCATAGGTTTATAAATTTAGTGTCTGTAGCTTAAGTTGGTTGCGACCCTTTCAAATCATCAATCCGGACTGTAACTAGAATGACAACTATTCCATCAATTCCACATTTACTGAAAAACAAATAAATAACAAAAACCCATGAATTCTAGTTTCGAATTAGAAAGAAATGGATTTTATAAAACCAAACGAAATTTAAAATTGCGAAATCGTAACAAGGTTTCCACGATTAAACTATTCTAACTTTTCGAGTTCCTTTAATCGACAATGAACATACAATGTTATAGTTCCATAATTCCAACGAAAATATCTGGCTAAACATGATACCACATGATTATGTGATCTGGTTTATGAGTTAAATAGTATGTTATATTGGAGTATTGAATTTGATATGTTATTAATATTGATATATAGCATTGACATGTATTATGATGATGTTTTTTGAGTGTGCAGAAAACATGACAAGAAGAGGATGTTTATGGCCTTGGACTTCGTCGGGGAGCGGACTATTGACTTTGATTATGATTACTTGATTTATTACACATGTGTTATGATGATTATTTCAATTATGAATTTTATCTATAAATAATTATTAATATTATTTTTGTCAGTGGATGTAGGCATGGTGACGCTTGCTAATCCAACTCACATGTGGAGTAAATGAGTCATACACAAATATCATATAGATTATGGAGAGGTGTGGCAGCATCCCTGTCACAACCTAATAGGTTCACGATGTTGTAAGGATAGACTGAGACAGTTGCTCACAATGATTTCTAAGGGGTGCACAATAAAGCAATTTCCTTATTCCTCAGTAAGCCCTTAGTCTCACATAAGGTCGACAAGTGGATTATTGAATCCAAGCGTTAGACAACTTCCAAACTAAGTCAAATGGCGAGTGACACCCTTGGAGCACGTAAGTGTGCCTTGAAGAGCACGTCGCATGAATAATTTAATAAGGGAATAAAAGATATGAAAGACCGTAGAAAATAAAAAAAATACTTAGAATTGATTAGAAGAGAAACTAAATTATATTAAGTTATAAAATGGAAACATAATAAAATCAAAGTCTAAATTGGTTATTTCTAAATGAATTTATATTAAAGGGGCAAAAGGAAAATTTTAGACTAAATAAAACTATTATAGGGAGAATGAAATATATTGACATGTGCACAATGTGTGCATGAAATTAATAAAATATATTTTTAATTAAAATAAATTAATTCATGAGAGAATGGGTTGTAAACATAGAGTTAGAATCATAAGTCAAGCTAGACTCTAAATCCTAACTAAGAGAATATTTCTAATCAAACTCTAACTGTAAATTAGTTAGGATACACAATAAATGAAAAAATTGGGAACTAAGGGACGACTAGGAGAAAATCTAGGAACTAATTGTGGATGTGAAGGAAAATGCATAATTATTTTGATTAAAAAGAAATAAACATGTGCAACTTGAGGAAAAGTGTGACATGTGTTGAAGGTGAATAATCTCTAATTAAATTATTAAAAAATATTTATTTAGGCATGAATTGACAAGTGTCAAGACATAATTTCTTATAAAAATAAGGAAGAGGAAGGAGGAAGGGACCCTAATGTTGGATGAGTAAAATGTTGTCAAAATATTTTTGTGACTAGTTTTCTTGTGTGAGTTGGGCTGCAAGCTTTGTGTAAGAGGTGGAAGCTTCTCCTTGCGAGCGAAAAATTTGAGCTAGTTATAGATCTGAAATTCTGTGTGTGACCACTTTGCATCTCAGGGAAATAAGTGAGAAGAAGAGTACCCCCAGCGTTGGCTGGGAGGTACCGGTGAAGTCGTCTTGATTAGAAAACGTAGAAGGAAATTGCACACGTTTCTAGATTGAAGAACAACCTCACATTTCATTATTCTTCTAGTTACAGTATTAGATTGTTCTAGTTATTTTATTATTTTAATAGAATATTTGATTTAAAGAATACTTGATTAGATTACTGAATATGTATGGACCAAATTTCTTGAATAGTAGATTCATATTCCTGTCATTTTATATATTTATTTCTTTTTTATTATTGATGGAATGGATTATATCCAACCTATTCACAAATAAATTTTTCAAGTTCGTTTATGACATTTGGTCAAAATTACTTTTAAATTCCAAGTAACAATGTGACTCCATGGCTACTTTGTAAATGTACTTTGCATCTACTATTCCTACACATTTTATCACATTGTCTTTGAGCATGTTCGAACCCTATAGTGTACATACCGTTGAGACAAATTTTGAAGACCTCTGGTGACTATCAACAATAGTGTTGGATGACACCATACAAACACATTGGGTCATGTTTCAGGATAGGCTTCCTGATGCAAGAAATTATTTATCATGATAGGGTTGAAATCAACTGTTTTCTATTCAATATGACCATTGTAAAAACTGATCATATTCAACGATTTTTCAATTACATAACTTTCATATTATTTCATCCCGTATTATCATAGTCAGTGCACCAACCACTATTAGTATTCATTTTACTGAAACAAAATAAGCCACATCTGGAGAACTGGATTTGTAAATTGTAAATATCCCTGATAAACTATTAAATAGTGGAATGGGATCGTTTGTTGATTCAAATCCCAACCACTCCCATGGGTTCAGACAATCTCCCAGTCTAAGGATCAGTTAAACTAATGAGTTGAATTAGCTCTCGGGCCCTTGATGAGCCCTCAAAATGCTTATCCACGGGTCTTTCCCCTTTTCATTGTGCGCTAATTCGTGTTCATGAGGGTCTTAATACTACAATGGAGTCTTCCACGTCACCTCAATCCAAAATCGTGGGCTAACTTTCAACAGATAGGAAATTTCAGGACTTCGCAGCTCTAGGCTTCAAAAGTTCGAATAGTAACACACATTGTTCCTTTCGATCACTGAACTCGCGAGCAACCAAAAAAAGGATGGGATAAAAAACTGTCATTCAACATCGTGATCTACGATTCATAGGGGTTTCAGGACTCCATGCTTTGGGATCCCTGACCCAACAATAATAAAAATCACCTAAACACCAAACTAGAGGATTCATGGGCTAGCACTTCGAAACTTAGGGCTTCAGGAGTTCCAACCACAACAACTTCCAAATCTCTCGAATGATAAATTGGCAAACTTCCAGAGGCTTCTAGATCAATGGTCCACACTTCTCCTGCAGTTGATGGTTGTGATCTATTCCGAGACTATGAGGTTCAGAGAATTTTGTGTCTTGACTTGCACTTCCTCCCAAATCCATGAATGTCGAATTCGAGATCAATGGTCTAGATTCCACACCACCGTCTATGGCTTACAGGAACTCTGGGGCTCTAGGATTCAATATTTTTCGCAGCTTCCACCAATGAAACTTTTGTAGAGCCGAACTCTGAAGTGGCGAAGGGTTATGATCAATGGTCCATACCTTATCGAATTGGTTTTGGATATTTCTCCGAATTATCTTAAAAATTGTTCATAATTCATTAACAAACATAATTCATTTCTTTCCCCTATATATCTACATATACTTGAATGATAATTTGCCTTCATATTATAATAAGGAGTCTAAAGCACATTTTTTACTTGGCATTCTTACACTTCTTATGCCATCCCTCACTCTTAAGGAGTAGATCACCCTCCCTTAATAGAACCTAAAATAAAAAAATTAAACATAAGTAAAGTAATAAACTTCTTCCACAAAGGATAGGGGGTCTCATCATGAGCCAACCTACCACGTTCATCGAATAATAACATAAGTGAAATTCCCACTATGGCTACCACACCACGGCAATGGCCTTTGTCTTTTTTTTTCATGAAAGGACAAGAGGTCTCATCACAAGCTAACTTGTTCACTTAATTTATGATATAGTAAGTGGCATTATCATTATCTGGCTAACAAACCAGGATAGTGGTATTTTTGGGAAAAGATGATTCAAACTATTTATTAATGATACAGGATCATCTGTGGGTTAAAAGGAAACCATGTCGAGGCTATGGATGTCTGCTGGCAGCAGTGGATCTGCCTGTGGTATCAAAGTTTCTTTTTAATACGCCAAGTTTTTTGTGTGTTCCTAGATTTCCTTTCCTAAAAACGAGGCTATCATTATGGTTATATCCAATAACAAGGGAGAGTTACAATGTTATGATATGTGGAACATTTCTAAGATATGTGAACAAATTTAAAAATTATTTGGAATCTTTTTCCTTAAACGTTTTTTGAACATAGGTATGTCAATTTGAATTTCCCACACAAAGTGATGATTGTTCATAATTACCGTTAAAGTGATTTTTGAAAAGTTATTAATGATTTTTTTTCTAGCGATAGTGGAGGCATAATAATATCACCTCACCTGAACTAACTACCATTATTACACTCGTACATTTTGACGGTCGAGGTCAAAATTTCCATTTATGAGGGGGTGGATATTATGCACATTTACCAATAGATCATAATGATTGTAATAAACAGGAAAACTCACATTTTTATACACAGTGTTGTTCTATGATATTTTCTATTTCTATTGTTTCAAAAAGCTGGTCGAACTAAGATGCAACAAGGAACGATAGCCATCCTCATCTGCTCATAAAAAACATGGGTGGGCGAAGTTTACGCCGAGAGCCCACATTACTACAGGTAACCAAGAAGGAAAGATAAATTTTACACCATCTAGGGCGGACAGATTACTTCAATAGGTTGAAAGGATATGACATGAATATCATGCTCTCATTTTTCTAGAACTTGCAGGGAGGAGTCTCCATGGTCTGAGACATACGAATTCCAGTCAGTGAGGAAATTATAGAAGAGGATACAGGCCTCCCTAACACAGGCATACAATGGATGGGGAAGTATACATCACTCAAGGAGGCTGTGGATTATTTCACATATATCAAAGAATAACTTGATAAAAAGGGGAAGGGACTCAACCCCACCGCTCTCAACGAGCCATGGAGGGAGATGGCATGAGTAATAAAAAGGTATATCACCTGTGATGGGAGGTATGATGTGGTGCAGCCACGCCACCTCAAATTGTTAGCAGCACTCAAACAAAGGTTAGTAATCAATTTACCATTTTTTCTAAATGCCATGTTACATGAAGTTGTTGCAAGAATATAGAAGGCTAAAGATCTTGTCACTATAATTAGTCACCATGGACTAGTAAAGACGATAGTAAACAGGGCCCTAAGACAAAATCAAATAACTTGGGGTGATCTAATCAAGGCCGATAGGCCTCTACAAACAGAACAATCTGAATTACACCATGAAAACCCCCCACAGGGAATTGAGTCAACACAGGAAGGGGGAGATAGCACCCAAATGAAAATTCCATTACCCGATCCTGAAATTAAGGCAGACCCCATCCAATTGGCATAAATTCATACCACACAAGCAGAAACATCAAAGAATAAAATAAAAAGAACAAGTATTGTTACTAAAATCCCCACTAAGAAGAGAAGAAGAAGTAAAAGGATAGAACAATCTGAAGAAACCCAGAAAGCTATACAGAAAAAACAACCCTCACGGGAAAATACGCAGGAAATTGAACAGACAGAACAAACCTTACAGGAAAACACTCAGGGAAATACACAACCATCACTTGAAATCCTTACAGAACAGTTCTTCAAAAGTTATGAGGTAGAGATGGATCAAGTATTGGGGAACTTAGGAACATCAGTCACCAAAGACATAAGAAGGTTTGAAGAACACCAAGCACCAACTTCCTCTTCAAACCTTGCCTTGGACCTCCCTGACATAGAGATGCCATTCCCCAAAGATACAAAATAGACATAACCTCAAACTGAGGTAAACAACCCTGTAGAACAGACATAGCACACAAAAGAAACAGATGAATAGTCATTGGTTGATCAAGGTGAGGAAAACCCTGACATTCCCCATAAATAGAAAACAACAGGCAAAAGTCACAATAAAATCAGAAAATTGAAACAGGAAAACAAGTTGTTGAGGAGAAGGGTTAAAAAAATTAAAGTACTAAAGCAGAAAGTTGGTAGACTCAAGGAAATAATTAAATAATTAAGGAAAGAATTGGAGCAAGTTGATAAGGCCTATGAAAGGAAAAAATCCAAAAGGCCTAGAATACAAGGAAGGAACACACTTCTTAGGAGGACCATTGTAGTGACCCTGCTTAAATAGATGTATAATATTATTAATTATAATTAATTTAATAATCTAACTATCCTAAAATTTAGCTAAACAATAATTATTTCTTAAATAACATTAACTAATTAATTATTATTAATTACTTGTTCATGATTGTCAAGGATTAATTAATTATTAATTGACTCATTAATTAATTAAGTAAAGAATTAAAGGGGGTTAATAAATTATATTGTTAAATTAAATCTTACGTATTCGGGAAGGCATAGGACATTAAATATAGGATAAAATAATAAATAAAAGGGATAAGATATTAATTAAGAGGGATAAGATATTAATTATAAGGGGATAAGGTAATAAATGGGTAGGTAAGGAAGTAAATGGGAGAGGCGGTGAAGGAAGGATATGGGGGGGGAGGAGGTTTACGAAGGGGGATTACGATTCTACGGGAAATTTTGGGGGAGGTCTCTCTTGGATTGCACACAGGAGAGTTGAGTTCTGTAGTCAGATTGGATCAGTACAGGCACCGGTTTGCTAGAGGTTTTGGGCATGGGGACCATGCTATCCATATGATATCCTGGAGCTAAGAAGTTGTCCTAGTTGGCAGGGTGGAACAAGGTTTGGGCAGTGTTTACATAGTTTAGCAAAGGTCAACAGGACAAGCGGACAAACAAAGGGTTAGCATCAAACCCAGGTATTTAAAATTATGTATTTGTTTTTATTCTGTTATAAAATTTTATTATTCGTTGATCAATTTAAAATGCGTATGTGTAAACATAAAAGGAATTATTGAATTTTACTGTTTTGTTTGTAGAATGTAGAATTAATTGATGTTAAATAATATGGCCACTACACATGGTATCAGAGATTTTGTTTGAAATTTCGGCCTGAGGTCCAAAACTCCAAGCTCAAATTCCCCTCCGCCTAACCTACAAACCAAAAGCACTATTATTTTGATTATATATAAACAAATCTATATATATATAAAGAATACAAATTGAAAATGTAAAAAACAAATTTACCCAAGTAAAACAAGCAACTAGGGTTGTTACATTTAACATCTAATATATACATTCTCTTTAATTTTAAAGTTTTGTTTCATGTATTAACACTAAATACAGTTTTCTTTCTCTTTCTAAAGTCCTAACTTTTAAACTTAAGCCCGCGACCCTAACGTTCCACATAAGAATCTTCACTTAGTGATACCTTGGCTGGCTCTAGTTAGGCCTGGCTTAAGCAATTCTTGAATGCCAGGATGATAGCCGACGTCACTTTCCTTTAGTGCCTCTCTTTCTCTTGCTTTCCTGATGGATTTTCCCCTTTTGACCCCTTATTCTCAACTAGAAATTGAGGTATAGATTCCTGCCCCAGAATTCTATGAAGGCTTCCTCAATTTCCTGAAAGGTTGATTGGGTCTTCCTCATCCCTACTTTATAATGATAGGTAGACTTTATGTATTCCTAGTTATTCTACTTTCTGAAATTCTACAGTTGTTTCTAGAGTAGGGATTCTCCCTAATTTTGTTTCAATGATTCAATCTCTCTTCTTGAACTCCTTTGATCCATAAGAATTTAATATTATTTTATAATAGAATATCTAGCCTGCTTTTCCCTTATGATTTTTTGGCACAAATTCCCTCTTTACTTTATTTAAGGAAGAGTGTTTGTATTTGGCATGTGCATTGAATGGAACTTGCTCATAGTCCAACCTCTAAAAGTGCTTTCATTTCACATCTATTATCAAAAATTATAAACCATTTCTTAGGACAAAGAAACAGAAGTAAACAATAATAAAAATGCCTCTCCAAACAAGGAGGCGTAGATGAATTTTGCAGTGAAGAAAGGATGGCCAATGTGCTATAGCCAACATAATGCTTTGTATCATATTATAAAGCAGTATTTTGATGAGATCGTAGGGGTTTTGTACATGGATAAAATAGAAGGGATAAAATAGAATATGGTATCAATGGATTTATCTTTCAATGAGTGAATAGAAGGAAGAATAACCCAAATTTAGAGGTGAAGATAAAAAGAATGGCATGAATCACATACCTCTTTCTCCCGAGCTCCTGGTTCGATGTGGATCCCTCGAACTTGTGAACGATCAAGGATGAACCCTGCCGAGGCGTGAAGTGTTGACCTCCAAGGAGATGAACCACATGTCTGGTTAGGCTCTGCATCCTTTTCAGCCTCCTCCTGATACTTATTCAGATAACAATGGCAACACTATTCTCCAGGAACACCCAAATCTCTAGGGTTTATTTCTAGTCGAATTAGTAAAGACATAGGAAAGCAAAAACAGAGAAATACAAGCAACCAAACAATCAATATTCAAAAAAGGTCGGGAGATCGAACCTCCACTGCGACGAGCCATGATTGCAAGTACAATGATGAACAGGTAGAAGTTAGTAGCGATCGAACACATTCACCTGCAATAATCAGATCAAGAGAAGTGGGAATGTTTTTGGACCTACAATGCAAATTTGTGACAAAAATAGAAGAATCACTTAGTCTTCCAACCTATTTGCAGGAGTACGATACTGTAATGTCTATAACTTTAAATTCCAGGCGAATGCAAAATTCTAAGAAACAACACTTAAGGGTCCTCAAGACTCTGAATTAGTGTGCAACGCACCTTATGTCCCTGAGTCATACTCAGTCCAGGATATCCATATAGTACACAACATACTTCTTCAACAAGAGTATTCCAAACCAAGTAATAAGAGAGGAGAAAATTCATGGAGTTACGCCACTGTCAAGCCGCCATCAACCGAGATTGAGGTTGTGTTGAAAACTCTGTCCAGAAGTCGGAAGAACTTCAGCCGATTGATCAATTAGCCAACGGTACATGGTATGTATCAGGATTGGAAATAGAAGATGGAGCCAACATATCGGGATGACAAAATCATCGGGTTTAAAGTTAAAAATATATATATATATTAAGTACTGAATTTTACTCATAACGAATTATTGTTGTCCATCTGTGCACTGTATTTGTATATCCATCGGTCCATATCCTGTTGTTGTGAGAAGGAAGGTGTAGCAAATTGTTTGCCACTATAGTATGTCAGGAGCCCCAAACGAAACCCTCAAGTCGAAGGTCGCGACCATTAAATCTGGAAGGTTATTTTGTTGTGTAATTGCTATCACGTAACAAGAAAACTGAATGGCCTTATTTTCGTCTCCCGGCACCAGTCCCCATGATGTTACCCTCCAAATTTCCTCCACAGCTGCACCGGATCGAATCCCCTCCCTGCCTTCACAAACTATGAATAAAGCTTTCTTTCCGTCCAGAAAGTAAACTCTGAAGCTGAGGAGATCCCTCTTTCGAACCTCAGAAAGACGCAGCTAATAAATTCAGAGTCAGATGACAATATGTTTATACCAGAAAATACGTGTAAGGATAAAGAGATATCAGAGGACGACTAAACAAATGTGAACCACAAACACACTTCTCACCAATTCTTTCAGCCAAAATCCCCAAATAAGCCTTTCTACAGACATGAAAACCTACATATAATCATATACAGTACACCTTATCTAAACTTCTATATGAAAGAACAAGTATCTGAAAATTAGCAATTGGAGGACCCGGAACAAAACACACAAACAGGTTTCTAATTGCAGAAACCCAACATATTCCTACACTGCAAATTTCTCGGAGAACACAACAACAATGGTAATGGCAGTCTTGCTCACCAATGTGTAGGCATCTCTTCCATGCCCACCGGGAACGTGGGCCTCATGCCAGAATCCCAACCTTAAAGGCTTCCAGCGAATGCCACGGAGCACATTAAACTCTCGCCGAACTGAAGGTAAGACTTTTTTTAATAATTATATTATTATATTTTTTTTAAGTAATATTAATGTTTAGATTTATTAATTTATAAAAAAAAAAACAAAGTATTAATAGGATTTTGAATAATTATATTTTTATATTAATTTTTAGTTTTAATAAAATATTTAAAAGTATTAATACGGTTGTGTGAATTTAAATTATTTAAAAAAAAAAAAAAAACATTAATACTATTATGTAAATTTAAATTATTTAAATTAAATTAATTACCTTATATTAAATTAAATTAAAACTGATAATTATTTAAATTATTTAAATTTAATAATATATGCTAAGCTTAATATGATAAAAAAAAAATTAAATTGACTCCATGGGTTTTGAACCCGCGGCCCCCACCAAGCGAAGCGCCTTGAGAAGAGCAATAACACCAACGCGCCACACATATCACTTTTACAAATAAATTCGCATATAAATAGTTTAATTATCAATACTAGCAAGGTACTAGCCTGAAGAATAATCTCCGATTATCCAAGCATCAGGCTCATGAGACCTTACACACAACTCATCTAGTCGAGCGCCAAGTCCCTCCACTCCATTCCACCATTCAAAGTCAACGCTAAATCTCAATGCAACAATCGACAACGCCAACACTACGTGCCAAGGAAAAGATTTCGAGTCAAGCATCGAAGGATATTTAGTTATAAGCGAAAAGTTAAAAGGGCTTAGACTAGGACAAGTAGGAAGGAGGCGACATATGCACTAGGAGGGCAAGCATAGGAATTGGCGAGTATGGCGCAAGGCTAGCATATCTACAGGGAAAGGGAACCAATAGTTTTTTTCATAGGGGCGAATAAATCAAGCTTAGACGCTTAATCCTAACCCTAACCTAGTCAATCCCCTAAAGGAGTAATGTCTGTTTACAGATAAGTAAAGAAAAATTACGCCTAACCCTGTTTCTAGTTTGAGTAGCACCAATTTGAAACATGCTGGAACTCACTCTGACAACTTTGGTTGATGCAGGTCAAAGCATACAGGATGGTCAGGACATGACAAGGTGTTTTTCCTTAAGGGACAATGCATCCAACTCAAAGGCAAAGATCACAATTTTTCAGTTAAGAGACAACGCCTTGAACTGGTGGGGAAACTTGGAAAGACAACTGCACCTTACCCCAGACACAGTATCTTGGGAAATTTTCGAGGAAAGGTTCCGAAAGAAATATCTACCAACATACTACGAGGAACAATAGGTAGGGGCATTTCATGCCTTAGTACAGGGAAACAAAACTGTAGAAGAATATGAGATCAGATTTATGGAACTGGTCAAATATGTTTCGTAAATGGACAATGACCAACAATAGGCAGAGCGCTTCGTCTATGGATTGAACCCTAAGATAAGAGCTATGGTGCAGATTTGGAAACTGTCTTCAGTAGCAGAAGTGGTGGAAAATGCACGTTATGCGGAAGAACACATGAACTTAACTGGGGGCACAAGACCGACATTTCCGCATCGCCCTGGATTCGTAGGAAAGGCCCCGAGGACATTTCCTACTGGAGGGGGCTCAAGGCCACCGCCATATGGTAACAGAGTCGTGCCAAGGACTATAGCTACAGGGATTTCAATGGAAGCGAGTGTGGCATCTCGTTCATCGTCAACGGTGCAGAAAGGTCTACGACCATCTCAAGGAACAACGAGTAGGGGCAGGGGTTCCAGGGGAAGGAACTCATTTCAAAGAAAATCACATAACAGTGCACAAGTTCAATATCGTGTTACCTGTTGGGGGTGTGGAGGACCCCATTATCAACGTGACTGCCCGGAGTTATAATCAGGTTTTGTGCATAGAGAAGGAAAGGCACCGATGGGGAGAGCAAGTAGCAGCCACCAGATTTACACAACGGTTAATAATCGCCAGGCCGAACATCAATCCATGGTGGTGGAGTCCTCAGGTACACTAAATCATATCAATGTTAAGATTTCGTTTGATTATGGTGCGACAGATAGTTTCATTTCACCATCTGCATTAGAAAAGAATGGGTTGGAAGCCTACGAGAACGATGAATTTAAACAAGTCAAGATGGCTTTGGGGGAAAAACAAGCAGTAGGACCTAGTGTTGATAATTGTATAGTAGACCTGGGAGTGTGCACTACCAGGTTGAAGGTATACATCACTGCTCTCGGGGAATATGACCTAATCATTGGAATGGATTGGTTAGCAGCTCATCGAGATTTAGTATATCGTTTCGCAAAGAGGGTTCTTTGTGTCGATGATGAAGGAAGACCAGTAGAGATCCAGGGTGTACAGAGAAAAGTGTCATTACACTTTATATCAACTATGAAGGTTAAGCGATGCTTGAGGCAAGGGTCTCGACTTTATGTAGTGGAAGCAGTAAATGAAAGGAAGGGACCCTCATTGGATCAGTACCCGGTATTGTCATAATTTCAGGATGTTTTTCCGAATAAGTTACCAGGGTTACCTCCTGAGAGGGAGCTTGATTTTACTATTGAGATAAAACCTAGTGCAAAACCAATCTCCAAGACTCCGTATCGGATGATAGCACCAGAACTTTGTGAATTGCAAATGTAGTTGAATGAGTTACTAGACTTAGGGCTAATAAGGCTCAATGTCTCACCTTGGGGCGCACCGGTAATTTTTGTAAAGAAAAAGGATGGATCCTTATGACTATGTATAGACTACAGGGACTTGAACCGTGCTACAATGAAAAATAGGTACCCAATGCCACAAATAGATGACCTCTTCGATCAAATGAAAGGAGCAACGGTATTCTCAAAGATTGATTTGCGATCATGGTATCATCAGCTAAGGATTAAGGAAGGTCATATCCCAAAAACTACCTTTTGAACTCGGTTTGGACATTAGGAGTTTGTTGTAGTACCTTTCGGATTGACCAATGCGCCAGCAGTATTCATGAGCCTCATGAACGGCGTATTCCAGAAGTACTTAGACCATTTTGTACAAGTCTTTTTAGATGACATCCTCATCTATTCCAAGAATGAAAGAGAACATAAGGAACACTTGCGAATAGTGTTGTCCTTCCTTAGAGAGAAAAAATTGTATGGGAAGTTGTCGAAGTGTTCCTTCTTCCAGAAAGAGATCCACTATTTAGGTCATATCATTTCCAGCGAAGGAATCTCTGTGGACCCAGAAAAGGTAAAGGCCATTATGGAATTTCCAGTGCCGAAAAATGCCTATGAGGTGAGAAGCTTCATGGGGCTAGTAGGTTATTACTGGAGATTTGTAGAAGGATTCTCAAAAATAGCGAAACCCATCACCACCTTGCAACGCAAGGGGGTCAAGTATGATTGGACAGAAGAATGTGATAGTGCATTCATTGAGCTTAAGAGGATACTAACTAGTGCGCCAATTCTACGAGTGCCGGATATGGAAAAGGACTTCACAATCTGCACGGATGCCTTGAAGCAAGGGTTGGGGGCCGTGCTAATGCAGGATGGAGGAGTGATAGCGTATGCGTCAAAGAAGTTGAAGAAGCATGAAGAGTTATACGCGACTCATGATTTAGAGTTGGCAGCTGTAATGCTAGCTCTGAAAATTTGGAGGCACTATCTTGTGGGGCGAAACTTTGAGCTCAAAATGGACCATCAGAGTTTAAAACATCTCTTCACTCAAAGAGATCTGAA
Source organism: Picea engelmannii (assembly GCA_009831015.1). NCBI lineage: Eukaryota > Viridiplantae > Streptophyta > Pinopsida > Pinales > Pinaceae > Picea > Picea engelmannii. The sequence continues at coordinate 104,002 of ML791527.1, forward strand.
TGCTAGGCAAAGGCGATGGAGTGAGTTTATGAGTGAGTACGATTTTGGTATTTCGTACATCAAGGGAAAGGAAAATGTGGTCGTAGATGCCTTGAGTAGGAGACCACATATCTTCTCCTTGGTAACATTAAAGGTCAATCTGAGGGAACATGTGTTGACACAACTCCCAAGAGACAGTTGGTATTTAAAGGTTACTTCAAACCTCTAGAGAGGGAGGTAGTTAGACCCAAAGTATGAAGGATATAGTCTGGAAATAGACAAACTGTTAAGATATCGAGGAAGGAAGTACGTCCCTGAGAATGGGGATATTCGAAGCATCATACTAAAGGAAGCCCATAGAGCACTTTATTGTGCACATCCAGGTGTGAAGAAGATGTACGCAGATATGAGGAAGCTCTTCTTTTGGGTAGGCATGAAGCGCGATGTAGTCCATTTCGTTGCCAAATGCCTAGAGTGTCAACAAGTGAAAGCCGACCACCATCACCTGATAGGCCTCCTACAACCACATGATGTCCCTATGTCCAAGTGGGAAGTCATCTCTATGGATTTTGTTGTGGGGTTGCCACTCACATCTCATAGACACAATGCCATTCTTGTGATAGTGGATAAGTTAACCAAGAGTG
>ML791527.1:104674-177358 GCA_009831015.1 Picea engelmannii
AAACTGAGAGAGTAAATCAAGTCATGGAAGACATGCTTAGGATGTATGTAATGGATAATCAAACCCAGTGGGAGAAGTACCTACCTTTGGTAGAGTTTGCCTACAATAACAGTTTTCATAGTTCCATCGGAATGCCACCCTACTAAGCTTTGTATGGGAGGCCATGTAGAATGCCATTAAGTTGGGATATACTAGAAGACCGAGTAACAGTTGGGCCATAATTGATTCAAGAAATGGAGGAACAAGTGATTCAGATTAGGCAGAGACTTAAGGAAGCACAGGATAGGTAGAAAAGTTATGCGGATGCACACAGGACCGACCGAAGTTATGAAGGGGGAGACCAGGTTTTCATTCGTATCAGGCCTAATAAGAGTACCATACGGTTCAGGAAGGGGACAAAGTTTTCACCTCAATTTATAGGACCATTCAGGATCCAAGACAAAATTGGAGTCGTTGCATATCGTCTTGTTCTGCCACCCCACTTGCATAAAAATCATAATGTATTTCATGTATCTGTTTTACGTCATTATGTTGCTAATGAATCACATAAACTAAATTGGAAGGAATTGTAGGTATCGGACGTGGGAACCCTCATAGTAGAACCGTTACGCATATTGGACCGTAGAGTCCGACAGCTCAGGAACTGTCTAGTAGACCAAGTTAAGGTCCAGTGGGACAAGTATAGTCCAAGATCTGCTACTTGGGAAGACGTCGAGACACTACGGCGAGACTATCCCTCACTTTTTTGACCACCCCGAGAACATGTTTCTCGAAGGTTGGGTGTATGTAACACCACCTTTTGACTTAGACAACCAGGATTACCTGAGGCCTATATACTTTATTTTCTAGTCACAATGAAACTATTAAGTGATACACCTAAACTTTAAATGTATGAACTTTTACGAATGTTTAAATGTTATTGATGATCATGTATATGATGCGACATATTGTGAGAATGTGAATTTAATGAGTGTTTAAATGCTATTAAGATGATGTTGGATATGATGCAATCTATTTTGGGTAAATGATAATCTTATGAATAGATGTCAAAATTGAATTACGGGATATTATGAGATCTATTTCTAATTAGAAAACTTTGATGTTAATTTATCGGTACAGGGATACCAAATTGAAATGATGATAGTATGCAATTACATGATGATAATGCATAGAAATGTATGAGTTTGTGTTATAGACTAATATGCAGGTTATGGGCTATGAAATAGCCAAGGGATAAAGATGATGAAAGTGGATATCATGACCACTAGCCAAGAAACACTATGGTATGAAAATTGTATGAGGAATTTATATTGGTTTGGATGCATTGCTATGATATGTGGACCAATGCATGATTTCAGGTGATGACACTGCCCAAAACCGAATAAATGATGACAAAACCTCCAGCAACATGGTGCCACTATGTATTCCATTGTAGGGTGTGGACCCTAGTCTTGTTAGGAGGGGTGGAGGCATTTCCCACCATGTATCCTCCATTGTAGGGTGTGGACCCTAGTCCTATTAGGAGGGGTGGAGGCATTTCCCACCGTGTATCCTCTGAAACCTGAAGTCATGGGAGGACGGTGTTAATTCACGCTCCCCAAGACATGTGATGATGACTGTCAGATGCCTTCTAGGGAAGCTTGGTCGAGGTAGCGACACTTCCGCTTACAGGTTCTATTTGGAGTTAGGTCAATATAGTTGATGCTCCAAGATAGTCTAGCAGAGGAAGGATAAGAATGGAGATGGAAGTAGGTTAGGGAGGAAGGATGAGCAGTAATAGTTGAGAAGGTACGGAGATCTGTCTTGTGGTGGAATTTAATGTTTTCCCTTCAAAAAAAAAAGGGAGAAATGTGTATATATGAATATTCATTATTACGTAACTAAACCACAGTTGTTTAAAAAAAAAAATTGTTGAACCGGATAATAGTAATTAAAGGATTTCTCAAACAATTGATTGGTTTGTTGTCTTTTATAAAAGACTAGTCTTGCTGACTGGATTGGATGCATACATAAATTACTAAAGGATGATATTTTTTATTATTAGTACATGCACGAGACTTGTATGTACTAGCTACACATGCATTTCTTGTACATATACACTAGTATGTATGAGTTTTCTTGACTTACTTACTCATAATGTCGGTTACTTGTTATGAATGTGTGAACCATGTTTATTTTCCTTTGTACCATAAGATACCTTAACTTTGGGATGAAGATTCCTGAAGGGTGGGTGTATGTAGTGACCCTTCTTAAATAGATGTATAGGATTATTAATTATAATTAATTTAATAATCTAACTGTCCTAAAAGTTAACTAAACAATAATTATTTCTTAAATAACTTTAACTAATTAATTATTATTAATTACTTGTTCATGATTGTCAAGGATTAATTAATTATTAATTGACTCATTAATTAATTAAGTAAATAATTAAAGGGGCTTAATAAATTATATTGTTAAATTAGAGATTACGTATTCGGGAAGGGATAGGACATTAAATATAGGATAAAATAATAAATAAAAGGGCTAAGATATTAATTAAAAGGGATAAGATATTAATTATGAGGGAATAAGGTAATAAATGGGTAGGTAGGAAGTAAATGGGTGAGGCGGTGAAGGAAGGATATGGGGGGGGGAGGAGGTTTACGAAGGGGGATTACGATTCTACGAGAAATTTTGGGGGAGATCCCTCTTGGATTGGACAGAGGAGAGTTGAGTTCTCTAGTCGGATTGGATCAGTACAGGCACCGGTTTGCTGGAGGTTTTGGGCACGGGGGCCAGGATATCCATATGATATCCTAGAGCTAGGAAGTTGTCCTAGTTGGCAGGGTGGAACAAGGTTTGGGTAGTGTTTACATAGTTTAGCAAAGGTCAACAGGACAAGCGGACAAACAAAGGGTTAGCATCAGACCCAGGTATTTAAAATTATGTATTTGTTTTTATTCTGTTATAAAATTTTATTATTTGTTGATCAATTTAAAATGCGTATGTGTAAACATAAAAAGAATTATTGAATTTTACTGTTTTGTTTGTAGAATGTAGAATTAATTGATGTTAAATAGTATGGCCACTACAACCATCCATACAAGTTATGTTGGAAAACAGAAAGAGTTCCATTCCTGTGAATAAACAACAGAGATGGAAGCTCAAACAGAGGCTCCAACAACAGAGGGAGAAGTTGTTCAAAATGAAGAAGTGATTCCTTTGGAAACACAGGAAATGGAAACTCAAACAAAGATTCTAGCAGCAGAAGAAATAGCTTCCCAACCTGAGAATGTGCTTCCTATAGATTTTCGTGCTCCTTTAGAGAAAATTGATGCAGAGACCTAGATAGATTCCCCAACCACATAAGAGACAGTTTTTTAGACTGAGGAAGCATTTCAGTCACTGAACATGATGTTATTATTAGCAGGTTGGAGTCAGAACTGATGTAATCCCAACAAGCCCTGACTCAAAGCAGAGCTGAAATGGTAACCATGGCAGAGCATCAAAGAACTACCAAACAACTTAAATCTATGTTAGCAACAAATAATGAGACTTTTGTTGAGTTAAGAAGAGCTCAATGGAAGGTTAATAATGTACAGGGCCAGTTAGAAAAAGATTTGGAGCAAATCAAATAAATTTTCTCTATCTATATTGATGCAGTAGATTGCAGGACTCCTTCTACTAATTACACCTTGTGTTTATTGGAGAGTTATTTGTTGCTAAGAATAAAATATATTAGAGAAGGTAAACCAAATAATTTCACCAATGTTTATGAGTTTGTTTCATTCTTTAGAGAACAAGAATAAAAAGTGAAATATTTTTTGTGTGAGCTATACCTCCACAACTTTATCTTGGAAGAAAACGGAAAAGAGAACCCTAGTTCTTTTATTGGGGACATACAGTTCCAAGCATTCTTTTATTTTACCAAAAACCAAACCAAGTGGGCTAAAGAACACAAGACCTTCATGAAAAGGGAGACTAGGCTAGACCTCTGGATCAGAGGGGAACCTCCCAAATCCTTCACAACCATCATGCAACACAGAACATTCATGAAGAGGGAAGGGGTTGTAGAATCTTTGGCTCCTATCCACCGATAGGTTGTATGTCCAGGTCTACCATATTTTAGGGAGCTTTAAGAAGAAGCTCTTGCTTCTTAAAATCTAATATGGGATGCCTCCCCAAATGCAGTCAAGAGTAGGGAAACCTTTTGTTTCAAAAACTTTCATGCAACCACCTTCAGGGTGGAAAGGTATACCAGAATGATCCAGGATGAAGGACCTTCCTGGATTGGGTGCAAATATAGTCCTCCTATTATTTGGTATCCTCTAGAAGGTTACTAGATTGATTATCAAATTAATAGGAAGAGGGAAGAAGATTCTTTTGAAGAGCTTAAAAGTAAGAATGGGTTCAGGAAACCTAGTGAACCAACCTCTCCTCCTTACAACATCATTTCTTTACATGTAAGATATATGCTTGCATGAGGACATGCAAGAAGGTAAGATGGGGGGGTATATTGATTTGAGGAAAAGGTGCAAGTATCATCCTTATTCCCATCGTTTATGATACAATCTTGTTTGAATTTTCCATTAATTAGAAATAATTAGGATAAAAACTGATTAAAAATTCTTATAGAAATATTATTGTGTAATCTTAGATAAATTCTAAAATTCGGTTGGAATTGTTTGATTTTATTGCAGGAATAGACATATCTTGTTAAACTCAAACATTTTGAAGATATGTAGACTATTGGAAGATAAACATATCAGGCACAAAACAGTTTTGAGAAAGATCGATTCTCTATTTTGTAAACTTTATAACTAGTAAAAGAAATCCCAAGGATGTCTCGATCCTTAGGATGGCTTAATTTACCCATATCATTGTAATAAATAGAGGGTAATGAATCATATAAATACATCTAAGAAAATTATCCAAGTATTCAAAACTCGAAATTGCTCTATACAAGCACTCTTTTGTAAATGTTGTACTAGTTATGGAATTAATAGAAGCTTTGGGTGTTTTCACCATTTTTTCATATTGATTTTCTAGCAGCAGTGCTTCCGAAGACTAAGGGCCCAGTCTGAAGGAGTTACTCTCTCAATCTGTAATTGTATCGATTTGATTTCAGTTATGTTATTTAAATATCTTTTGCAAAAGTTAAGATGAATGCATGAATGTGTTGATATTTTTATAGATTAGTTGTGTTGTTTGATTACATAATATATATGCTTCATTTGAATCTTACCAATTGTTGTTCCATTTCCCATTTCTATAGTTTGTTGATCGAAAATTCCTCTCATTTTCACATACGATTTTCTATTTATTAAGTTATCATTTGTTGTTCCTTTTGTTTAAAGTACATTTGTTGTTCCTTTTAAATTTACAATACTTAGTTATTCTTTCTAGTAGATTAAATAGTCATTGATAGATCAGTTTCTTAAGTCCTTTCATAAATCCAATTACTGCTTCTTAGTTAGATCAATTCAGCAATTTAGTTAAATGCCTTTAATTCACAACATGTTATAGATCATATTATAATTCTGTTGAAATCTTAGCTTTAATGAATGTGTGAGGAACTTGATTGTTGATAGACTCATATTTTCTTTGACTACACGATTTTATCCTCTACAACTATCTGCATAGACTTTGTCGATATTCTTGAAATAAAAGACGAATCCTCGGGTTGATAAATTAATGTTAAACTAAGTTGTTTTAGGACATCTTTAGATCCCAACACCAAGCAACAAAAAATCCAGCCCAATGTATAAGGACAATCAAAATGAAAAGACAATAAGAAAGAATCTGACCAAAATTCTACCAAAGATATGTTTCCTATCATCCCACAAGCACTTAACAGGCACTAAAGAGACCCAAGAAGGATGCAAAAATATCAAATCCCACCCAACAACCACCAGAACAAGAAAACAATCCAGGAAAACTGATGTATGTGACTGTTCAGGCAAACAGAGTGAATGTGCGCATCTTGTAGAGGGACAACCTGCATATGTATGTGACTTTCAAGGAAAAAGGCGCATATATGTTTCAAAAAACATTACCAAGGAAGGGAGAAGGCAAAAAACATAGACCTAGAGTGAACAAAAGTTGTCAAGGAATGATATGACAAGAAACACCATAAGAACGAGAGAAATCTAAGGAGAAATGTAATCCAAACCCTAAGAAATAAGATTCAATCCCTAGTATGGTCGCCAATTCTGTTATGAGGAAAATATCTCTATGTCTAAGGTAAACAACAATAGATGGAAACGATTGCAGAAATTAACTCTATCCCAAAAAAAATCTATATAAACCAATATGCAAGCGAGATAAGAAAGAGGCCTACCTCATCCAAATGTTCGATGAATTCCACCGTTCAGAACTTGGACCCAAAGAAATATACCTACAACTAGTTCTCCACAAACAAGAAAAGCAAACATATGGTGATAATATAAAGGTTAGCACATTAGATAGCATAATCCATTCATATACATAACAAATACGCCCATGGATAATAAGTCATATATTTGAAAGATATCAATTGGACGGGAAATGATTATTTCTATTAATAAATGATCAGCATAAGTGAAAATATTACAGACTTATGTGTCAGCACGGTTCAAAACCGAGAAACTAAGTTCCTTCCAGTTGGGCATCCACCACTTCAATCCTCCACCAAAGGAAAGATCATAAGAGAGAAAAAATGAGGTTCTCAATAAATAAGGGAAGATATTGGGGGTTGAACACTGTGTTCAGACTTAAAGGACAAAGGGATGCAGACTCAATATGAAGTAAATAATTTCTCCAGAGTAACTTTGCTCTCAAATATGAATTCTTTCTCTTCTTTCCATAGCTCAGAATTGACCCATTTATAGCTTTAAAAATGGAACTAAAGGGCCGAGTTAGAATGTTTCCAGTATATGGAAGGCCAAAGATCATAGATCTCATGTTGTGGCATGGAAACCAGACATTAATTTTCACTTTCAGGCACAAATCCCAATGTACATGGGTTGTAGTGGAGCAGCCTGCATATACGCATGTTGCATAGTGTGCAAGATGTGTACATGTGTAAAGATGTTTATTTTTGGCTCTGGATTTTACAAACAGGGATGATAAGTCTGCATGGGAAAATGGAAAAAGTCCTTCTGTGCAATATTTCATATGGTGAGGGAAATCTTGCTATAACACCATTTTCTAGACTGACTAGAATAAGCACGAAAAAGGAATACTATGGCCCTAGTGACCAGAAGAGTTCTCCTCAATATGATTTTATTCTTTTTTGGGCCCATGGAGACTAACTTTATGAAAAATATCATTATGGAGTTTTCTTTTAGTATTTTTCAAACTCTCTAAAGTGAAAAACCGTCGAGCTTACCTTCTCTGGGCTCATAAAAATTTACATGGAAGTAGTCTTATTGTGTCATGATGTAATTGCATCACATGTATCATCCTTGCATCTTTGGCATAATACCAGTTTCATGTTTCTATTACTGGACCTTTATAACATTCCTTAGGTGCAAGCCTTGTAGCATGTTTTCCCTTGCAATCTAACACCTTGAACCATGGAGGAATTTTCCCGAGTGTCCTTATCATGCACATGTATCCTTTCATTGAGAATAAGTATGTTCCATGTGCTTGGAACCATTTTCCTTTCCTACAATACTCACTTCCTCCTTTGTAACGTAGCATTCTTTTATTCTTTTTCAAGCTCATTAAATATGTGAAAAGAAAAAAAAATGAATATTTCAAAAAGAGGGGACAGGGAAACATTCTATTTTTTTTGCAGTAATCTAGTCACCCTTGGACATAGCACATCCTTTTGTTTGTTCTACAAGCATTGGGATCTAGTATGGCCTTATGAAGTTGTTCTCGTTACATAGAGTTGTGTCCTCCTCCTTTTGGTTACTCTTCCAAACATGTGGAGAGTTTTTGGTGCCTTCTGTGCCATGGAGCTATGTAAATAACATGTTTCCTGAGTCTTGTAATATATCGTGCTATTTTCCAATGGGAAGTATTGCAACCCGAGACAACCATTCTATGATAAGTCTCTTGAACTTCATGAGTCGGTCATCTGGAGAGTCTTGTCCAGCTCACATTCAAAATCAATGAAGTTATGTGCCTGATGATCGGGGTCCTCCAGTATTTCCATGAAGACATGTAGAAGAACTAAGAGTAGTGATTCTTACACTCCCATTATATTCCTACCTAAGTTTTGAATATCTTGAAGCCTATTTATCTAGTTATAATGTTATCCTCTTCAACCACATGAATTAATTCCTCCTGAATATTCCTCTGACATTGTATATTTTCTGATGATTTTGAGATGTAGATCCATTGTGTATTGTTCATGGATACACTTTATATTGGCATACACATTGGCTATGTATCCATGATTACTATATATATGACATGGATATGCAGTGTACTTTATTGGAAACCATGCTTAGTTTATCCCAAACATGGGAATTCCCTCCTTAGTGATTATTATTATCTTATTGCAGATGACATGCTCCCAGATAATTTCTTAAGTTTAATCGACTCCAATGCATTCCCACTTTATTAAATATGTTGTAATGCATTTCATCCATCAATTTCTCTTTTTACCTCACACATTAGGGGGCATCTGTTATAACTCAAAATTCCACTTCTATTCATCCTTGATTTTCACCTACTCATTCATACATCTTCCAACCTATTTTGGTGGAGTTCTTCTAAAAAAAAAAATTGTATGGCATACATGCCCTATTGCATATGCATAGAACGTACATATTCCATATTCATACCTAAAATCCCACATACATACGCTTGTTTCACTACTAAAAGCATGTGCGTACTCTAAAAAGTGACAAAAAAATATAAAGTCCACACATGTATATAAGATAGATTATGGTCTATCTTAGAGGGACATCCCTTCAACCGACTTCGTGTGACCTCGTGATTAACTCCGGTGTGAGTGGAGCCTCCTGATATTACCAATTATACAATGGATTTCTCCACTCCCTGTCTCAGACACATGTTGATTTAATTGCCTTTGAGAAGTTTAGTCACAAAATCCTATTCCAAGGCACTAAATCCTAAGCTATTTTGTGCAACCTAGAAAATAAAATTGTGACTAATCAATTTTAAATTATAGCATTAATTTTAGTGGTCGTGAGTACTCAAAAAGGTATGGTAGTGAAACTCATGGTGTTATGAATCTGCAAGAAAAGTAAATATGAAAATAATGCAAAGTCCTAACTTTAACTTTCAATGAATGATTTGCTTCTAATAACAAATGCAATTTTTGATTTCAACTCTGAAATTCTGAAGTAAAAATGCAATCTTTCATAATATGTACTAAGCTAACGACAAGGACTCAAAAGAAAAAATGCCAAGTAATGCAAAATGCCTATTTTTTTGTATTTTCAATATAATAAAAATGAAAATGCATGGACTGAAAAGTAACTTGTTATATAATCCTACTGTGTATAGAAAAAGATAACTCAAGCATAATACCAAGCAAAAAAACACCTAGCCCAATGTACAAGGACAATCAAAATGAAAAGATGATGAGAAAGACTATGCCCAGAAATTCAACCAAAGATAGGTTTCCTATCATCCCACAATAACTTAATAGGAACTACAGAGACCCAAGAAGGGTCAACAAACATCAAATCCCACCCAGCAACCACCAGACCAAGAAAAAAATCCAGGAAAATTGATGTACATGATTTTTCAGGAAAACAGAGTGTATATACGCATCTTGTAGAGGGACAGCCTACGTATGTATGTGACCGTCAAGGAAAAAGGTGCTTATATGTTTCAAAAAACAATACCAGACAAGGGAGAAGGCTAAAAACTTAGATCCAACGTGAACAAAGACTGGCAAGCAATGATATGACAAGAAGCACCATAAGAATGAGAGAAATCTAAGGAGAAAAGTACTCCAAACCCTAAGAAAGAACATTCAATCCACAATATGGTCACCAATTCTGTTACAAGGAAAATCTCTCTATGTCTAGGGTAAACCACAACAAACGAAAAATGACTGCAAAAATCAACTCTATCCAAAAAACATGCTATATAAACCAATATGCAAGTGAGATAAGAAAGAGGCCTACCTCATCCAGATGTTCGATGAAGTCCATCGTTGAGCACTTGGACCCAAAGCTATATACCTACAACTAGTTCTCGACAAACAAGAAAAGCAAGCATATGGTGATAATATAAAGGTTATCACATTAGATAGTATAATCCATTAATATACATAACAAATATGCCCATGGATAATAACTCATATATTTGCAAGATATCAATTGGACAGGAAAGGAGTATTTATATTAATAAATGATCAGTAGAAGTGGAAATATTATGTACTTCCATGTCAGCACAGCTTGGAATCAAGAAACTAATTTCCTTCCAGCTGGGCCTCCACCACTTCAATCCTCCACCAAAGGCAAGCTCATAAGAGAGAAAAAATGAGGTTCTCAGTCAATAAGGGAAGAGTTTGGGGGTTGAACACTGTGTTCAGGCTTAAAGGACAAAGGGATGCAGACTCAATAGGAAGTAAATAATTTCTACAGAGTAATTTTTCTCTCAAAGTTGAATTCTTTCTCTTCTTTCCATAGCTCGGAATTGGCCCATTTATAGCCTTAAAAATGGAAATGAAGGGCCGAGTCGGAACGTTTCTAGTATAGGGAAGGCCAAGGATCATAGATCGTGTTTCATGACATGGAAACCTGACATTAATTTTTATTTTCTGACACAAATCCTGATGTACGCGGGTTGTAGTGGAGCAACCTGCGTATACGCATGTTGTATAGTGTGCACGATGCATACATGTGGAAAAATGTTTACTTCTGGCTCTGGATTTTACAAATAGGGATGATAAGTTTGCATGGGAAAATGAAAAAATGCCTTTTGTGCAATATTGCATAGGGTGAGGCAAATCTTGCTATAACACCATTTTCCGGACCGACTAGAATAAGTACGAAAAAGGAATAATGTGGTCCTAGTGACCATAAGAGTTCTCCTCATTATGATTTTATTCTTTTTTGGGCCCTGGAGACCAACTTTATGAAAAATATCATTATGGAGTCTTCTTTTAGTGTTTTTCAAACTATCTAAAAGTGAAAAACTGTCGAGCTTACCTTCTCTGGGCTCATAAAAATTTACATGGAAGGAGTCTTGTTGTTTCATGATGTAATTGCATCGCATGTATCATCCTTGCATATTTGGCCTAATTTTGGTTTGATGTTGTTATTATTGAGCCTTTAGAACATTCCTTAGGTGCAAGGCTTGTAGCATTTTTTCCCTTGTGATCGAACACCTTGACCCATGGAGGAATTTTCCCAAGCGTCCTTATCATGCACATGTATCCTTTCATTGAGAATCAGTATGTTCCATGTGCTTGGAACCATTTTTCTTGCCTGCGATACTCGTTTCCTCCTTTGTAACATAGCATTCTTTTATTCTTTTTCAAGCTCGTTAATTATGTGAAAAGAAAAAAAAATGAATATTCCAAAAAGAGGGGACAGGAAAACATTCTATTTTTTTAGCAGTAATCTAGTCACCCTTGGAAATATCACATCCTTCTATTTGTTCTACAAGAATTGGGATCTATTACGGCCTTAGGAAGTTGTTCTCGTTACATAGAGTTGTTGGAAAATATTTAACAGATAGCGAATGGAAAATATTTAACAGACAGTGAACGCTTGTCATTGATGGAAAGTCCAACAATGATGATGGAATGAATACAGGAAGTTTGTAACCGATAGGAAAACAAAAGATGAGTTCAGGAATATCGAATGATCAAAGGCAACGCAACATTGATCGAATGATCAAAGGCCCATAAAGTTTGAGAAGCATTTCTAATCATTGGATCTCATTCAAAATTCCTGAAAGAACGAGGGCCGTCAGATTTGAATGTAGACAAGAAGAGCGCTGAAGAGGAGGATAGATCTCAGACGTTAGATCCAAGTGCAAGACTCGACCATCGTTGTATCAAGGAGAACCTGCACTCTTTTTAAAGTATAACAAGGATAAGCGAGCATACAAAATTCTGAAATAGGGAGGACCGTCCATTTATGGGTAGGACACGTGGGGATAGATCGTCATTTCACTGACTGGAGAGTCAAAGGAATAGGGTTCCCTAACCTCTCAAAATCGCGATATGTGAAATCATGATTTAATATGAGCCGTCAGATCAAGGTTGAATCTGGACCGTTGATTCCAGTCCATGTCAGAGTTTCGGGGATCGAGAGTTGGAGATGTCAAGTAATATCAACCACAGGAATCCCGATATCACGATATGAGAAATCACGATTTAATCTTTAATGTCAGATCAAGGTTGAATCTGGACCATTGATTCCAGTCCATGTCGGATTTTCAGGGTTTGAGAGTTGGAGATGTCAAGTAATATCAACCATAGGAATCTCGATATCGCGATATGCGAAATCGTGATTTAATCTGAGCCATCAAATCAAGGTTGAATCTGACCGTTGATTCCAGTCCATGTCGGAGTTTCGGGGTTCAAGAGTTGGAGATGTCAAGTAATATCAACCACAGGAATCCCAATATCGCGATATGCGAAATCGTGATTTAATCTGAGCCATCATATCAAGATGAAATCTGGACCGTTGATCCCAGTCCATGTCAGTATTTTGTGGATCGAGTATTGGAGATGTCAAAGATTATTATCAACAGGAATCCCGATATCGCGATATGTGAAATTGCGATTTAATCTGAGTCATCAGATCAAGATGAAATATGGACCGTTGATCCCAGTCCATTTCGGTGTTTCGCGGATCGAGTGTTGGAGATGTCAAATATTGTTAACAATAGGAATCCTGATATTGCGATATGCGAAATCGTGATTTAATCTGAGCCATCAGATCAAGATGTGATCTGGACAGTTGATCTGACTCTATTACGGAGTTTCGTGGATCGGGACTTTGAAGTGACAAAGACAATGAACTTCAAGAATGTCGAAATTGTGATATGTGAAATTGCGATTCAATTTCAGTCATTGAATCAAGATTAGATCTGAACCGTTGATCTAAGTCCATATCGGAGTTTCACGAATCGCGACATGGAGAGGCAAAGAAAACAATGCAACAAGAATGTCGAAATTGTGATATGCGAAATCGTGATTCAATCGCAGTCGTTGAATCAAGATCAGATATGGACCATGGAATCATAGGACATGTGGGAAGCGATCGAAATTTCACTGACTTGGGGTCAATGGAGCATAGTGTTGAAATTCACAAAATGAGAAATCGCGAAAGCGCTTTATGCATAAGTGCGTGGTCATAGCCATTGATCACATCAAAGGAAGATGGAGGTAGAAGCTAGAGGTGCTAAGTTTGGCCACATAAATGCCGAAATGAATGCAAGGTCTCATGAAGCCAATCCAATGGTGCAAGTGAATTTGAATAAATATTGAAGGGTTATTGTTCTCTCTTACAGTTAACTCCTCAGTTACGAATCTATTAGCGAAACAGACTCATGATTTCCAATCAGATGGCGTTTTAGTTGCTTGGACAATTGTCTTTCTTTTGCCTAAGGAAATGTGAAGTGCAACCGCCATGGATGTGTGTATAAAAGAAAATGAGACAGACTGTGTGGGGTTGGTGGTTTTGTATGAAAAATGAATGAAACTGTAAGAAAGGGCATATCATAGAAAGTGCAGTGTAAGATTGAGAATATGCACAGTGTGAGATGAAACTCAAAGAAGAGTAACAGATGATCAAAAAAAACTTGAAGCAGAGAAGAATAACAGAACAAGTTGAAGTAGAGCAGAATGACATAACAAGTTGATGGAAAGCAGACCTGCTGAACAGACAGAGGAAGAGAAGAATTGCAGAATAGTTAGAATAAGACCATATTTACAGAACAAAGAAATATTGGTAAGAATTTATTCATCTGCGTAGTTGACTGTTTATTTATTCATTCATATTATATGGAGGTTGGGAGGTGCTCGGGAGGACTATTGTCCTCATAGGTTCAAGTGAGAGCTTGAACACAGGAAGTTGTAGCTTCCATCTGGTTGTATCCAGAGAAACCAGGGTAGCAGGGTGGTGCAAAGGAGAACAAGTGTTCTCTATTATACAGGTTGGAGCCTGTGTAACTGGAAGTTGGTGCTTCCATCCAGTTGGTGCTGGAACATTAAGGGAGTTGGTGCTTCCTTCTAGTGGGTGCTAGAGAAACCAGAGAATTGGTGCTCTCAAACAAGTTGCATCTTGTAAAACAGAGGTAGAAGCCTCACATTGAGTTGGTGCTCAATTATAGATGATGTACATAACTTAAAAGACTGCCTATCATTTCGAAGAAGAAGAGGTTTTCTCCCTTTATGGGTTTCCTCATGAAAATTTGTCTCTGTGTATACCTTATGTGTGACTGATGCTCTTTACTTTTACTGTCCATACGCTGTATATTTTTGATGATCACTCGAAGAAAGATTAATAATGTTTTAATAGACTTAAAATTGTTTAATCTCAATTACAACTGATTCATCCCCCCCCCCCCTTCTCAGTTGTCTTAGTAATTTCAACAATTGGTATCAGAGTAGGTTCCTTTTATTCAAAGGTAGATCTGTAAGCTTAAACATGACAAGTCATGAAGGGACTTCAACCTCTAATCCCCCTCTGTTTGATGGAACAAATTTTACCTTCTGGAAGATTAGAATGAGAACATACTTAATGGCCTTGGGTGCTGATGTTTGGGATGTAGTAGAGACTAGATATACAAATCCTATTGTGCTAGCCTCCAAGGATGATAAGTTAGAGTTTAGTTTTAATGCTAAGGGGATGAATTCTATCTTGAATGGACTTGCTAAAGATGATTTTGTAAAGGTGATGCATCTTGATACTACCAAAGCAACGTGGGATAAACTTATTAGCAGTTATGAAGGAAACGAGAAAGTAAAAGATGCCAAACTTCAAACATACAGATTGAA
This sequence comes from Picea engelmannii, assembly GCA_009831015.1. Lineage (NCBI taxonomy): Eukaryota > Viridiplantae > Streptophyta > Pinopsida > Pinales > Pinaceae > Picea > Picea engelmannii. Next base: position 119,586 of record ML791527.1, read on the forward strand.
ATTTGAACAACTAAATATGAATGAAGATGAAACAATTAGCAAGTATTTTTTAAGAGTTGAAGAACTTGTAAATTCCATGAAGGGTCTTGGTGAGAAGTTTGATGACTCACTCTTAGTTCAGAAGATTTTAAGATCTCTACCTGATAAATTTAATTGAAAAGTATCTACAATAGAAGAATTAAATGATCTTAAAACTCTATCCATTGATCAAATTCTAGGAACTCTAATTGCATATGAAATGAGAATTAACAAATATAAATCCAGTACTAGAGAAGCATCTTTTAAAGAAGACAAGAATACTGATTCAGAATTAGATGATATTGAGGCAAAATTTGTGAGAAGGTTAAAGAAAGGGTCAGAAAAATATCAAGGGAAGTTGCCCTTCAAATGCTTTAACTGTGGTAAGATAGGTCATTTTGCATCTAAGTGTCCCCATCAGAAAAAGGACCAGAACTCTGATGATGAAAAGAAGTATAAATAAAAGAAATATAATAAGAAGAAAAGTTTGGTTGCAAATAATGACAATTCCTCAAAAGACACCGATAGTGATTCATCCTTTGAAGATAAGGAAAATGACTTCATGCTTATGGCCAAGGAGGATTATGATAATAAAAGCACAGGCAGTGATGATAATGATGAAGAAGATGTGGTTGATTTGGAAGGAGAAATGATCAGTGCACCGGAAGAAATTGATATACTCAGAACTAAGAACAGAAAGAAAAAACAATTGTTTACATAGTTCGAGAAAGAAAGTAAAAAACCTGATGAAGACTTTTCTCTGCTGAAAGTGGAATTAGAAGAGGCAAAGAAATAGAAGACATATTGAAACAACAATTGTTAGAGAAGAAAGTCAGGTGTGAAGCCTTAGAAGAAGAGATAGTAAAAACTAGAAAAGAAATGGAGAAATTTAAAGGATTGTATCATCAAAATCTGCCAAGTATTAAAGCCTCTGAAGAATTAACCTCCATTCTAAATCAACAAAGAAATTCAAAGTTGAAAGATGGATTGGGATATGAAAAAGGATCAAGTAGTGATCATCCAAGTAATACATAATCTATCAAGTTTGTCAAATCCTCAAACATTGACAACAGTCACTCTGCAGAAACAAAGAAGAAAAATCAGCCACCAAGAAGAAATGAAAGAAAAAGCCCCAGAACCGAATTTGTAGACCAGAAAGATTATTGGCATGACAGAAGTCGACCTCCTCAAAGAAGATAGATTTTTTCAAGGTACAACGATTTTTTATATGGTTATTGTTTTCTCTTCTCTAATTTTGGTCACAAAGCTATAAATTGTTCTTTAAAATTTAGATATGAACAATCAAGATATTCAATGATTAACTATCTTTCACAACAAAGATTGAGACAACCAAGAAAAAAACAATCACAGATTATAAATCATGTGATGATTGGGAGAAGGACACAGGTGAAACACAACAACAGATATGTGCATAACAATCGTTATGATCTATTATTCAGTGAACTAGAATGCTACAACTATCATAATTATGGTCATAAAGATGCAAACTGTCGCTTAAAGAAATACAATTCAGATTTGATCCCCACTACTGAAAATGTCAAAGTTTGGAATAAGAAAGTAGATGACAAGTGTGGACTAGTGCTATCAGCCCAAAGGAAAAATAATCCCTGGTATATTGACAGTGGATGCTCCAAACACATGACTGGAGACAGAAGTAAGTTTTTAACTCTAAGTGATAGTAAATCATGGAATGTAACTTTTGGAAATGATGCACCAGGAAAGATAAAAGGTAAAGGAATTGTAAGTTTGTGTAACAAAAAAAGAAAAGCTCAAGATGTGTTGTTTGTAGAAGATTTGAAACATAATCTTCTTAGTGTCAGTCAAGTCTGTGACCGAGGGCATGAAATTGTTTTTACCTCTAAAGACTGTAGAATAAAAACTGTGGATTCAGGACAGCTAGTTGCAAAAGGTATAAGAATAGAAAACAATGTTTATGTTTTAAAAGAAGAAGAAGAAGAATGCCACTTAAGCAAATATGATGAAATTTGGTTGTGGCATAGGAGACTTGGTCACCTAAATTTTGATCACATAATCAAACTCAGAAACAATGGGGCAGTAAAAGATCTTCCAAAGATATCAAATCCATATGACTTTGTTTGTAAATCATGTCAGATAGGAAAACTTACTCGCACTCAGTTCAAATCTAAAAACTTTCCCTCAATAGAAAAACCTCTCCAGTTAGTACATATGGATCTATGTGGTCCATCAAGGAAAGAAGGTACAGGAAAAGAAAATTACTTTATGTTGATTATTGATGACTATTCTAGACTAACTTGGGTTGCCTTTTTGAAAGAAAAATCTGAAGCATTTGAAAAATTCAAAGTATTTAAGGCTTTGACTGAGAATCAAACAGGAAAAATATTAAAGGAAGTAAGGTCTGATAGAGGAGGAGAGTTTAGTTCAGGTAACTTCAAAGAGTTCTGTGAAAAGCATGGGATCAAAAGAGAGTACACAATTCCAAGGACTCCACAGCAAAATGGAGTTTTTGAGAGGAAGAATAGGTCAGTACAACAAATGGAAAGATCAATGATGAATGAAAGGAACATACCTCAGACATATTGGGTGGAAGCAATTCATACAGCTGTTCATATCCTTAACAAATCTCATCTCAGACCACACAGTGACAAGACCCATTATGAACTCTGATTTGGAAGACCTGCTTCAATCAAGCATTTTAATGTTTTCGAGAGTAAATGTTATATCAAGAACAATGATGAAAATATTGGCAAATATGATGACCAAGCTGATGAAGGTATCTTCTTGGGCTATGCTACAGATAGTAAAGGGTACAAATGTTACAATAAGAGACTGCACAAACTAGTTGATTGTATAGATATAAAAGTTGATGAAGAAATCCCAATCATAAATGTAAGCAGTGTTGAACCAAGAACAAAATATACAGTTGAATATGAAGATGAATAGGTCCAAGGATCAGAAAGAGAAGAGTCTGGATCAGATGAAGATGCGATTATTCAAACTGACACAAATAAGCAAAAAGAAGCAAAATCACCTCTCAGAATTATTAGAAAGAATCATCCTGAAAATTAGATAATTGGGGATATAAATGAAGGAGTTCGGACAAGAAGGAAATTGATTAAAGACTCAGAACAATCTCATGTTGCCTTTTTATCTATGACTAAACCTAGAAATTTTGAGGAAGCTAGCCATGAAGATAATTGGATTAGAGAAATGAATGAAGAGCTTGATCAGATTGAGAAGAACAATACTTGGGAGCTTGTCCCTAGACCTGAAGATAAGAATGTAATAGGTTCCAAATGGGTGTTCAAGAATAAAATGAATGAAAAAGGATAAGTTGTTAGAAATAAAGCCAGATTGGTCTGTAAGGGATATGCACAAGTTGAAGGTCAGGACTTTGATGAAACTTTTTCACCAGTGGCAAGATTGGAAGCTATAAGAATATTTCTTGCTTATTCATGTCATAAGAACTTCAAAGTTTATCAGATGGATGTTAAGTCAACATTTCTTAATGGAGATCTAGAGGAAGAAGTATATATGGAGCAACCTGAAGGATTCTCATTGACAGATAATCCTAATTATGTTTGTAAGCTGAAAAAGGCCTTATATGGACTAAAACAAGCACCTCGAGCTTGGTATTATAGACTGGACAAATTTCTACAAGAAAAAGGGTTTAAGAAAGGTATTGTTGACAGTAACCTTTACATTAAGTCTGAAGGTGATAATTTACTAGTTGTTTTGGTTTATGTAGATGATATTATTTTTGGTTGCACTAATGAATCATCTGTCTAGTGGTTTGATAATTCTATGCAAATAGAATTTGAAATGTCCATGATAGGAGAACTGTCATATTTTCTTGGCCTTCAAGTAAAACAAATCTCTACAGGAATTTTTATTTCTCAAGAAAAATATTTGAAAGAGATGTTGAATAAATTTCAGATGGAAGAGTCATCTACAGTTAGCACACCTATGGTGGTTGGTTGCAAGCTGATTAAATATGATATCTCACCTAATGTTGATCAAAGGACATATCTCTCTATGATAGGCAGTCTTTTGTACATCACAGCATCTTGTCCTGATATAATGCAAGCTGTTGGAATGGTAGGTCGTTTTCAGTCTGCTCCTAAACAAAGTCATTTGGTAGCTTTCAAAAGAATATTTAAATACTTGAAAGGAACAATAACTTATGGTCTGTGGTATCCTAGAAATCGGAATTTCCAGTTAACTACTTATTCAAATGCAGACTCGACAAACTGTGTTGATGAGAGAAAAAACACCAGTGGAGGAGCATTCTTTCTGGGTGACTCATTAGTTTCATGGCTTAGTAAAAAGCAAGGATCCATTTCATTATCCACTATAGAGGCAGAATACATTGTTGTTGCTACTTGCTGCACACAAATCTTATGGATGATACAAACTCTTGCAGATTTGAAGATAACTTACACTGATCCTATTCCAATTCATTGTGATAACACCAGTGCCATTAGTGTCTCAAAGAATCATGTTCTTCATTCCAAGACTAAGCATATTCCAATAAAGTACCATTTTCTCAAAGAACAAGTTACAAACAGAATTGTTCAGTTGAATTATATTCCTTCCAAAGAACATATGGCTGATATCTTTACTAAACCATTAGCAACGACCCATTTTGGATATCTTCATCAAAAATTGGGGGTTATAATTTCTTGTGTCTAATCTGTTCACCTGGTCAGGGGGAGTACTTATTGAATATCTGGTGTATTTCCAGGATGCTTATAGTCGACAGAGGGAGTATGCTTTGCAATAGATCAGAGGAAGAATGTTTCTTCTTTGACATTGATGTCAAAGGGGGAGAAAAGAGTTCGGGAGGAGAGTCGAGTCCTAATGCATGTGGGTGATTGTGTTGCCATCAATTCCAAAGGGGGATATTGTTGGCAAATATTTAACAGACAGTGAATGGAAAATATTTAACAGACAGTGAACGCTTGTCATTGATGGAAAGTACAACAATGAAGATGGCATGAGTACAGGAAGTTTGTAACCGACACGCAAACAAAAGATGAGTTCAGGAAGATCGAATTATCAAAGGCAACACAACATTGATCGAATGATCAAAGGCCCATAAAGTTTGAGAAGCATTTCTGATCGTTTGATCTCATTCAAAATTCTCGAAAGAATGAGGGCCATCAGATTTGAATGTAGACAAGAAGAGCGTTGAAGAGGAGGACAGATCTCAGACGTTAGATCCAAGTGCAGGACCCGACCATCATTGGATCAAGGAGAACCTGCACGCTTTTTAAAGTATAACAAGGAGAAGCGGGCATACAAAATTACGAAAGAGGGAGGACTGTCCATTTACGGGTAGGACATGTGGGGTTAGATCGTCATTTTGTTGACTGGAGATTCAAAGGAATAGGGTTCCCTAACCTCTCGAAATCGCGATATGCGAAATTGCGATTTAATCTGCGCCATCAGATCAAGGTTGAATCTGGACCGTTGATTCCAGTCCATGTCGGAGTTTCGGGGATCGAGAGTTGGAGATGTCAAGTAATATCAACCACAAGAATCCCAATATAGCGATATGTGAAATTGTGATTTAATCTAAGTCGTCATATCAAGGTTGAATCTGGACCATTGATTCCAGTCCATGTCAGAGTTTCCGGGTTCGAGAGTTGGAGATATCAAGTAATATCAACCACAGGAATCCCGATATCGCGATATGTGAAATCGCGATTTAATCTGAGTCGTCAGATTAAGGTTGAATATGGACCATTGATTCCAGTCCATGTCGGAGTTTCGGGGTTCAAGAGTTGGAGATGTCAAGTAATATCAACCACAGGAATCTCGATATCGTGATATGATAAATCGCGATTTAATCTGAGCTGTCAGATCAAGATGAAATCTGGACCGTTGATCCCATTCCATGTCGGTGTTTCGCGGATCGAGTATTGGAGATGTCAAAGATTATTATCAATAGGAATCTCGATATCACGATATGCGAAATCGAGATTTAATCTGATTCATCAGATCAAGATGAAATATGGACCGTTGATCCCAGTCCATTTCAGTGTTTCATGGATCGAGTGTTGGAGATGTCAAAGATTATTAACAACAGGAATCCCGATATCGCGATATGAAAAATCGTGATTTAATCTGAGCCATCAGATCAAGATGTGATCTGGACTGTTGATCCGACTCCATTACGGAGTTTCGTGGATCGGGACTTTGAAGTGACAAAAATAATGAACTTCAAGGAAGTCGAAATCGCGATATGCGAATTCGCGATTCAATTTCAGTCGTTGAATCAAGATCAAATCTGAACCGTTGATCTAACTCCATATCAGAGTTTCGCGAATCGTGACATGGAGAGGCAAAGAAAACAATGCAACAAGAATGTCGAAATCGCGATTCAATCACAGTCGTTGAATCAAGATCGGATCTGGACAATGGAATCATAGGACATGTGGCAAGCGATCGAAATTTCACTGACTTGGGGTCAATGGAGCATAGTGTTGAAATTCACGAAATGAGAAATCGTGAAAGCACTTTATGCATAAGCGTGTGGTCATAGCCATTGATCACATCGAAGGAAGATGGAGGTAGAAGCTATAGGTGCTAAGTTTGGCCACAGAAATGCCGAAATGAATGCAAGGTCTCATGAATCCAATCCAACGATGCAAGTGAATTTGAACAAATATCGGAGGGTTATTGTTCTCTCTCACAGTTAACTCCTCAGTTACGAATCTGTTGGCGAAACAGACTCATGATTGCCAATCAGTTGGCATTTCAGTTGCTTGGACAATTGTCTTTCTTTTGCCTAAGGAAATGCAAAGTGAAACCTCCGTGGATGTGTGTATAAAAGAAAATGAGACAGACTGTTTGGGGTTGGTGGTTTTGTATGAAAAATGAATGAAACTGTAACAAAGGGCATATCATAGAAAGTGCAGTGTAAGATTGAGAATATGCACAATGTGAGATGAAACTCAGAGAAGAGTAACAAATGATGAATAAAACTTGAAGTAGAGTAGAATAACAGAACAAGTTGAAGCAGAGCAGAATGACATAACAAGTTGATGCAAAGCAGACCTGCTAAATAGACAGAGGAAGAGAAGAATTGCAGAATAGTTAGAAGAAGACCAAATTTACAGAACAAAGAAAGATTGGTAAGAATTGATTCATCTGCGTAGTTGACTGTTTATTTATTCATTCATATTCTAGGGAGGTTGGGAGGTGCTCGGGAGGACTGCTGTCCTCAAAGGTTCAAGTGAGAACTTGAACACAAGAAGTTGTATCTTCCATCTGGTTACAGCCAGAGAAACTAGGGTGGCAGGGTGGTACAAGGGAGAACAAGTGTTCTCTGTTATATAGATTGGAGCCTGTGTAACTGGAAGTTGGTGCTTCCATCCAGTTGGTGCTGGAACATTAATGGAGTTGGTGCTTCCTTCTAGTGGGTGCTAGAGAAACCATAGAGTTGGTGCTCTTAAACAAGTTGCAGCTTATAAAACAGAGGTAGTAGCCTCACATTGAGTTGGTTCTCAATTATAGATGATGTACAGAACTTAAAAGACTGCCTATCATTTCGAAGAAGAAGAGGTTTTCTCCCTTTATAGGTTTCCTTGTGAAAATCTATCTCTGTGTATACCTTATGTGTGACTAATGCTCTTTACTTTTACTGTCCATATGTTGTATATTGTTGATGATCACTCGAAGAAAGATTAATAATGTTTTAATAGACTTAAAATTGTTTAATCTCAATTACAACTGATTCATCCCCCCCCCTTCTCAGTGGTCTTAGTAATTTCAACAAGAGTTGTGTCCTCCTCCGTTTGGTTACTCTTACAAACACATGGAGCGTTTTTGGTGCCTTTTGTGCCATAGAGCTATGTAAATAACATGTTTCTTGAGTATTTTAATCTATCATGCTCTTATCCAAGGGGAAGTCTTGCAATCTGAGACAACCATTCCATGATAAGTCTCTTGAACTTCATGAGGCGGCCATCTCGAGAGTCCTTTCAAGATCACATTCAAAATCAATGAAGTTATGTGCCTGATGATCGAGGTCCTCTAGTATTTCCATGATGACATGTATAATACCTCAAAGTAGTGAGTATTACACTCCCATTATACTCCTACCGAAGTTTTGAAGATCTATAAGTCTATTTCTCTAGTTATGAAGTTATCATCTTTAGCCACAGGAATTAATTTCTCCTGGATATTCCTCTGACATTGTATATCTTCTAATGATTTTGAGATGTAGATCCATTGTGTATTGTTCGAGGATACACTTTATATTGGCATACACATTGGATATGTATCCATGATTACTATATATATGAGATGTATATGCAGTGTAATTTATTGGCAACCATGCTTAGTTTATCCTAAGGATGGGAATTCCCTCCTTGGTGATTATTATTATTATCTTATTGCAGATGACGTGCTCTCGGATACTTTCTTGGGTTTAATCGACTCCAATGTGTTCCCACTTTATTAAATATGTTTTAATGTATTTCAGACATCAATTTCTCTTTTGACCTCACACATTAGGGGGCATCTGTTATAACTCAAAATTCCACTTCTATGCATCCTTGATTTTCACCTACTCATTCATACATCTTCCAACCCATTTTGGTGGAGTTATTCTAAAAAAAATAAATTTGTATGGCATACGTGCCCTATTTCATATGCATAGCATGTACATATGCTAGATGCATACCTGAAATCCCATGTGCATACGCTTGTTGCACTACTAAAATCACGTGTGTACTCTAAAAAGTGACAAAACAATTTAAAGTCCATGCGTGTATATAAGACAAATTATGTTCTACATTAGGTTTTGCAACCATCTTACCTCCTATATCCCTTCTGGAAATGAATTAACCATAATTTTCTCATATAAAAAGGGCCCTAGGGGGGGTCATTTGGATATGTCAAACTAGAGGCAAGAGAACTCTGCCAAATTTTCGCCCTTGTTTCCCAAGCCTTCTACATTTTTCTTTGAGTTTTATCCTCAGCATTCCCTTCCATCCATCTTCCTTGTACCATCCATCCTTTTCCCCTTATATTGGCATGTTGGTGGTGAATATACTATTGGGAATAGTGCACTTGGAGACAAATTAGAGGAACCCAGACGAGGATTGTGGAGTGGCGCCAACAAAGTTCAGGTTGTAACCTTCAATTTTGTTATTAATAAAAAAAAAAAAAAAATTATTGTCCAAGATATTTATGTCTATGTGTTTGTGCTTATGAATGTTTTCATGAATAAATAACTCTTTAGATAATATTGAATTAACCATAGTTTTTTCTGTAGCATTTTTTCAGGCCAATGTTGGGAGGAGGCCTATAGTCATGGAATGGACAACAATCAGAAGGGATTGACATGAAACGTAAGGAATTAAGGTACATGTTTCTATATTATTTATATTCCCTTACTTATCATAATTTTTTGGATGGTTTGGGGTAGAATAATTTTTTTTTATGTATTTCTGGGTGTCAAGGCTATGCCTAGTCACTAGACCCAGATTAGGGAGATTTTTCCCATAGTAGGAAGAAAGAACAGATCTTGATAGTTTGAGCATGGATGAGCTACATGGAATATTCATAGCTTATGAAATGAGGATAGAACAAGAGAACCCAGTCATGAAGGACACAACATTCAAAGCATCCAAGAAGACAAAGAAACAAAACAAGAAAAAGTCAAAACCAGATTGTAGCTACAATGATGATTTAGAGGAAGATGAAGAAGTGGCAATCTTCGTAAAGAAATTAAAAATAGGAACCAAAAAATAAAATTGTATTCTCCCATTGAAATGTTTTAATTGTGATGGTAATGGTCATTTTTCTTCTAAATTTCCTTATGCTAAGAATAAAGGTAGTGATGAAGAAGAAGATCGTAAGAGGAAAATGAAAAATCAAAAGGGAGATAAGAGAAAGAACAAAAATAAATTATTCAAGAAAAGTTTCAAATCAAAGGAAGAGAGCTCTTCATCAGACAAGGATGATGATAGTGACAATGATTCATAAATGGTACTCTTCATGGAAGTAAAATATGATTATGAATATTCCAAAGAAGAAGGTGCAGTTGATCTCAGAGAAGAATTAATCAGTGTCTTAGAAGAAATAGGGAAAGAAAAAAAGAAAATCAAGTCACTCATGGAAGAGTGAGGTCCCCCTCTATTTTATCTGGATGAGGTGAATTAAAGTTTCCCCCTATGATCCATGTATTATCTTTGATGTATTCTCCAAGTATCTCTAATGAACTTAGGAAAGATTCTTTTGAGGCAGAGACCATAGGACCATAAAAATTTGTTATGATGCCTAAGTTTGAGGAGTTGATTTCCTTGAAGCTTGTTGTGATAAATTTTCTAGCTTGTAATATCTCCTCTAAAATAAATTGAGCAGGGTTCCACATGATTTGAAAACCCCTTAGAATCTCTTTACATATATTTCTTCTATTTAACAACCCTTTTAGAATCTCTTATTTAGTAAAATTATATTATCTCTATCACATTTGGTTTCTTGAATCATCATTATGGTAGGCTTTTCCTTTTGCTATTATGTTCTTCAGTAACCTATGATTTCCTTTTGTGTTCAACCCTTGAATATTATAGGATATGAATTTTTCTTGAGAGACAAAATACTTATGTGGTATCCCTATCACTTATCCATCATCTCCTAATTGTGCTCCTACTTCATTTATCTTTTTCTTATGTGTTTTTCTTCCTCCCTTGGTTTTTTCTTTCTTTGAGAGAGGTTTTCCTATTTCCCAATATTGTTGTATGTCCCTAATTTTGAATTTTACCCAGTTTCATCTTCCCTTTCACTGGTTCCTTATAAATTTTTTAGAGTTTTTTTTTTGATAGGTTTATCAATCATTGTTCCATGTATATCTCTATTAATACAAACAAGTCTAATTCCACCATTTCTATGTCTGGTTTAGATAAACTTCCTCCTCCTCTAATTTTTGCAATCCATCACCTTTTTTGTCCATACCTTACTCCTCTTGTATCTTAGTTCCTTATACTGATTTTATGTTTCCTCTATCTACTTTCCATCTCATAGGGTTTGCCGTAAGTATCTTAGTTGAGGCCTTTGGGATAGATTCCACCATTTTGGTATTGGGAACTTCTTCACAAGTTGTTGTGATCTCTTCACACAATTTTATGTTTCCTGAACTAAGGCCTAAAAACTATTTCCATCTTTGATATTATCACTGGTTATTGGTTTCTAGTTATTCTTTCCCAATTTTCACTTCCTTGGGAATTTAATAAAACCCTCCTTATCAGTGCCTTCTTCTGATTTTTCATGGTTTATCATTTTATTAAGTAGGTGATGTTTGAAGAGATGTTCATGTTCATGACATTTACATCAATGGATTGGGACATGTTCATAGTTGAGATTCTGAAGCCATTATGTATCCTGGATGGTGACATAAAAAGACTCCCATGAGGCACCTAAAACATTCATATAGATATAAATACATGCATAACAAGTGTACTTATATGTTATGATGACTTAATAATATTTGACAAAGTTACCTAATGTGTTCCCAATCCCTACTAGAGTTTCCTCATCCCAAAACCCCCGCGACAAAGAGTAGATTTGTATCTAGAAATGATATTTTGTAATGTCCTTCTTCTCTAGGCTGATTCTTTCTATTCAATATCTCAAGTACAACCCTACAGAGTTAAATAAGTAAGGATCATCTTCAAAGACGTTTTCTATATTGAAAAAGGAACTATCTATATTGACTCTATTGATGCCACTACTCCCTATGTGTTGTTGTGCTACCTCATCATTTCCCAACAAGAAACTCATTTTAGTGAACATATAACTTTAACATTAGTTCGACGTTGTATTTTTCACGAATATAAATGATGGAAATTCTCGGTATCCAAATTGGAAGTTTGAATTACAACAAACACTTAAAGAAGTTCTATATTGTCTCTTCCCATATTTGCATAATTTATTTTCTAAAAATATTTTTAATGTTATTATGTACATACCATTTATGAAAAATATTAATAACTTAAAAAACGATTATTGTTATTTAGAGATAATAGTTACCTTGATTGAGATAAATGAGAATTTTGGAAAAAAAGTTTTAAAAAATGTAATTTGTATTTGATAACTCCAAAGGTACCTCCCTTGATACAAGAGAACACTTGCATTCTTATAAAGTGCCCAACTTTAATGTTGGAAGATCCTTGTTCCTTTCTTGGAGCATGTGTTGGATGTGTGGTATGACCTAGTTTCTACCTTAGTTCTCCAACAAAATTCTATTCACCATCAACCCTTCTGGTAAACTACAAGGCTACACTGCGCACATAGTGCACAATGCAGTCTCACTTGAGATGAATTATGGGTGACTGCAAGATGCATATGCCAGTAGTCATTTAAGGGATTGGAAATGTTCCTTTTACTTCTACTCCTAATTTAACATGGATTCCACCATAACATTTATGAGATCTACTAATTTATCCATTTAATAAAATTCATTATGCATGATTATTCTAGTGCACACTGTAAATAAACTCTAATATATGCATTCATCTAACAAGCCATTCATCATAAAGCATATAAAATCAACGCAACACACATAGGAACACCATTTTTACCATGGTTCACCCCCCCTTGGATATGTCCATAAATAGATTCTACTTCTTATTATCATTCTTCATCAAAAAAAGGTCTTGTGTTGCATACATTACATCATAAGTTATGAATGGCGAGGATGACCAGTGTCACACCAAGCTCCACTACTTGCAACTTGACCCTCAATTACATATTAAAACTAACTCCATATGAGCTCCACATCTCTTAACAAAAAAAATACTTCGAATCAAGACTCAAAATCTCTCCAAGTACTTCACTCATACAAAGTGATAATGATCAAAGATATATATCCTATTTGCCTCATACCTCCTCTATTTATACTACAAAATGGGTAAAAAACATTACATCATGACTCAAAAACCCTAATTCTAAGTGGAATCCAATTGATCGTGTCTCGTTTTCCATTCCTCTTGGGTTGTATTCACTTATGTTTGCAAGTTTTTTATCTCCTACGTAACCTTTATGTTTTCGGATATGGACATTGTCTTTTTCCTTTGTTTTAAATCCTGCATTGAGGCATTTATCTTATCTTCCCTTTGATCCAACTACTGGATCCCTTCATCCTCTACCAATATCATCCATATCTCCATGGTCCTTTCATAGAGTTCTATGATTTATTTGACTTCCAACGCAATATTATTTGTTTGGTATGTGGCTTGCTAATCCCTTTCTGATCTGACTTTTGGAGGGGTGGTTGGTGTCATCTTCCCAACCAATTCAACTGTATCTTGTTTATAACCATCCATCATCTACAATATCCTCTTTATCTTTTATTCTACACTGAGTTCTCCTGCTAGTGCATTGTCCAGGATTTTTTGGAAGACTTCTTCAATTATTTGCTCCATTTTGCCTTCGGGTTGTTTTTCCTCTTCTCGTTCTATCCGAACTTTTGTAAGAAATGTATCTAGAACCTCGTTGGCTTCCTTGTCTATATACAAGTTTGTTGTGTCCATCCTATCCCTAGACTGTACTTCTTACACAATATTGACCTGTAACTAATAGAGGGCTTTTGTTTGTATCTTATCCAATACCAATTCTAGTTGTTCCATGCCCTTCACCTGCTTCTGCACCATGTCTTTGTCCATTTGCATGATGTCTTTAGTAAGGATAAATATTTGGCTTTCCAATTCTGTTACCTGTATTGTCTCCTCCTCACTATGTATTGTCATATTATTTTATTACATTGTTTGTTGTTGTTGTGTTTCCCCTTTGTGTTGTGCCTTAGTGAATCGTATCTACTCCAAGACCTACTTGACCTCTATCAAATATTTCACTATCCTTTCTCTTTGTTTTTCTACATCTTCATATGCTTCTGCGATGTGGTCCTATACTTTCTCTATGAATTTTTTTGCATCATCTTCTATTATGGTGTATTGGGGGATATCCTTGTGTGCCTTCATTTTCTTACGTGCTCCACCTAAATGTAAAATAGTCCTCTTGGATAACCTTGAATCTGGTTTCCTTGTTGTGATTGGGGTATCTTTCTATGGTATGTCCCCTCCTACTTATCCATCCTACACATAGATGTTTTCCTTCATATGTGTTGTTCCATTAGAGGAATATTCACGATCCTTCTCCTGTGTGACACGCTTGGGGTTAGGATTTTTCTACCTAAGTGTTCTTGTTGTTGCGTTCCCCCATTTTTTCTTCATTTGCATTATTTATTTCCATGTATTTCCTATTTCTCTTCTTGTATTTCCTACTGGGGTACTCTTCATTTGTGATGGACCTACCTCTAATGGTTGTTTTTTCTTTTGCTGGCTCCACTGGAACTTTCCATTCCTCCTTCCATTCCTTCATTTCCCATTGTACTTCCTCTGTTGTGATGCAATATCTCATCTAGATCCACATATTATGCTTTGATGCTTTGAAGTTGGTTATCTTATTGTATTCTTCCACAACCTCTGGTGGGATTCTTCAATTTTCCACCACCTTTTCCTGTATTTATTCGAGATATGTCGTGAAAATGCTAGAGTTTGTATTTCTTTCCCTTGCAACAATTGTGTTCCATAATGTTTCATACTTTGTTGTGTGACACTTTCTGGTTCTTTTGACAAAACATGCTATATTTTGGGTGCTTCCATCCCACTAATGCAATAAGAATGATCAACCATGAGTAATGAAACTCTATCCCCAAATCTTGGGTGTCTTTGAAATCATCCATAAATATTTTTAACAAGTATGGGATCCAGCTTAGTAGAGTTCCCTTCACTCATTCTGTGGTTTCTATTATTACCCCTGCTAGCACTTCTTCTTTGTGACACTTCCTGAGTAATTTATAGGACATAAGTTTGGTTTCTAAACTCATCGCAGTTTCATTGATTCTATTGATAATGACCCCCTTGGATCCTCTCTCTGTTCCATAGGTCTTCTTTATTTCTTCTTCCAAGGCTTTCTCCTTGGTCTTGTCATCCAACTATTGTGCAGGTTTATCACCATTGGTGGGAAGGCCTAATATATTTGCTATTAAGTCGATGTTGATTGAAACTTATGTATCTAGACACAAAATTCCTCCATGCATTATTTCCAGTAACTTCTTGACGCAGTTATTTACGTCATTGAGCCTTCCAAAATGTGGGATATCGAGTAGGTTCATTATACATGTGTTATATAAACCTTGTATCTAATGTTTGGGTTCCATTATTGGTACTTCTATCACACTGACCCCTTTTCTCTCCAAGCATACTTGTTGTTCAAACTCAAGAAATTTTTCTGTGTCTTTTACTTTGTGGTCGACATAGCACAATTTATCTACGCATCCTAGCAATTCTAGTAAAACTTTCACTCATGATTTTATGCACGATAACACAAGAGTTAATGTTGGTTGCTTTCACAGTGACTTTTGGACTGCTTGTTTCCCTTTCCCCTTTGCTAGATCTCTTGAGGGCCCTTCCTCTTGGTGAATTTTCTCTTCCTCTTCCTCTTTTGCACTAGACTCCTGTTGTTGCGTGATTTCTTTGACCTGTATTTGTTCCTTCTATGTTGGCTCTGCACCAATCTGAACCCTCAGCTCGTTAGACTCAGTTCTTTCCTCATCCACTTCCTCTCTTGGCACGATTGTTTTCACGTTGGATTGTTGTGTCAATTTTTTCTCCTCTACCATGTTTTTTGGATCAATATGCATTTTTTATGTCACAACTATTAGCACATAGAATTGTAGGGGTAAAAAGGAACCACTTTGGGTTTTGTTTTTGACTCACAGCTTTGATCCTTACATCATTACTGTGAAATGTCACCTCTCAGTTGTATAAAATGTTCTCTTTGTAATCATCCATCTGTTTAAATTTCAAGTTAAAGACACTTGTATGTGTTGCCAACTCACTAGGAGAGTTCACAATGTACTCAAGTGCTCCATTCATTCATTGCCATCATTACCTTTTCTTAATTATAAGGTATTTCATTGTTTTAAGAGCCTATTTTTAACAAAGTTTCAGGGATCAGGTATTTGGACATCCTAACAGTCTCCTCGAATCATGCAAATATTTTTTGAATTAGGCGCTAGGAACTGGTGATAGGTGTTGCGAACTTCACTACGAACTGACTGAAGGAGAGAGTTGGAGGTTGGAAAAGTTGCATACACCTCTATGATAATTCAAAGATGTCATCATCAAGCCTAGATCCACTTGGTACTCCATGAGATTTTTCATCATGTTTGAGGGTTGAAAAAGGGGTTCTAGATGGTTTTCATATTGACACTATGAATTGTGTTGCAAACACTATGTTCTAGGACTACTGAAACTTTCATCTTTTTTATCCTTTTAAATTCAGCCTTAAACGATTATATATCAAGATAATGGAGTTTTGTAGCATTTCTAGACTCCTGACATAATATTTTAGGTGTTGAATCTTTGAAAAAAAAAAAACAGGTTGATCCAGGAAAGTTCGTAGCATCGATGCTGCGAACTAGTATTTTTGATAGTTTTTAAGAAATTAGCACACAACAAAGGACTTCTTTGCTCATAAATTTTGAATTCCCATATGGTTTCCTTTTACATTTTGTGTGAAGGAAGAAAAATATTTTTTTGACTTGCTGACACAAAATCATCCCAACCCAGTTCGTATTTTTTGAGAAAATCTAAAAAGATCACCTACAGGAAAGTTCACAATGCATGTTGTCACAAATGATGTAAACTCTAACAATCTAACCAATTCAATCTATGGGAAGGATGTCAGCTATGAAATAATATTTGAATGGTCTCATAGGCGTTATTTTGATATGAGGGACATGTGTTCCACCTCCAAATCAATCAGGATGACATGTTTCAAGAGGCATTTATCACAATACGCAAGATCCTGAAAAATAGGATTTTGTTAGGCTGTTGTTGGAATCTTTTGTAACAATACTCCTAAATGGAGGAGGATCCTATGTAACTCCTTGATTTCAAACTCCTTATGTCATATAGATATTATTCACTATAAACGAAAGGGTTTTTTATGAGAAAAGGGTTGTATTCATGAGCCAAGAGAGGAGAGAGTTGGAGGAGCAGTTTTAGTTGCTCATTTGTAATCATGAGGGCCTTCTTGTAATGACATTTTATGCCATTGAGGATTCATGATAATTGTTATCATATTGTCTTCTTTGTTTTCCCACCTCTTTTTAATATTCCTTATTGAACATATTGTAGGATTTTAGGATCATATCTGCCATTGATTTATGGATTCATGAACAACAGAGGATCTGATGTAGCGTTCCCATTAAATCATTGTTTACTGTTTAAGAAATATTTATCTATTTGCAGAAAGGATCTCTGTACAATGGATGTTCTTCCTTTTTTCATATCAACCATGCTTCTACTCATCATTATATATCCCTTTTGTCTGATAAACAATTTTATTTCCTTTGATCTATAGGATGTTGTGACTCCTTGCCTAATGGAATGCTTCTGTTGACAGTTTGTTTCCCTCACCTTTCTTTCCCAGTCTTATTGATCCACCTACTCAAACTATTCAATCCATTTATATTATGATGGGTAATGGGCTTACACTTACAACAATATAAGTGTGAATCTCAATGCTAACATTTTTGGCGTCATTGTCAAGGATGACAATGAAGACACCTTCCCTGGGTGAACTATGATTATTAGATCTAGCTTTGGATGGTGAACTAAAGCTAGACACTTTTAGAATAATTATCTTTCACCATGACGAATCCACTATTGATATATCTATTGGAGACTCCATTGTTTTTAAATGGAAAAGATCCTAGCTCAGAGGTATGTTTTCTGTGATTTTTCAAAGATGGTCGGTTTTCCAAATCCAATGCCTAGTAGAGATAAATGGGAAGGTTTCCTTCCTAGATTGAGAGTGGAAAATTGGGAAAATCCAGCTGAGGTTTTACTATATTTTCCTGAGTGCATACTTAAGCTGAAATTTATACATGAAGATGTCCTCATCAAATTGTTTTCATACTCTTTAGATGGAGCAACTCATGATTGGTGTAGATCAATCCCGGTTTCTTGTATTACTTCACTAAGACATTTTCATGTTGCATTTTATTTGTTTTGTAAAGAGAAATTTGCAACTGATTTCCTTTATCAAGAATGTTTTTATGAATTCAATTTGCTAAGTAAAGGATCAAATAGTCATAAAGAGTATACTGTAGTAGAAGACACTTTTCATTATGATCAAGAGGTTGATGATATTCAAAGTGATAGCCAAAATGTAGATACTTTTGACATTGTATCAAATGTATCTACTTTTTTAAGTTATCATGAAAATCAAATTGTTTCCTTTGAGTATTCGAATGATAATGAGCAGATTGATATATCAAAATGTGACAATTTTGAATTTTAGACATGGGAATACAATGAAGGAGATAAGGAATAACTGCAGCGACAGTTGGAATTCTCTTTACCACCTATTGATGAGCATAAAAATCCAAGGATCAGTAAGGAAATGTCTATCATTTCTATACCTACACTTGAAACAAACATCAAACAACATATGAGTAGTTGTAAAGTATATGAGGACCATCATTTTATTGATGAATCAACCTTCATAGAGGAGAAATATGGTTTTCTTAACCCATTAGAAATGTCTCTTCATAAGTTTCATGATCCTGTGGATTTTTACATAGAGTTATATTTTTCAAAGGTTTCTAATGATCCAGTTGTTGGTATGATTTCAGATCATAGCTGTAAGTATCCATTGCTTACTAACCTCTTGTTGCAATATTCATATCACTTGAAAATTATTTTGAACAATTGCATTGAAGGAATTATTTTCATCAATTCGATACTCACCTAGATACATTGGAAGTATGGCTTCAATTAAGAATGGAATATTAGCTAGATATATTAGTGTAGGAATGTACATAAATAAGTTTGTTATGCAAGAATTTGGTTTGTAGTGAGTGTTTTTCAGTTTTCAATAAATGATAAAAGGTTCTCTCAAGGCATAGAAAGAGTACATATTACAAAGATGGGATGGATAAGGCATTGGAACTGCATGTCATCCCCTGTGGAGCCAGATGTTAGCACATAGAATTTTAGGGGTAAAAAGGAACCACTTTGGGTTTTGTTTTTTAGTCACACCTTTGATCCTTACATCATTACCGTGACATGTCACCTATCAGTTTTATAAAAGGTTCTCTTTGTCGTCATCCATGTTACACATTATTTTGGTCACCCCAGTGATCAACTGACGAAATGTGATTAACTCAGTTACATGTTCCCTAGAAATATTAAAAGAGAATTTCTCCATGAGAAAAGTGGTTTTCTTTTCCTCCCTCAAAAACTATGACGAAGAATATCATCGCACCCTGTTATATGCTTGGGGTGTGACGATGCCTAATTATCACACTCTATACCAAATATGGACTGTGACATTATTGCAGGTTGCATGTGCATAGGGTGCGATGATGCTTAAGTAAGGGAAAAGTCAAAATTCATGAATTCTCTAGAAGGGAATCTTCTAGAAGATGAGGTGGCCTCCGATCGATTTGGATCTTAATCGCTTATTTGATTAAGTGGGATCATCCTAATATCCTCATCCATCCCTCTTTTACCATATATAAAGAGGGATATCTAATGGAAAAGGATAAGGGTTGAAAATCTTAAGGTTTGTAAGGGATTGCATATGTATGAAGAGTTCTACTACAGATTATACTTGAGAGATTTGATTTAGTTCTTTAAGTCAGATTGTGGATCTTCTTCATCAAATGCATTGGATAAAAGGTGTGTGTGATAGAGCAAAGAGACATTGAAAGGGACCTTGCAACATCAAGGCATGGGTTTTATTCTCCACTTTCCATTTAATATAATGCAACAATACATTTCTTCTCTATAAAGGTGTCCTAGCTTTATTGTATAACTCTTTGATCTTATACATAGAATTCATTGGAATATATATATCTTTGTACTATGTTTCTTTGTTGGTTTGTGCTTCTTAAACAAGCTCACCATATCGTAAACTCAAAGAAGGAGATACAAGGACAACACTAGCGAGGATCAAGCATCATTTAAACGGTATGTTACTTGTACCTCTCTAAACTAGTTTATATGACAATGAAGTATAAAGTGAAGTTTTTGTTCTGTCTTGTTTTTTTATAGCTTTCTATGGAAGATAGGGAGATCATTTTGTGTCTGCACTTACCAATTTGTCCTATAAAAAAATTGGCAACCATACTGGGGATACAATTTTTTTTTGGTTTTTTTCCTCATATTTTCTTTTAGCCTGCCTTCTTTTGGTTAATTTCATTCACTGAGTCTATGGGTGATCCATATTGACTCTCTGGGTCTGAAGGTTCATTGAGAAATTTTGTCTTTCTTCCCATTTTTATTTATTTTCAGAGATCGTCGCATTGTGTCCTATTCTCATCCTACGATGATCCTCTGTTGTCGCACTCTACTGGTACATATGAGTGCAACGACATCACATAGTACCTTATTGACAGCCTACGCCAATCCAAAATCATCGCACTGTACTCTTCCACAACCTGCGACGATTCCTGTAGAAATTGTTGTGTGATAGACATTTTTATTTTCTCTACCCAATTTTGTATTTACTACTTGGGATGAAATTTTGACACTAGTGAATGATTTATTTACAACTTTTAAACCTGCATTTGATTGATTTTCGGAAATTGAAATTCTTCTTTATAAGATTGCAAGTCTTTCTTTTAATTTCTTATCATAAGGGTATAATCTCAAGATTTTGGTCCTGAGTTTTTTTTTATAAGGGGTCCTTGATATATTTTTGAGTTTTGGATGGTTTTTACTTTATGGGTTGTTAATTGATTAAGAGACAATTTTTGTTTGCATTCGACAAAAGGTTTTCTTATCATTTCATTTTTTCTTACATTGTGAGTTTGATTTGGGAATGGTGTTGAGAATGCACTAGTTTTCTTGGACCGTGTTTTATTTTCTTCATTACATATCTAATTTGATTTAAGGAAGAAAGAACTGAAGTTATTCTTTCCAAGAAATTGTTGCATTCAAATATTTGTAAAAAGAGAAAAATTGGAAAATTTACTAGTTTTTGATTATTTGGAATATTTTTCATTCAAAAATTGAGAAATTGTGTTTCGTAGCATTTGTATTATGAAAAGAGAAACCTTATCCCTATTGTAATTATAGTTCATCGAATTAAACAATTGCATATCATATCTTCTTGCATTTTATTGGGTCAATATCAAATACATCATCAGTTTCATTTATGTTTCCCTTTTGAGTAAGCAACAACCTTTAAAATACAACGTAATTTTAAAATCTATTAGAAACATTTATTTTCTAGAAATTTTATACACCAACATTAGCTAGGATAGAGCTTTGTAATAGGTTGTAAGGCACACTATCCAAAGAATCCAAACACACAATAGTATCTTGTGATAGGGAGAGTTCAAATCCACTTGCTACATTTTGTCTTGGGAATCCCTTCTAACACAAGGGTCAATCACGAGGTCGCATTAGGGTCGACATAGTTTCTCACCCTACTTTGTTGGTCTTAGTATAGATATTGTGCATATTATTGGGGGTCACTTGAGAAGAAAATCACGTGAGGAACTTCTGAAGTTTATTTTGGTCTTAGATCCCATGCCTTTGCACGTGGATCGAACTATCAACTGCTTCCCTAGACATCATTGTCGTAATTGGTAACCTTAGTGGCCTATCTGTTTAGAGTCTTTACAAGAGGTGACTATGGAAGGGAAAGTATTCACGGTACCTAGAATCAACATTGGCCAAACTCACTTGGGCTCCTTGGA
Organism: Picea engelmannii; assembly: GCA_009831015.1. NCBI lineage: Eukaryota > Viridiplantae > Streptophyta > Pinopsida > Pinales > Pinaceae > Picea > Picea engelmannii. Next base: position 141,397 of record ML791527.1, read on the forward strand.
GGGTATACCCACGATTATGTGTGGGGTCTTGTACCAGGGTGTAAGTCTGTTAAGTAGGTCGTCAACGTAACTTTTCCACCTGCTTTATCCCATCCCCTTTTTGTCTTGATTTCATGATGTTTTATTTCATCACCAACTAGTGAATTCAAAATAAGGAGTTTTTTTTGCGTGTTTGATATCTAGATTTTAGTAGTGAGTATTGTTTGTTTCTCTAGTTCACCATAGATTTATTTAATTCTTTATTTGGTGTGGACAACATTGGCCCTCGGTGTTCACATAGGATGAAAGGGTTACCTTCAAAAGATCTGGAAGAATACACTCCTTTTCTTCCTAACTCACCAAAGGGTCTCCTGAAGGAGCATTCAATAATGACGTAGCCTCTGATATTGGAAGTTATACTCCATTGGAGGAATCAATACTTCTCGTAAATCCATTATTGAGTGGTGTACGAGATCGACTTTTTCTCTGGATAAATTCATCGAGAGACATTTTTGCTTAATAGTATACTAGAATATTTACTGGACCTCACACATAGTCTGGTGTAGATGATACACTTTTCATAGTGAATTGTTTAGAACTTTGGTTCATACTGTTGGAATTTTTAATCCTAGCTCCATCCCTATCCATTCTTTTTGGAGGACCTCTTTGGGACACAATATTTTTGATAAACTAGGAATGAGTCCTAATCACCCTATGGAATCACATACACCTATTACTTCCACTACTTATACAGTAAATTTATATCATTTTACTGGCACGACCAGTAATGTTGTCGCATTTTCATACCAATTGTTGGTTGGTTCTCACACAATTCTTCCTCTCCAGGTCGCTAACTCTACCATGGTCCCACAATCTATGCCTGTTTTTGTCAGAAGTTCGGTAATCACTCAAGATCATATTGAAACACCACTTTTGATTAGATAAAATACATCACTTCCTCCTGGGTATAACTCTTTAAATACTTCCATTTCTAATCCTTCCCAAAATCCATCTAGAGGGTCTAATATTTTTTTTCCTCCTGGGTACAATGCTGCTAGTAGTTTTGTTCCTACACCTACCTAGTTTCTCTTCGGGGGGCCTAGAATTCCTCCTCCACCTTCTCCTAGAGGATCTTATCATCCTGGTCCAAGCAACTCTAATCAATTTGGAGGCATAAGTCATTCTATCACTTCTAGTTTTGAAATTATTGTTGGAGGACAACCTCAAGTTGGGGGGAAATCCCAAGTTGGAGGTCATAAACCAGTGTATGGGCAGTATATCCTTGGATTAAAGTCTCGACCTTGGAATTTTCCTTTCCAAGGAAATCAACAACCCCCTGTGGGGAAACCTCCTCAAGTTAATTGTTTTGTACCCCCTAATATCAAGAAACCATATCCAGGTTCTATGAATGCTACCTAGGGTCAAGGTTTCTAGTCTAACGCTCCTTTCAAAGGGAGATTACCTAATAAACCCACTCATGTTGGATATTTGACTCAAAATCCTCCACCATTGGATTTTTTAGGACACTCCCAATATCTACAGAATGCTTATGGTCCTACTAGTATACCTATGGGACTACCTCCTCAAAACTACTAGTTTCCTCAAGTGAATAGACAATTGTTGTTTCTTTCTACTTTGGATTTACCATATTTATCTAGGATTTTGAATGATCCTATTTTGCATTCTCCTTACTAGCCCATCATACCTGCCAAATTTCCAACAGACATTCCTAAGTTTGATGATCGATTGGGAGAAGACCCAAATAATCATGTCATGACATTCCATCTTCGGTGTTCATCCAACTCCTTGATGGATGACTCTATAAGATTATGTATTTTTCAACGAAATCTTAAGGGTTTGGAAACCAAATGGTATATTGAATTACCAAGAGGATTCTTCAATGAATTTAATATCTTAGTTATGGATTTCTTAACTCATTACCAATTTCCAATACGATATGGGACATGAAGTGGAATTTTGAGTTAATTTAAACAATCCTCTTCTACTCACATTTCTGATCATATTCATGAGTGGAGGAGGATAAGACGCTTAATCAAATCTCCCCTTCCCGATCAACTTTTGGCTGAGTCGTTTACCAATTCACTCATTGGTTCTATATCCCATGATGTTTCCATGGGTGGTGTTGTCATTGAAGAGAAGGCGATTAGTCATGCTCAATGTTTGGATCTCATTTATTCACAAATGGGCATATTATATGACTTGATCCCTGATGCTCCTCGTCCATCTACGAATCCAACCCTAACACCTTCAGTAGTTTCTCATGTTGTTGATGGCATGATTGGCACTTTTCATGGCGAGACTCAGTCTAAACAAGCCAATCATTCCAATCCCAAGTCTACTACTCCTAATGTACAAAATACTTCTCATCCGACTCCTTCTCCTGGTAAAACCTATGAAGTTAATTTGTTTTAATATATGCCTACCGGTAAAAATCAAAATAAAAAGAAAGGGAAGGGTAATGATAAAGAGGAAAAAAATAACAATCAACAATATGATAAACCCAAGACTCAGGATGCTGATGAAAAAGACAAGTGAAAACTTCGTTATCCTTTCCTTATTTGTGGTGAGGATAATTATACAAAACATTGCCCATGATGTGCTAAGGTTACTAAGTTTTTGCAAGGGACCAAGACACCTCCTAAACCCATCATTTTTCCACAACCATTTCCTTCTCAGCAACAGTTCCAATTGGTCATCCATGACCAACCTTATCCCTCTGCCACGTCTTATGTACTTATGTGTACTGGTGACTCCAAGAATAACGAATTTGCAGTTGTGACTCGAGCCAAAGATTATTCTCCTTCAAAAGAGAAAGTTGATGATTCACCACCTCCATTGGTTCAACCTCCTCCACCAAATTCACCTCCTAATGGTCCTCTTCATATCGAATGAATGGGAATAGATACAATTCTTCATCCTCCTCCCAAGGGCGTTGTTCGAAAGTGATCGTTTAACCCTCATGCACGTGTTTCCCAAAACTACAATATTGTAGAAGACCTTGCATAGGCACCTTCTGCGATGTCGACTCTCGAATTCCTTCAAAGTGTCCTACACAATGGAAGGAAGTGTTAAAATATATTGGTGGAATTGATCCTACCGATACAAACTTGATAATATTTGACTTGGAAGATCATATTCCAAGGCTTCCTCCTCTATTAGCGTTTCAAACACAAGTTGTTGTGGAAAATAAGAATATTTTCTGAACCATTATTGATTAAAGAGCCTCAAATTGCATCATGTCCATCATTTGTTGGAAATACATTGGCTCTCCTATCCTTACCAAGTCACACAATACTCTAAAATATTTTAATGGTTCAGGCTTTATGTTGATACTGAGAGGGGGGCGAATTAGTATCAAGTGCAATTTAAAAACCTTTTTCAACTTATACTTAAACCATTCAATTATACCCAATGATAAATGAACAATAGTATAAGAGTTACACCAATACACCACAATACACCATGCAAAATATATGAAAAATAATCAATAGTTATTGTTCAAGGGAAGTAAGGAATTCCAAAGGTAGTTGCATCTTCCAAATGTAAAGGGAGGGATAAACCTCCAAGAGGAAGATACAATCCTCCAATATCAAGAGAGGGTTGAACTCTCCATCCTTTCCCCTTTATTCTACCCAAGAATGTATGGGAGATAATAAAACTTTACATTAAATCATCACCATCAACCAACCATAACATAGAACGTGATAATGCTTCATTAGACTTCTTCAATTTCTGCAATTATTCAATTATTGGAATACTTTGATCCTATAGATAATATTACTCAATGTATTTTCTGAAACTTATCCAAGTGTCACTCCTTGAATCCTCCCCAAAAAGAAGTTATAGAGAGAATGGTAGACCTGGTTCAATTTTGGTTTATTCAGGAGACCAAACTTGTACAGAATGCCCCGCAGTCAATATTTAATATCAGATTTTGAAACTCGCACAAAAGAAACCAAAGTCTGTAATATTTTCAATGCAATTCGTCCCACTTAATTTGTATTCTCTATGAATAAGTTATGATTGTTTTACCCGGAACACCTTTTTATTGACTATCTTCAAGATTGGTCAAAAACCCTATCTTCCATAGAGTGCATCTCCATAATTATAGAAAATAAAGATCTGAAACTTTTACCACAGGTACCTTGATATGTCTTCTCGATACCATAGAAATTTCACCATCTGAATAATTCTAGAAAAAAGTTTATAGAGAAAATGGTAAGATGACCTGAAAATAACATACCTTAGAACACATCACCAAAATACTTCATCCTCCCTTGAAATCTGGCCTTCTTTACTTCTAATTTACTCTAAAATTTGACTTGTGTATCAAATGAATGTATAATGATATTTATTTATACCATTTATGTCAGTTCCTTTTAACATTAGGGTCGAACTGACACTTTCTTATTTTGTAATTCTTTTCTTTAATTATCTTCAAGGCCTACATGTACTTCCTTCTTCAATTCACTTTCTCATCTTCAAAAATTCATTTCTCCTCAATCATGAGGATCCACGTGAGGTGCCACATACCACTGGAAACAACATGATGTATAATATCCATCCATGGGTGTTGTATCTACATGTGCATTGTACTTCATGTCCAAATACCTTCATCAATCCAAAACCCATGACTAGGGTTGACATCAATGACAACAACCAATCTTCCAACAATCTCCCCCTTTGTCATTGATGGAAACACTCATGCTCCCCCTATCATCACAATCCCAATTTATCTCCCCCTTTGAAATCAATGGAAAAGGGTAGGACTTTTTTCCCCTGAGTTTAATGGAAAAAGGTAACTCTCTTCTTTGGGGTTGCTCCCCCTGAACATGTGTCACTCAATAATACTTCATCCTTATTTTTGGTCTTTGGGAATTTTTCTTCCTTGGAATCCTTTTGTGTGGCTTATGTATTCTCTCTCTTCTTCATGTCTAGGATGTATATGTTGTTCAATCTTCTTGTTGAATTTGCAACCAATCTTCCTGAGTTATTTTCTCTGATTTTACATTTTCGGGAGTCAAACGTAAGAGTGTATCCTTGATCCCACATTTTACTAACACTGAGTAGATTATGCTTCAAGTCTTCAACCAATAAGACATTTTTTTATATTACATTTTTTTTTCCAAGCTCTACTACACCTTCTCCAAGTATTTTGGTAGATGAGTCATCTCCAAATGCAACATTGCCACCCTTTCTCTTCAGGCTGATGAATTCATCTTGATCCCCAGTCATGTGTGAAGAACATCCATTGTCTATGTACCATTCATCTTCTTCTTTACATTTTTCAGTGGTCAATGTTATTCAACAATCTTCATTGTTTGGAAAATATTTCCTTCTCCATACTGTGGTTGGCATAGGGACATATTCATTCATATATCTTCAATCTCATGCATTGTGACCAAAATAATTACATTTGTAACATACAATATTTTTTTCCATCAATAGGGAAAATGAATTATAACTTCTATTGACAAATCCATGATTATTTCCATATCTTCTATTTACAGCATTCTTGTTTCTTGTGTATTTGTTCCTTTAATTGATTCTACAATTAATTGCCTTATGTCATAAATTTTTGCAAGTATAACAATGACCAAGAAAGAAATTTTAATACCTGGGAGTAAGTGAGATTCTTTGTGATGTAGTCCATCTGGGTTCATGATATACTCTTCTGTAGTTTCCTTCATACTGGTTGAAGCTTCTTTGAATCCTGAAGGTAGGAGTTCTTCTTGGATATTCATCTCTTTTGTAATCATTCCTTCTTTCTGGTATCCTAGTCCACTTCTCATCAACTGTCTGTGTAGATCTTTCTTCAATCTTCTTGTTGGTATTTTCATTTTCTTTGTATGAAGTTTCACCCATGCATCCAAGATGTGTTAATTCTTTTGGCACTTGAGATTTTCTTAAGCTCTTCCTCAATGAGACAAATTCGTGTTCAAGTTTCCCACAATCTTCTTCTTTCTTCATCATTTGGACCTTCTTTACTTCTCCTATTCCTCTTTCTTCTTCAAATAGAGTTTTCAAGGAAATGGTTTATTCTCTTAGTTTCTCAAAGTATTCTAATTGTTTCTTCAATATTACAACTGTCTTTTCATAACTACCCAATTCACTTCTTAGTTTTCTATGCGTGTCTTTGAGCTTGGTATTTTCAATCTCAACATGCTTCAATTTTTTAAGATTCTCATCTTCTTGTTGAATCATTTATGCTTCATGATTTTCTTCTTCTTCATTGGACTTTTCTTATTTAGTTTCATCTCTTTCAATCCTTGGATGAGGACATTCAAATTCAACATGTCCTACTCCTTCACAATTAAAGAAAAAGAACTGGCCTCTATTTTCTTCTTTTAAATCTGAGATGTTGTAATTTGCTTCAACTTCTTCTTCTTCCTCTGCTTCTTCCCTTGCATAAAGGTATTGTATCTTGTCCCAAATCTATTTTTTTGATGCACATGATCCCACCTTGTATTTCACTGAATCTGTAAATCCATCCAAGATGGTATATATTGCCAATTTGTTGTTCCTTTTTGCTTCTTTCTGAGTTGTAGTCTTTGGTTTCTTCAAAGCATTGTATCCTAAAGAAACTGAGAACCAAACATCTGCCGCAAGAGATTTCAAGTAAGTTTCCATGATATTACTCCAGTATTCAAAATTGCTTCCATCAAATGGTGGAATCCCATTTGGAATGTCGTCTTCCATTTATGCATAGGATCTTCCTTCCAGTGGATAAACTATACTGAAGGTAACCTGCTTTGATACCAATTGTTGATACCGAGAAGGGGGTGAATCAGTATCAAGTAGAATTTAAAAAAAAAAATCAACTTATACTTAAACCATTAAATTATATCCAATGATCAATGAACAATAGTATAAGAGTTAAACCAATACACCACAATACACAATGCAAAATATATGAGAAATAATCATAGTTATTGTTCAAGGGAAGTAATGAATTCCAAAGGTAGCTACAACTTCCAAATGTAAAGGGAGGGATAAACCTCCAAGAGGAAGATACAATCCTCCAATATCAAGAGAGGGTTGAACTCTCCATCCTTTCCCCTTCCTTCCACCCAAGTATATATGAGAGATAATAAAACTTTACATTAAATCATCACCATCAACCAACCATCACATAGAACCTGATAATGCTTCCTGAGACTTCTCCAATTTCAGAAATTATTGAATTCTTGGAATACTCTGATCCTATAGATAATATTACTCAATGTATTTTCTGAAACGTATCCAAGTTTCACTCCTTGAATTGTCCCCAAAAACAAGTTATAGAGAGAATGGTAGACCTTGTTCAATTTTGGTTTATTCAGGAGACTGAACTTGTACAGAATGACCCACACTCCATATTTAACATCAGATTCTAAAACTATCACACAAAACACTACAATCCCTTCTCTTTCCAATGCAATTTTCCCACTTCATTTGGATTCTCTATGAAGACGTTACGACTATTTTACCCGAAACACATGTTTATTGACGATCTTCATGACTGGTCAAAAACCCTATCTTCCACAGAGTGCATCTCCATAATTATAGAGAATAAAGAGATGAAACTTTTACCACAGGTACCTTGATATGTCTTCTCAATAACATAGAAATTTCACCATCTGAATCATTCTATAAAAAAGTTTATAGCGAAAATGCTAAGATGACTTGAAAATAACATACCTTAGAACACATCACCAAAAGACTTCATCCTCCCTTGAAATTCGGCCATCTTTACTTCTGATTTCCTATGAAATTCTATTTGTGTATCAAATGAATGTATAATGATATTTATTTATACCATTTATGTCAGTTCCTTTTAACATTACGGCTGGCCTACATGTACTTCCTTCTTCAATTCACTTTGTCATCTTCAAAAATTCATTTCTCCTCAATCATGAGGATCCACGAGATGTGCCACATACCATTGGAAACAAAATGATGTATATTATCCATCCATGGGTGTTTTATATGCATGTTCATTTTCCTTCATGTCCAAATACCTTCATCAATCTTGTGGTCCAAAACCCATGACTAGGGTTCACATCAATGATAACAACCAATCTTCCAACAGTTTAAACCTTATGGTGTTATTCCTTCATTTTCTATTACGTTAGAAGGTAAAGTGGTTAATTTTTAGGATGAGGTCTTTCATGCACCTCTCGATTACAAAATTCTACTCAGTCGTAGTTGGATTGATTCCATGTGAGTAGTTGTTTCTACTCTTTTCCATGTGTTACATTTCCTGCACCAAGGAAAAGTCTTTACTATCGATCAACTTGCCTTCTTTAATTCTGATTCACGTACTGGAATTGTACCTTTCATTGCAAAAATGCCTCTTGCTCATGATAATATTGATGTAGGTCTTCTAGAAGATTCAACGTTAATGGGTACGTTACCCATTCCACCACCTGATATTCCTCCTCCTTTTATCTCTCTGATTAACATGATATCAACCACTGTTGGTGAAACCTTTGAGTCTTACGGCCCTTGGATAGTACCTAGCATTGATGACTGTATTTTTTACGGTGACTGGATGCCTTTAAGTCTAGTAGAATTGGATTATAAATATATTCAATCGACAACTCCTTCTCCTCATTCTCTCTTAGATACGTCTCCAGATCCATTTCACCTAGTGTTTCACACTGATGAAATGATTATGAAAAATCATGTCTATGGAAGATACCCCATGGGGCAGTGGGAATCATCATTCTATTCTCTTCCTAGAACCTGATACCATAGAGAGTTATCAACGAATTTCCAATTTTTCTACTGTTGGTACTATTTCTTTTGTTCCCAAAACAACACACGATGTTTTGTATGAAGGGAACTTGGGAAAAATTTCTCCTACCATCCCTCTTGATATTTCGATTAAACCCGAAGTCTGGAAAATTTTCACATTGGTGCCTCATGTTCTGTTGATGTGATCCGTACTTACACAACTCTTTTCCAAGAATTTCGTGATGTTTTTTCCTGGAGTTACGAAGAAATGTCTGACATTGATCCAGATATTGTTTTACATGAGATTAATACTTACCCAGATGCTAAACCAGTTCGACAGAGACTTCACCCAATACCCCCATGCAAAGATGTTGCTATTAAGCTCAAATTTGAAAAAATTCTTAAAGCTGGTTTTGTATATCCAATGGCTTTGCTGATTGGGCGTCTAATCTTGTTCTAGTTACGAAGAAACAAGGCACGATCCATGTTTGTGTAGATTATAGGGATATCAACAAATCTTGTCCCAAAGACAATTATCCAACCCCTTTCATTGACCATATTTTTGAAGATTGTGCAGGGAGTGAAATTTTCTCCTTAATGGACAATTTCTCCGTCTATAATCAAATCAATATTTTACCTATGGATCAACATAAGACTACTTTTATTTTTCCTTGGGGAACCTTCGCATACCGAAAACTTCCTTTTGGTCTCAAAAATTCTGGTGTGACTTTTCAACACGCTCTGTCTTATGCTTTTCATGACATTAAGAACATTGTACAAGCTTACATAGATGATTTATCGTCACAATCTATGCATCGTCAAGATCACTCGACACATCTACAAACCATTTTCCTAGGATGTCATTATTATCGCATACGATTGAATCTACATAAATATGTTTTTTGTGTGGCATCCATGCGACTTCTTGGTTTTATCGTGTCTACACATGGGATTATATGGACCCTTTGAAGGTTGAGGCTATTCTCAATTTTCCTCCTCCTTCCATACTACGCCAACTCCAAAGTTTGCAAGGGAAGGAAATTTTTTTACGTCGATTCATGCCCAACTATGTTGAATTAACAAAAGGATTTACTTGACTTCTTAAAAAGGGTTATGATTTTGTATGGGACGACATTTCCAACAAATCCTTTGAAGCTCTAAAACTCACCTTGACCCGTACACCACTTTTATTTCCACCTGATTATAGTCGACATTATTTCATGTACTTAGCTGATTCAGACTTTACCATTGCTATGGTTCTAGTCCAAGAGGATGATTCGCATGATGAAAATGTTATATACTATTTGATTCAGAGTCTGACGACCACCGAAACCAAATATTTACATGTGGAGAAACTGACCTTGGAAGTTGTTGAAGTTGCTCAACGTTTTCGTCACTACATATTATTATGCAAAACCACATTTATTTCTGATTGCAACCCCATGCAAAACATCCTTAATTGACAATTGTTGGGGGGGAAATAATCTAAATGGATAGTTATTCTCCAAGAGTTTGATTTGGAGTTTGAGCATGCCAAGTCGAAGAAGTCTTTGTTTTTTGCTGAGTTGATATGTGACCTTCCCTCTACTGAAACATAAATTGTGGTAGAAGATTCCCTTCCTGATGAATCTCTCTTTATGATAAGTTCTGACAACATATGGTATGGATACATTATCATTTATCTCCAAGCCCAAAATTTCTGACCTGATCTTTCTAGTATAGACCATCGTCGTATTCGGTATCAAGCCCATCAATACATTATCCTTGGTGATACCCTTTACCACTGTGGTATTGATTCCATATTTCGACAATGTCTCACCTATGATGAAGCTGAGAATGCCTTGAATGACTACCATTCTGGAGCATGTGGCGGTCATATGTCTAAGTATTCCACTTCCCAAAATATATTATGATCTCTTTATTTCTGGCCTTCATTGTTTAAGGATTGCATTACTACTGTCTGGAAATGCCATGCTTGTCAAACCTACAACAATAAGATCCTCTCTCATCATGCTCCCTTACACCCTATAGTTTTCATTGGTACATTCGCTAAATGGGGCATTTAATTCATTACATGTAACCCTCACTTGGTTGAGGGGCATGGATACATCATTGTAGCCGTGGATTATTTCACTAAGTGGACTGGTCAATGCCTACATTTGATAATATGGGGAAAACTGTAGAGTTATTCATATTCAATCATATCGTTACTAGATTTGGTGTCCCTCAAGCCATCATCATTGACCATGGTAGTCATTTTCTCAATTTCATGATGTCTGAACTTACCGAGAAGTTGGGTCTTTGACATGAAAACTCAAACCCTTATTATCCACAGGCCAATGGCCATGTTGAAGAAATCAACAAAGTTCTCACTATTATGCTTTGATAGATGGTAGGAATTCACAAGTCAAGTTGGCACATGATGCTTTTCTCGGCATTATGGGCCTATTGGACATCCATTAAGTCTGCCACAGGGTTCACACCTTTCCAATTAGTATATGGTATCGAAGTGATTCTGCCTATTGAATGTTAAATCCCATCTTTGAAACTAGCCATCGAACTTGTTCCTAACACCTCAACTGAAGAGGAACATCTCTTGTATTTGATGCAACTAGAAGAGACCTGTCGTAATGTTGTCTTATTCATTGAAACTAAGAAAAAACGTGTCAAAGATTATTGGTGCAATTTTGATTAGATTGGGGTCCTTCTCAGGTTACCAACAAAATGTACTGAGTAGTCTAGAGTGCTGACATTTTCATCTCCTACGAAGAGAAGAAGTCTCACCCGAAGCACTACAGAGACAAATAGATAGGGAAGGGCATGTAAAAGACTTAGGAGGATTCACAGAACCTTCAATATTCATCATGATCTTTCACAAGACATCTAGCTACAGAACATATCTGAACTCGTATGTGAAAGAATTGGAACTACTTATGTTGCGAACACGAATTTAAACACAGAGGCATCATGTGGAACTCCTAAACCATAAAGAAGTAATGTCATTCATAAGTGTAACATAGAAAGACATAACATATTTTGAAAATTTAGATCCTTATTCATATTATCTTCAGATCTTTCTTCATTTACAAACATAGAAATACACAGTAGTGCTCTGTTACAAACTCCTCACTGTAGACTCGTGTTCCAGAGTTCTAACACCCAAAATGGTGTACAGGTTACATTACAGACTCAAAACTCTAACCTCTCATTTGCATACAATAACTATGACATCAACCTAACAGTAAGGGAAAGATTGAACTGAACATAATCACAATTCAACCAAACAACAACAACCTTTTACAATCATATTCATCCCTATATATAAGCTAAGTTGTGTCTTTTGTCTTGGTTTTCATGCTTTCTTGTTCTGTTGCAACCGCTTTTTATTTGTTGGTATTGAATTGTAATTTTCACAACTGATTTATGTTGATTCTCCTTGCTCTGTTGTCTAGATTCTTCTGAAGCTTGCGCAACTCGTACTGGGTCAAAACATGCACAATTCCTTATCCAAAAATGAAGGGCCCAATAGGATCTGACCACAAACCTTGACTCGCCCTCGAGTCAAGTACTCGACTCTTTCACAGCTTCCAGGAGAAAATGTTGTTTTCCCTTGTCCTCCTTTTCCTCTTTATTTTTCTCTTTTGTTTGTGCTTCCTCTTCTTTTTCCTCTTCAAAATAAGGGCCCAACTCTTGGACCAACTCCAAGGCCCGCTTCCTCACTCCTTGAAATCTTCCAACTTTATCCTACCACTTCTTGGCAAGGAGTGATGCCTCTACTACAAAATGTTTGGTTGCCTCTATAATACATCCCTTTGGCTTGGATGCAACCAATGAGTTCCACTCAGAATATGTTGTTGCATCAACTTGATGCATCTACATGTACATTGATTGAATGGAAGGCCAGAAGTCACGTATCTCTGTCTTTGCTACGGATTGTAACTCAAATAGGGTGTTCAGTTTGTTTTCCGCTTGCTGGATTTCGTTGAACTTCTATTGTTACTCCAGAAGATCCATCGTGGTTGCAACTTATTATTTCAACACCTATATTTTGGTGCACATATCCTCCAAGGTTTGGTTGTGTTTAGCAATGATTCCCATCCAGTGTTTGACTTCCATGAAAATCCTTCTGCACTCAGTTGTGTGCTTATGTAATGTTGCTTGGGCATTGTTGCCTTCTAGCACTACCTTTTCCATATAGTCTTGTAGCTTCCGAGGTTGTTTCTCCACTTCTTGTAGAGTTCACTGCAACGTCTCTTCCATATGCTCAGTGCGAATGTCCATTTTTGTCCATGGTCCTTGGAGTAGCTCAATTTGATTCTTTGACTCTCCTTCATCCCTGGCTTCAGGAAGTTGTGGTGTGCCCTTTTGAATTTTTGGCTAGGTTTCAACAAGCCTTTCCTACACTCTTTCAAGTCTGCACTCGATCTAGATCTTTGCATGTGCTTCATGTGTCTTTCATGCTTGCGCAAGGAGAACTTCCTCCCTTGCATGCTTGGGAGACCTCACACCCTGTTGGAGCCTCTGCTCTAGTTGATTAGTGGTTGTTGTGATCATTCCAACCAACTGTTTCATTGGACATTGTGCAAGGTCAGAGGATGAAGGGGATGCGTCTCTGGGTGCTCGAGTCTGCAGTGGAAGCCCATTGGTCATTCAATGATCTGAGCAGGTATCTACCTCGTCCTCCCCTATTGATGGTATTGGCACAAGAATCATCCTTAATGCTGAGGGAAAGAGTGTTAGAACCTATTTTCTAGTCAGGCAGAGTTGAAAAAAATCTGCACACTGTTGAGGGTTCTGGAGAAACAAATCTATCTATTCCTATGCGGATGTAGCGCTCTACCCAGAAGTTGACTTGGGTTCCTTCTAAACCTCTGGTATGTCCTCCCCTTTACTTGATTTGGCTCACTATGTTGCACTTCCCTATCCACCCTCAACCTTGTCTGTTGAATGGATGTTCTAGGTGCTTTGAACTTGCGGCTCCTCCACCGTTTGGGTGTCCTTTTCCGGCACAAAAGACACAATTTGTTGGTCGTGGGTGTTTGGTTTCGGACCAGTCAGCTGTTGGCTCTACTCTGTTACTTATGGATTTGGGTCATAAACTTTTGGTCTCTTCTCAGGCAACTCCTAGGTTTTTTATAGGAGTTCTCTCTCTGGTTGCTATGGGGGATCGAGTTGCATTGGCTCTGGACCAGTGGTTTAGGGTGGGTTGGTGGTTTCTGGGGGTGGCGACTAGGGTTGTGGTGGTGATGGAGGGTGTTCAGTGATGGTGGTGGATGGAGGGGTGTTAGGCTTGGGGTCATCTTGAATATGGATGACAGGGGTTTCTCTAACCGATGAGTGAGTGTGGGGCATGACAGATGAAATCGGTTGGGGATTTAAAAATTTACTCAACGAGACCCCGATTCTGAGATTCTTCGTCACTGTTTCTATGATGAATGAAACACTCATGATCTTGTTGACATCCTCACCTCTCAACACAACTTTTTCTGGAAGCAGCGGGAAAACTGGCAGCATTCTTTTCTTACGCTCCAATGGCTACATCTCATCTTCCTCCTTAGAGTCTGACTCTTCCCGAGCTTCCTTCTTCTAGGTCTCTGGTCCTATGCTTGATCCTACCCCTGATTCTTTGTCTTTCTTCTTTATTAGTTCTGCAGGAAAGATATAATGCATCCCCGACTTTCATGGGTTGTGTTTAACTCACGGCCACGACATTACATCTTTGTTGAAGGCCTCCTCATCTAGGTATAATGACATCATCCTGAAATGGAAGTCTTCCCTGTTAACATGCCTTGGCCATACAAATGTATGATGTTGGTTCATGTTGAAAGCAATGTTCCTCGTGTTGCAGTTGAGGAGCTCATGTGTAATGCAAAACCTCTGTGATGCATTGATTAGTCCATTGTACCACTTGGAGAATGTCGAGTTGTTGAAGGTTGTGTTCTCTAAGTCCACCCTAGAGTTCCATGGCTCAAACATATTTTCCATGTGCCCCGTGTCTGCTAGCACCCACAGTATTCCAGTGGCTGGAATCCACTTGAACATTGCGAACTCCATCAACTAGTAGCCTATATTTGAAGGTGCCTCCCTTCTCCTGGGCTTCCTATTAAGCGGCAATCAGTTCCTCCAACATGTAACTGCACCAGTTGAATACAACACCATTGGCGTAGAAGTCAGCCATTGACAATGCATCCAACGTGCATTCTCCCTTATAGTATGACCTCATAACCTTTCTAGCTATCATGTAATATCCAGTCCTGATTGTTTCTAGTAGTATGGGGTCAATTTTAGTTGTGCGCCCCCCCCCTCTTTGTGTGTGGAACATTTCATAGAGGTTGGGCTCCCCTTTCATTTTGTAGTGCTTACTAGGACCCTGGAATCCCTTCAACACATCCTCACCTTCGAGGGATAGTACAGTGAGTTGATGTATTTCCTCGATGTGGATTGGATACCACCTATCCAACCAGAGACTTATGTCATGCACCATGTTGATTAGGAACTTGGTGCACCGTGCAACTTCACTAGTGGTACTAAACACTGGTAAGTCTCTGAGGTTCATAATGGTCGAGCTGAATATGTTGATGAATTCAGGATTGGGAATGAACTGCATGCCTCCCAACAAGTCTAGAGAGATAGTTAAGAATGCGTCTATGTTCATATGGGGGACCAAGACTTGGTCTGCTAAGTCAAGGTCAAGGATCTTGACCTACTCTGCCCTCCCCTTTAGATCACCTACGACCTCGACTCGGGGGTTGCAGGGATCGTCTGGTACTTCTTCCTTCGGCATGGAACTTGAAATTCCTGTATCTCTCGGCATTGTGGGCTCAAATTTATCAACAAATTATTGGCGAGATAAGGATTAGGGATCACAACTACAGGTTTCACAACTGTAGAGGATTGCTTTCTCTATAGAGTTTGAAAATTTATAAATTCTTGAAAACAATGCATTCTACGATGAGTTCTCATAGCCTTATACTCGATCTTATCTAGCAAGTTCAACAATAATTGTTGTTCATCATGACCCTATGGATGCAACTTGGATCTAAGTTTTCCACCGGGATGGGTTAATGAGGTAAATCCTATTAGGCAATTCTGGCATTTACTATGCAAGTTGGACAGGGAAGTGGCCGATTTTAGACATTTTCATTTGATGGGTGGGAATCCCAACATGAATACCGATAGCATCTTCGCATATCACAGATTTATGGCTCAACTAAATTTAGATGGGGTAATGTAATTGAAATAAAGATTGTGACTGGACTGGTTGCATGTGGCACATGGACTCAGATTGCATTCAGATTCATTCTCCCTCTGACCACAAAGTGGTCCCCATCATATTAATGACTATCATAAATGAGTTATTTCCTTCTTTGATCCTCCATTGTTGAGTAAGAAGTTCTGCATCAAACAACACTTAAATAGAAAATGAACTACATGTCATGACACAACATTGTTCACATCGACTTTATTAACTGAATTTACAAAAAATGCAGAATCAAATATAACTATTGTACATGCTCCTTCAGACTAGAGCAACAATCCTTTTAGATCAGTTCTGAGACATATAGGGTTTCAGGTGAGCACAATTCACCCATCCTGGCTATAACATACCATCTAGTTGCGCAAGTCTGACTGCTCCTGAGGGTCGTATCTCCGCAACTATAAATGGTCCCAACAAATGCATGCACAACTTCCCAGGATGCTTCTAGTACTGACTGTCATAGAGTAGAACATTGTCTACGTGTGCAAATAATTTAGTTTTAATGTGCCTGTCATGCCAAGATTTTTGCCTTTATTTTTCAACCGATTGATGGAAGTCTACTAAAAACCTGGTCTCCTCAAGTTATTTTAGCTCCATAATTCTATGCACAACTTATTATTCCTTCGTCATATGTGTTATCTGTGTGATGTAAAAACTCATAGTGATGAATTCTTCGAGCACGACAACCTCCTTCCCATAAACTAGCTGGAATGGCATGTACCCGTGGAGTTTATTTTTGGTTGTCCTATAAGCCCATAGTACTGCTAGAACTCTTTCATCCCAATCTTCCTGATTTGCGCAACAGAACTTTGTTAACCCTCTCTCTAGAATCTTGTTGAATGCGTCTATTGTTCCATTAGCCTGTGGGTGGTAGGGGCTTCTTTTGTGATGTTGGATCAGGAGATTTGTCGTAATCTTTTCTATAGTGCTACTAATGAAATGAGCTCCTTGATCACTGGTTAGGGACCTAGGACATCCAAATCGAGTGATAATATTCTTAAAAATGAAGCTAGAAGCAATATCAATCAAATAGGCATGAACAAGTACTTCCTCATCCCAACGTGTAAGGTAGTCAGTTGCGGTAATGATGTACCTACCCTTTGAATGCTTAGTTGTGGGGTTGATTGCTCCAATGAAGTCTACTACCCACTTCTCAAATTCCTGTAGATCTCGAACTAGTTGAAGTGGTAACTCATCTCATCGTGAAAACTTACCCACTCTTTGAAAATTATCACATGATCTAACATATACCTTTGCATCCTTGAAGAGTGTTTCCCACCAAAGTACATCTTGGAGAACTTTATGTGCAGTGGATTTTCCTCCTACATGACCTCCTACAACTTCATTGTGGCATTCCCATAGAATGTCATGTCTTTCATGATCCAAGACACATCTTTTGAGGATACTATCTAGTCCCAATTTATACAATTGTACTACAATCAATAGGTAATCCATTGCTCTAACAACCATATGGCGTTTCTGGGTTGCGGAATATGTTTTTGGGCAGACCCTTGTACTTAATAATATTTCTATGTCCTCTAGGTACTCCGGTATGGCCTCAACCCGGAACAAATATGCATCTGGAAGCTAATCGTCAACTGCTCTACCACTTTCCCCTGACTCTAATCTAGACAGGCGATCAGGTCCTATATTGCATCTTCTAGGATTAATAATTACTTCAAAAGATAATTTCTGAAATAGTAGCAACCATCTACAAATTCTTCCTTTCAACACATGTTTGTTAACTAGATATTTCAATGCAAAATGATCAATAAATAACTTGAAATGAGAACCTAACAAATAATGTCTAAATTTATGCAAATCATAAATCATGGCTAAACCCTCCCTTTCGGTCGTTGTGTAGTTTCTCTCATCTTCTGACAACTTCCTACTCACAAAATAGATAGGATGATCCATGGCTCCATCTCTAGGTTGCACTAAGATAACTCCTAAGGCAATACCTAAAGCATCTACGTGGACATGAAATTCATTTTCCTGGTTTGGGAATATCAGAATCGGTGTTGTGTTGAGCTTCTCCTTTAGGGTCTCGAATGCTTTATCACATTCATGGGTCCATTGGAACATTTCAACCTTTTTCAATATATTTTCCAGAGGTGTAGTGATGTTTTCATATCTTCTGATGAACCTACGATAGTACCCTATGTGTCTCAACGTGGAGTACAACTTATTAGGAATTGTAGGTGGTGGAATGTTCAAAATAAATGCAACTTTGACTGAGTCTACCAATAATCCCTCTCCGCATACTATGTGGCCCAACAAATTTCCATGTGGTGAGCAGAATATACACTTTTTGAGGTTCACTGATATCTGCAATTCCCTGCATCTATCAAACATCAAGCATAACAACGCTACATGTTCCTTGAGAAAACTATATAACGTCCAATCATCCATATAAACTTCTATAAACTTGTGAATGAACTCTCTGAAATATTCTATTACAATCTTGGAGAAAATTGTAGGGGCATTCTTTAAGCCAAATGGCATCACATTGTATTCAAAAGATCCCCATTCTGTTATAAATGTGGTTTTCTTTTTCTCCTCTTCAACAATCCTTACTTGGTGGTACCCTAAAAATCCATCTGTGAATGAGTACGCTTCCTTCCCCACAATCTGTTCTAGCACCTCATCAGTAAAAGGTGTTGGGAAAGGGTCATGTACACAGACAAAGTTAAGGATTCTATAGTCTACACAGACCCTGATATCCTATGTGTCTTTCTTACATTGAATGACTATTGGGCTGACCCATTTTGCTTCTTCCATTGCAAAAATAAGTCCATCTTCTAACATATTGTCTATCTCCTTATTAACCTTCTCTTTTACTCTAGGGTTAAGATGGTATGGTCTATGCCTCATAGGATTTAATCCTGGTTTCAATTCGATTTTCATTTCTCTCATAACTCTTTTGATTCCCCTTAACTATGAAAAGGTATTTGGGAACATATCCTCATATTCCCACAACCAAGTCTATATTTCTTGACTAGTTTGCTCATCCCAGTAGTCTCCCACCACAGCTATCTTAGGTTTCTCTATGTTCCCTATATTGACTTTGCACAACTTTAATGGGTGATTATAGGAACTATCAGTCTGACTGGGTATGGTGTTTTGAATTTCTCTATTCCCTTCTATCTCTTTGATGGGTAGGTTTCTCAAATCCTCTAAATCATATGCGATTTTTGAATCTCTGCTAATATTATAACATTCTATAGGCTTCTTGGTTGAGGGTAAGTGAAGGTTATTCTAAAGTTCTCGGCTATGTTTTTCACATACCACTAGGTTTGATTTATGATTACTATTGTCTGTAAAAAGAAATTCTTAAATATTTTGCAGGGCTACTTCAAGCTCGAGGTACTTACTTGTAAATGAGAAGTCCTTGCAAAAATGAGTTGCCAACATTTGCTAGTTGTTGGGTTGTCTTCTGATTTCCTCATGTGTGAACCAAGATTTCGGTATTGGACCTAGGGAGTGGGGAAACACCTGAACCCAGAAGCGAGAGGGTATTTTTTCAACTTGCCACTATGTCACACACTATTCAATATGTGCTCTAGGATCATATTCTCCGCTAATCAGTTGCACAACTTGGGAATCCATCTGTATCTCTGATTACAACTACTCATTATTCTAAAACCTATACTTGATAGCTTGCTTCACATCATCCCAATTTATGAGTAAGGATTTATGATTGGCCCACCATATCGCAGGGGTGTCTTGGAGGGATACATCTATTAATGAAATCCTTTGATCCTCTACTACATTTTCTTCTATGCTGAGAAAAAAAATGTCAGGTCCTGAGGTGCCATCATGTACCGGTTGTTCTCTAACTTTGGTCCCAACCCATCTAGTTGTTCTGACATTTGCGCATCTCCTTGAGAATTTTTCATACAAGCCTTTCTGGCAACTGTCAAATATCAATTTTGAATCTTCGTCTACTAACTGTATACTCCTCCAACTTACGGATCCATCATCATTAGGATTTATATAATCATCTCTTGTTCCTGATGTTACAGTGTACAACTGATCCAAGTCTTCTCCCTCCATATTATTTTTTATTGGATCTGTATATCTGGGCCCTACATATGGATCCAAGGGTTGAACTACTTTGATTCCATCAGCCTCAAAGTTAATGGTTTCTTTCTTTAAGTTAATTACTGCACATTTTTGATAGGCCCAATCAATGAAAAGTAGTGTAGGGTAAGGGTTTGTATCCCCAATGATTTCAATCACTTCAAAGTTAGCTACAGTCTTCATGCCCGCAACATCTATTTCCACACTCTACAGTCTTCCTATTGGGAAAATACAATAGTGGTTGGCCATTATTAGCTGAATTGGGGAATATGTCATCATAGTGTTGATGGGTCCTAGATCCCTTTAACCCAATAGAAGGAACCAAACACACCATTGAGGCCCAATTAGACTCTGTATCTTTTAATAGTGGAAAGTGTCTCCAGATCTTGCAATCTGGCCAATTAATTGATGGCTTTTACATTTTCTTGTGAAGGTGTCTCCTTTAGTTTGGAATTTCTCTTTTTGTATTTTCTCTTAGGTGGGACTGATATAAGATGGAAGCCGATATAAAGCAACTAGGTAACAAAATAAGAACAAGTTTAACTATTGGAGAATAATTTGAGCTTGGCATAACCCTTAACTCTAGCATGCAGGTGGTGATTGTCTACCACAAGCCTAGTACCGATATGTTAGCCATGTGAATATTCCAATTACTGACTAAGATACAAATTATTAGAAGAAATCATGGATGTGATAAATGGTGACAAGTAAAATAATTCACTCAACTCTAATCACCAATCACATAATAACACAAAGATTCATTTTCATCATTAAAGAAATAACTGTAAAACATTGCATCAAATAACTTATCAATAGATTTAATAGCTCTTACTCATTACTGCATCCATTCATGATATGAAGTAGGAAATAGTTCTTCTCCACATCCAATCATACATGCATTTTATGAAAACATAAACTTGTCTCTGGTCTAGAAGGAATTCTCAATTAAAGGCAGCTTTGAAATAGTTCTTAACAAAACAAAAAATGAGAGTTTCTTGAAACAACCATGAACCTCTAACTAATCGGTCGATGCTCTTATTTATAACATAACAATTAACTAAAAATAACAGCTAAAGTGTAGATAAGTAAAACAAAATTCGCCACATGGCTTTCTCTCCTATCAGTTTGTCTAAGAGTCATCTCAAGATCTCACTTAAGAGGGTGACTCTTCTAGTACTCTGACCACTTGATGAAAAAATCCTCGCAGGTGTTGGCATATGGGAATCTATGTTGATCCATAGAGGCCTCTTAAATCTCTCTTATCTCTACTGCATGTGCCCTATACTTGAATAGAATGGAACTTAATTGTTGCAGTGTATCCTGAGCTTTGATCAGGTGTTCCATAAACTGTAGCACCTGACCTGGCACCGTGTCTGTCACCTTTTCTATTTCTTCGGCCCATGATGAATCTTTCTCGGTGTGCGATTTCCCTATGTCACGCAATTCAAAAAAGTCGTCAGGCATGCTAAACTTGGGGACTCCAATATCCTTTATTTCTTTGTTTATTTTGACCCAACTCTTCTCTCACTCGGCACATTTTTCTTGAATCTCTCAGTGAGGCTCCCGCATCATTTTTTCCTAGTACTTGGATTATTTATTAATGTGGTCGATGTTTCTTTCTCTTAACACCCGTATGTATTTCTCTTCGATGTCTTGTCCCTTTTGCATCGCACTGATATACTCGATTCTTTCCATGAACTATTGCGCTTTCTTGTACCATCGCTCCATATATTTGTACGTCGCAAGTGCCATGAGGGTGTCTTCCTAGATCTTGACTATCCTTGTAGTGAATAGGTGTCATTAATCTATGAACTTGTTGTAGGCCTCCTTTAATTCACTCCTCAGGTACACTGCGACCTGTGTGGTGTCCTGATATTATTCTTTCAAATGGTGCAAATGTTATATTTCCTTCAGAGAAGCATCCAACTCCTCTTCATCTCTTTAAGCTCTGTCCAAGGTGGCATTTGTGATTGCCATACCTGCGCCGATGAGTTCATATGTATTATCATGCTCCATGTTGATCAAATGTTCCTCTGTAGTGATGAGGATGGAGCGATCTAAGGTGATCCTCCTCTTCTTGGTGGTCCTCTGAACGATATCCTTCCTTTTCTAATCGTAAGCTATGGCATGTATGTCGGCTACTTCCTCCATGGGTTCAGGGATTTGTTGATATCCCTAGGTAAGTGTATTCCCCAGACTTCCGATGGTATATACTTGTTCAATATTGGGTTCTTGAACTTCCTCGTTGTGCTCCGAAGGACCGGTTTCTATCTGTCTCTCATCAGGGTTGTGAGTACCGATTGAAATAAAGGCATCAGGGATAGCTTCGTTACTTACTTGTTCATCAACCATTGAGACATCGATTTCCTACTATGGGGATTCTTCCTTTGGTTCATCCGACCCTAGCTCATCCTTCGAACTATCTTCATGGGTCTCTGGTTCATCAGGTAGCTTAGTGTCTAGGACACTCTCAACTTCTTGTCCTTTTTGTGGAACCTCCTGAATTTGGATGTAAGGAGCAGGGGAAGATGTCTTATCTAGTCCCTTTTCTTCTTCGATATGCATAGGGGTCACAATAGATACTATTGGGCTTTCATCATCGTCATATATCTTTATCAGCTCACTTAAGGGGTTTGACGCACAAGTCCTCTGTGATGCTTCGACCATCCCTAGCTGAGTTGAAACACCTGTTGATGATCCAGTCGGTGGCGTTGTGAACTCAGGGTCATATAACCCAGTAATGTCATAGAGATCTATGAATTCAGGGCCCCTTGGGCCCATCTGGCTTCTATCTGGATTGTCTTCAGGGAACCTTTCCATGTTTAGGACATCTGGGTCATCTTACAACTAATCAATTATCTTCTACGCATGTTTTAAGATAAGTAAACTCCTCTCCCGCCTTGGGGGAACTTCTATATTGCACTGGGGTTTCACGGGGAACCTCTGCTATTTCGGCCACTACCTAGGGACCTTATGCTACTTCAACCACTATCATTTCTTCCCTAGTGTTGTGCCTCTTTCATCACCTTGGTGAGAAAATAAGAGGTGCTTGCAAGCTCAGTTGGGTCTGTTGAGCAGGACAACTGTAGAGAAAAGAGTTAGAGAAAGAAAAACAAAACTAAGATTAAGAATTAAACTAATAGATGCAATAAAAATTAAAATCATAAGCATAGGGACATAGAGATAACAAGAACAAAAAGACCCATGTCACCAATGTTTGAGGCTTGATCTATTGATGAAAACAAAGCACCAAGAAGAAAGGGGACTACGAGTCCCTTCTTCCTCCAAGGGAAGTCTTTTGGACCCTCAATAATGGCTCTTCTTACAACAAAGAAAATGGAAAATGGTGATGAAAGAACTCCTTACAAATCCACTCAATGGTGAGATGGATTGTCTAATGTAATGGTGCCAAAGTGCTCTTGTCAAGGATGGAGTCCTTAAAACAATATAGGCAGCATAACATTACTTTGAATTCCTTGAGAAAATGAGGTGCATTCATGGCTTTTTATAGCATTGCATTGGGTTATTATGTAACTTCTTTGTAGTGTGAAAAGAGGCCATTTAGGGCATTATTAGGTCTTTGACCAGCCCACCAGTCGGATTCAACTCAGATATGAGGGTCAAATCATCTTGGGAGTTGAACCATAAGTGGTTGGGAGGCCGACCACTTTCATAAATGCATCGTTTAGCAGGTGCACAACGTTTTGCACCAACAATCGCGCATCGTGCACATATGCGTGCTTTCTACGTTCTTGTTCCGCGCATGTGTGCGCGTGCCCAATGTCTGCAAAGCGCTCTTCAATTTTTCACAACTTTGTATAGTTTTTGGCCTTTTTTGAATGCTGAGGTATTAATTCAGGTCCATGAATGACTTCATTACTGTTTGAGGATGTTGAGTTCTTTTAACCATGTGTGGACGAAATTTCAGTGATAACAGATGCCCCCTAATGGATGAGGTTAGGAGCATACGTATAGCCGAAATCCATCAATGTTTCTTCTATTGAGAATGTTGTTGTAAGATAGAGCAATAGTGGGATCGTTCAGAGCGATCCGTTGGAGAAAAAAGGAACCGGTAAGACCCGATCTTCCATGAGGTGTAAAAAATAAAAAACTATGTACAAACGAGGCGGGCATGCCCCATGCTCATGTCATGTCACTCTGAAAAAAGATGACTGGAGTGTTGGTGTAGACAAATGCAACACCCTCGGGGGTGGTGGTGATAAAGGAAAAAGACAATTCAGCAAAGGAACATACTCTAAATAGTAGGCAGTGATCGCGGTAATAAGTAACAGCGATGATGTGGGAATTGATAGCCTTTCCTAGTTCAGAGGTCTTCAATGAATGAAAGAACTAACTGCAATAGTCGCAAAGTAAGACCCACCATAACATGAGAAAGTGTTGGCGTCGAATGTTATGGGGGTCAATGACAGCAGGGAGCAATGGTGTTTCACCCTGTTTCATCCAAGATCTCTCATTGAATGGATAATGAGAATCAAGATACTGTCCCGCTTCTGGAAAATTGTGTTGATGTCAACAAAAGGGGAACGCGACTCCTAGAAGCAAAGGGCGTCGGGAAATCTACTGAGGTGAGGAAGTGGTAGAGGTACATGGATGAAGTCAAGAAGTGGGAGGACTCAAGACTACCCTTGGTTGGAGGATGGCTGAGATAAAAAGTGGCCGCAACCATGTAATGAGGTCGAGTGTCAGGGGGACGACAAGACCGATGATAAGTTGTGCCAGAGGCGGGACAAGGTGAACAAATTCAGAGGGTAGAGGTAAGTGACCTGTGGGGTATTCTGAAGATATGGATGATTCTGGTAAGGGTAGATGATAAGTAATGCTCCAACCAAGGGTGACATGGGTTGCATTTGGCCAAAAGGAAGGAAGCAAGTCACCAAAGGTGACGACAAAAATATAATGTAATGACTAGAAATAAGGGCGTTTGTACAATAAATAACAAATAATTGAGGAGAAATGTACAAATACATAAACAAGTGCCCCAGTGTGATATGGGTGGCCCATGTAGGGCATAATGTGCTTGGAAAACTGATGAAGGGTGGGGGCCCCATTGGTGAGTTTCTGTATGAGGTAGGTGAAATGAAGGTAGGTTCGTAGATGGGCAAACTGATTGTGGATGAAATGGAGGGTTCATGATACTGCAGAGTTGCAGGTAAAAAATAGAACTGTAAAGAGATAATCTGGGATTCCGTGTGGGAAAGCTAGCATAATGAAGAGAAGGAGTATGTGGCTGATTCATGACATGATGAAAGACTATCGGGACTCCCATCCCTAAAGGGTAATGAAAAACAACATGAGTGTCAAAAAGTGGCAAAAGGTGCTATGCATGGGACAACTCATGTGGGTAAGCATGCTACTGGGTAACAGTACCGAAGATGTAAATAGAGGCATGGGTACTGCAGAACCAGGAATGGGGATCCTAGAGGCCAATATCAGAGGGTGTGACTGAAAATGTAAATGTGATACAGTGGGAAAGACTACATGCCAGTGTTGAGTATATACCTGAAGGGTTTGTGTCGATGTATGATGATCAAGTACCTACACAGATGAAAATCGAATACCCAAAGTGAACAATATCTGAAAAGAATTGAAGATATGAGCATGTATTTGAGAAGCATGTGAAATATGTGCATGCATACCTGACCCTGGATAAAAAAGGCGTGCCGGGGACTCAGGATGAAAAGAGGCCCAGGAACTGCTGTGATGTAGTTGATGGGATGCTGATCCCGTGGCTGAAGATGGATTGAAAAATGGACACCATGAACTCCCGGAATGGTGAGTGGAAGTTTGGAAAAAGGCCTATATATAGTTGTAGGGCCCACATTGCCACCTCATTTGTACCTGCTTCAATAGTGACTGGACGAGAAATTTTTAGAGGAGATTTGGAGATTCGGAGAGGGCGAGGCATCCGATTGGTGTTTAGCGAGCTTCAGGTTAGTGGTCTGATCCTCCTGCATAGAAATAGGATTTCAATTTTTGGGTAGGGGTTGTACGGAGGGCCGTACAGAGGTATTTAGGGGATATGGGCCCCACATGCACGGGTGATCCGGTGATAGGCGCGCATACTTGTGCGCCTGACCATCGGATATACACGCATGGGGGCGCGGTAGAGAGGAATTAATGCATGCTCTAAGGGCACACCTGTGGGGTGAACAGGCGCGCACAAGTGCGCGTCTGTAGGTTCGGACAGGCACGCAGTTGTGCACACCCGTATGGTGAATAGGTGCGCCTGGGAGCATGCTTGTGTAGCGAACAAGTGCGCATCGATGCGCACCTATGTAGAAAATAGGTGCAAATGGATGTGCACCTGTGTAGTGAACAGGTGCGCATGTGTGCGCGCTTGTGGGTAACAAAACCGCGCCTAGGAGGCAAGGTGAAGTGTATAAAATGAGTCTTTTTTATGTTGTTGATGGTTTCTTGAGCTGACATAGGGCTCTATGTTGTCTGTAGCTGGACGGTGGTGACGATGCCAGTGGGGTGGTGAGAGTGATATTGGGCTCAGTTGCGAGATGTCGTGGCCATTGAGGAGCCCGATGTGCATGTGACTTTGGAAACCTGTGGGTTGCTGAAGTTCTTTGAGTGCCCATTGATACGGGCACAGGAGTATCTATTACAGTTCCTAATCCATATGTGGAGTCCAGAGATGCACTACTTCCTCGTGCGAAGAGAGAATATCCCCTTCACTACGGTGGAGGATGTATATTTCTTGACTGGGCTTCCCTTTCAGGGAACGCCCCTACCAGCGGAGCCAGTGCTGCCTAGGACTACTTTGCTCACTGATATTGGTCGGAGATATTGTTTACATCAGAACTTTATGTCCGGGACGGTGGTGAGTATATCGACGATAGATTCCCTGGCGCATCGTTGTATAGCAATGATGATTGTGCGGGTATATGGGTCACTGGCGACCCAATGGATTAGTGGTGGCCAGCTTCTGGTGCTGGAGAGAGTCTTGGTCGGCGAGCGTTTCGCTTGGGGGCTGACGTTGCATGCATGGATGGTGGCGCAGTTGGACCACTGTCGGTCTACTGGTGCAAGAGAGTTTGCTTTCGGGTCCATCCTAGTGGCCTGGTTTCTCGAGAGGGTGCCGATGTTGCGCCCGAGGATCCTATTGAGTGTGCTTGGGGCACGGGAGCCATGGTTGAGGCGGTGGTCGACGGTATTGCTTCACCATGGTGGTGGCGAAGGGGGCCACTTATTTTCGGTAAAGGTAGTGCAGGTATGGTGGCATATGCCGCAGGTGATTTTGAAGTACCCCTATGCCGGGGTGGACTTCCGGGATGATCTGGATATGGTGCTACCTCCTGGGGAGGTTTTTGATCATCGAGGTATGTTGATTGATGATGTAGATATGTATGGTTGCGTATTTTTTGAGATAGTCGTCCATATGTTTATGATATAGATACTGATACTATTTGTTGTTTGTTTGTATGTGCAGATGTGGCACCTCGCGGGTGCAAGGTAGAGTTGCAGAGAGCGCCGGCTCGTCGGGAGCCAGAGAGACTGCCACAGGGAGAGATACGTCGACGGGAGGATGTCGCGGAGTGACCAGCTGAGCTAGAGAGGGTAGTGAGGAGGCGTCGGTTCGATGACCCTGGTGCAGGGCCATCACACGCTCCTACGACGATGGTCGGAGTGGATTTTGATGATATACGTCGTCGTCTGGAGACGGTTTTATAGGATGTGCCTGAGGGCATGTGGTCTCGCATCTAGGACGAGAGTTTCCTGGAGCAGTGTGTGGGGGTACTGCCACCATGGAAGTTCATAGTGCGACGAGCAACTGTGGTGATTGTTATGATGAGTGGATGCCTACCGCTGGGGCAGGAGGGTCCTATAGGGGGTGGACCACCACCGCCTGGCATAGGTGGTGGTGGGCCGCCACCGCCTGAGGGAGGAGAAAGTGGTGGTGCGATAGAGGCACCATGAGTGGTGCATGATGTATATATATTTTTTGTTGTATATAGGCTGGTGAGCCCATTTTTTGTACCGAGGTGCTGCATTGGCCTACGAATACATGTATTTTTGTATGTAAACATTCGGATGGCCTGATGGGCCTTTATATATACATGAGTATACAGATTTGAGATCCTAATGTTGTATACATGTTTTTTGCTGATGATTTGAGTACATCCATTCTATATATATGCTGTGACAGGTTTTGTGATTTGTTTATGTATGTGTGGAGGTAGCTTGATGTGATATTTTCTAGTCTAACACAATATTAGCGAGGGTATCTGTGATTTGATTCAATTGTCTTGAAATATTTGTAAATGTAATGGAATCAAAATGTCGAGATAACAGCCTAACCTGCAGGTATTTGCGAAAGAGGCACGGATCACGGACGTGGTACACATTGTTGAGCTAGAGAACAACTAGTTGAGAGTCAAGGAAGACGCTAAGGTGATGAATATGATGATGCTGGGCGTCGGCCAAGAGGCCAATGACAACAGTGTATTCGGCTTGGTTGTTGGTTTCTAACCCCAAACATATGTCTCTTGAATGGATCATTTCATGTGAGGGGGTGTAGAGAGCCCATGCAGCCGAAGAGAGATTTTGTGTCCAACGGCTGGCACCGTCGGCGTAACCGATGTGGTAGGCTGGTGGAGGAAGCATCTGTCAATAGCACAAAGGATAGTTTTAGATGAGAGGGGAGGAGACAAAGATTAAAAACGCTAGAAAAAGAAATAACCTAAAGTAGAATGACTACTTTTAAGAATAAAATTTCTTGAGATACAACCCATTGATGGGTTCCTTGAGAGAGAGGCCTTCAGGGGAGGCTAAGATGTATGTGCCTTTGGTGAGGAAATGTTGTATAATGTAAGGGCCATGCCAAAGTGATTCGAATTTTCCGTGGCCAAAGGTATCATGAGCGATATCATAAGCCAGGACGAGGTCGCCTTTGCAGAATGATTGAAGGTTGACATGGTGATCAAAGGTAGCCTTGGATCATTTTTTAGCTATCTCATTGTTCTGTAAGGAAGATCGACGATCTTCATCCAGAGACTCCAAGTTCAGCAAGCGCTGCTCCATTGGAGAAGTGTCAGGTAATAGCTGAATTGTGGTGTGTAAGGTGGGAATTTCACACTCGATGGGAAGAGTTGCCTCGACCCCATGGACTAAATGGAATGGTGTGAAACCGGTAGCGGTCTTCAAAGCTATTCGATAAGCCCATAGAGAAAAAAATAACATATAATGCCAATTGGTTTTATGTTTATTAACCGTGCACTGTAACATAGTCTTGAGGACTTTGTTAACTACCTCGACTTGTCCGTTAGATTGAGGGTAATATGGTGAGGCAAACTCGTGAGAGAAGCCTAACCAAGATGAGAGTTCGATGAATATCTCATTCTCAAATTGTTTCCCATGGTCGGAAACGAGTTGGAGGGGTACTCCAAAGAGGGATATGATGTGGTTAAAGAAAAAACGCACTGCAGTGTCAGCGGTGTTGTTGAAAGTGGGCATAGCTTTGGCCCATTTGGTGAAGTAATCAATGGCAACAACGATGTATTTGTGGCCATTGCTGGAGGGGGGATTACAAGTCATAAAGTCGATGCCCCATTTACAAAAAGGGTCGGCAATAATGACAGGGTGAAGGAGAGCAGGGGGAGCTCGGGCTTTGATGGTGTAGATCTGACATTCCTCACATCGTTTCACGGCGTGAATGCAATCATGAGACAAGGTAGGCCAAAAGTAACCGGCTCGGATAATATTTTTAGCAGTGGAAATACCTGAAAGATGGCCCCCACATCCTCCACTATGGCATTCGTTTAAGACTCTGTCAACCTCGTCAATAGTCAGGCATCGACAAAGAATGGTTTCGATGCCCCGCTGGTATAGGATGTCTCTGATGAGAAGGTAGCGGGGGGCTTGATGGCGAATACGTTGATGATCATCCTGTGAAAGGTGGTTACCGAAATTTTGAGGTCGGAGGTAGATGAGAAGTCTTTGTACCAAGGATCATCTGAAGTAATGTAAAAGAGATGTTTGTCGGGAAAGTCGGTATTGACGGGGGCACTGGTGGTGTCAGAGGGGAGGGTCGTGACAAGTTCAGCGAGAACAAGGGCCTTCTTACTCTTAGGTGTTGAGAACTGGAGGTTGTACTCCTAAAGGATAATGATCCATCGAGTGAATTTGCCGTTAACTTTCTGACGACTGAGCAAGTACTACATAGGGTTCGAATCTACGACGACCTTTGTGGTGTGAAGCAGAATGTAATGGCACGGTTTCTGGACTACGAGGACAACTGCAAGAGCAAGTTTATCTTTGTGTTTATACTTCAAGGGTGGCCCTGAGAGGTTTTTACTAATGTAATAAATGACATGTTCACGATTGTCATCTTCGAGCTGGACGAGGATGCCGGTTACTGATACAACTGATGTTGATACGTAGAGGATATAGTCATGATTATAGTCAGGTGCACTGATTAAAGGTGTGTTTGAAAGCGCTGCTTTAAGATCATCAAATGACTATTGGGCGTGGTCGTCCCAGTGAAATGGGATGTCGTGATGTAGTAAGCGAAGGAAACCGTGTGGGCGTGTGGCGTAATCTGGGACAAAGCGTCTAAGAAAGTTAGCTTTTCCCTGAAGACTCTGAAGTTGCCGTAAATTCCAGGGAGGTGAAATTTCGGTGATAGCTTGGACTTTGAGGGGGTCCACAGTAATACCGCTTTAGGAAACAATAAAACTTAGGAGGCACCCTGTGGTGACACAGAACACACACTTGAGAGGATTCAAGCGGATGTTGTACTGACGACACCGTTGAGAGATGATTCGTAAATCATCGAGATGCTGGGTGCGTTTCTTGGATCGAGCTGTGAGGTCTTCCAAGTAGGCGAGGATGATTTTAGCCAGATCGTGAAAGATGTATGTCATCGCCCACTGGAAATTTGCGCCGGCATTATTTAAGCCGAAAGGAATGACACGATATGAAAAAGTACCCCACGGGGTAGTGAATGCGGTTTTATACTGATCGGCTGGGTGGATTTGAATTTGGTTATAGCTAGAGAATCCGTCCATAAAGGATAGAGCCTCGTGGTCGGTGGAGTCATCGATAATTTCATCGATGAAAGGTGTTGGAAAGTTCTCTTTGGGACATGCGTTGTTGAGATCACGAAAGTCTATGCAAACACGAATAGTGCCCTATTTTTTGTCAACGGGTACAGGGTTGGAAACCCATGAGGTATAAGTGATGGGGTAAATAAACCCGGCAGCACGTAATTTGTCAATTTCGGCTTTGATAGCCACGGCTTTGGATGGGTGTAGTGGTCGCTGTTTTTGGCGAACTGGTGTGATGTCGGGCCATGTGTCAATGCAATGTTTGATGATAGAGGGATCAAGGCCAGGCATTTCCGTGTATGACCAGGTGAAAATATCCCTATATTCCTGGAAGAGGGATTTATATGCGGCGATTTCCTAAGGAGTGCAAGAAGCTCCAATGGTGATTTCTTCAATGATGCCATCTTTAATGGAAATGTCGATTTTGATGGTGGGGGGAATGTTGGCCATGTTTCCTTCTTCAAATGCATCAGGAGCAGGAATGGGATTATTGAACCAATCGATAGGCCCTGATGGGATAAAATCCTTGGTTTCGACCACGTAAATGGGGTTTTGGTTAGGAGGCATGGAGGCTTCATGTGGAGAGAAGAGTGTGCGATGGTATAATGCATCCTAGGGAGAGTCCGGGTGATTTAACTCTTCGAGTATGTCTTCGTCGCATTGGAATTGACAGGAATACAAGGGGTCGTGAGGAGTGATCTCGGTGACAGTGGTTGTGTGGTTTCCCTCTGGTGAAGAAACAGGGGGAACATGGTTAGGAGATGGTGAGGGTTCACTCGACATAAACCATATATTGAAGTACTGAGGGGTACCCGTGGTGGTTGGGTGGAGAGTGTCTGTAGGGGAATGAGAAGGAGAGTTGGGGGGGTTGCGGGGTAAATCCTCAGAGATGTCATCTAAGAACCATGGAGGTGTTGGGAGTGCCTCAGGCTCGGGAGAAATGACACGAATATCCTCTAGTGATGAGGTAATGTCAATTATCTTCTCTACGGGTTGGTGAAGTAGGGCCAATTTCCGTTTCCTGTATTCAAGGATCATAGGACACTGGTATGTAAAATGAGAAAATGAATCGTAGAGAGAGCAAGGGCGTTTCATACGTTCATTGACTGAAGTGGTGACATAGTGGATGTCAGTGATATTTGTTGACGAGGACGTAGCAGGGCTGGGGTTGTTTTGGAAGTTCTGGCGTACAGCGGCTAATGTCTGCCGAAATCCTGGCAGTGTTAGGCAATGATGGGTATAATGGCCATACTCTGAACATATAGCACAAGCATATTTGGTCCTCAACCCTTTAATACTGGAAGGGTGGGTGGTAGTGGTGGGACTAGTAGTAGTGGCGGGTGTTGTGGGAGTTTGGTTGGGGGGAATCAAATTTTGTAATTCAGGTAGTGATGGATAGTTGTTGATTTGGTGGCCCTCTTTCTCACATAGTGTGCAAGGTGGTGGGATGCGTGGAGGAAGTGGAGCGGTGGGCTCCTTCTTCTTTCTCCTGCCCCCAGCTGTAACAAGGGGATTAGTGAGTGGGGGAGTGGTGGGGGTAAGGATGGGAATCATCATGGGGATTCCTTCCTGTGGGGGAAGGGATGGTCGAGGGACCATCTCAGGTGGGTGTAAATACCACACTCGGATTGCTAACACCATATTAGGTAGTGTGAGTGTTGCGGCTACCTGAAAAGCTTCTATACTAGGTGGAGGGTAAAAGAAGGGAATTTGAGTGAGGGGTTGGGGAACTGTCTCCCAAACTGGACTATGTCCTTGGGGAGAGGTGGAATCGTGGACTGGTGGGGTCGACGAGTGTCCAGGGGGGTTTTGAGGAGGGGTTTCTATGACGACTGGGAAGTCATATATGACATAAGCCTCTGTAGGAGGAGGGGTATCCTATGTGTGAGTTTTGTTAGATGATATGACACATACTTGATTAGTAGGATGAAGGAGTGGTGGTGCTCCATGGTACATCCCTAACAAGGATGGATCTTTAAAAATCCTAGGACCCATCTCGACGAGTGGATATGCGTCTTGGTTTGTGTGAGTGAGAGGAAGAATGTTATCGAGGTTGGCAGATGGGTTAGACTCATAATGTGAGACTTGGTCAATGGTCACAATCTTCCCATTGTGGGGGAACATCATTGTCCGAAAGACGGAAGATGCCACTACCTTCATAGCGTACATGTATCTACGACCGAACAAGATATTATAATCGAGCGGGGCATCGATAACTTCGATATCGATGAGAATAGTCTTGCCCCCGAGTTCAACGGGGACATTTTGGAAGAGTCCTTCAGGAGATGATGGTCATCCGTCATAAGCTCGTAATGTGATGGCAGAGGGTATGAGTTCTGGGGAACCAAGTTTCTGCCATACTGTTTTGGACATAATGCATGTAGATGCACCTTCATCGATGATACACCGATGAACTGTGATGTTCCGTATTTTCACTGGTATTTGAAAAGCGATCAGGGTGGGAAGATGAGGTTCTCCGCTGTCAAGATCAAAGATAATGAGTTGAGTATCTACAGGGTCGACTGCCCCCAAGGTGGAAAGTAGTGATTTCCGCTGAGTAGGACAAGTCTGTAGAACTTCCAAGACTGACATGGCAGCTGGGGATTGTGATAATTCGTCTACCAAACTATAGTTATGAGCTTCCCTAGACTATGGGTTGTGGACATTCCTGCGTAATGGGATGCGAGGAATGCGAAGTGGTGGCTCAGCGGAAGGGCGAGGTATCACCAATGGGGGTCCCGACGGTGGAGGGTTTTTTTCTGGAGGGATGGAAGGATACTCAGCGGGTGCATGATATTGACGACTACGCGTTTGCAGGAGGATTTCTTCCTCACTGGTGAGGAGAATCGTATGATCTGTTGGATTGTTGGGGTTAAGGTATTGTCCCCCCTGAGGTGGGGGATGCTATGTGTTTTGTTGGGTGTTTATCACACCTTGATGTGGAATAGAATTTTGCAGCACGGTGGGAGGGGGTTGTTGCAGGTATTGTTGTGGTGCCTGCTGAGGGGCAAGTTGTGCAGGAGAATGTAGAAGACTACCAGAATCTTTCAACCATTTGAAATCAACGATCTGGGGGCAATGGTGAGTGTAATGGCCGAACTCACCACAAAGGGCACAAGAGAAGATGGTTTTAACATTATTTTTCCCTTGGCATTTATTATTATTTCCCCCTTGGGGGTTTTGGTTCCCTTGGTTCTGGTTGCCCCCAGTTGGTTGGTGTTGTGGGGGGTTGATTCCCACCTTGACCTGGGTTGTTGTTATTCCTGGTCCATCCTTTCATCTTGGCATTGTTCGATGGATGAGTTGGGTTGGATGTATTCAACTGTTCAAAACCTTGGTATTGTTGAGCAGCTGAGGGTTGAACAAAATTTACCCCCGCATGAGGATGTGGGGGAGCCATGGGTTGTGGAGGACCAGGAAATGGGAAGTATGGATTCTGTGGTGGTACCGATCCATAAGGTACATAGGAAGGTGTAGTTCTTTCGCTAGTACTATAAGCTGATGTTGAGGGAGTACCACTGGTGGTTGGAAGAGGTGGATGTATGGGAGGTGCCGGCGGTGGTCCACTGATAGGTGGAGGTATAGCAACAGGGTATGGTTGTTGATAAGGGGGTGGGGGGTAATAAGGAGTGCCCCCGTATGCCAGTGGGTATTGAGGTGTTCCATACATCGGTGGTGGTTGGGGTTGTGGACCATGGTGTGTGGTGGAACCTATTAGTCCGTCTGCTGAGTGAGACGTCCCAGGTTTGTCTTGACCAAATGGCACAGGTTTTGGAAGATCAGGAAGTACCATGTATAAGTACCCTGACTGTGCATAGATGAGGTCATACTGTTGGGCCTTACTAATGGCTTCCTCTTCAGATTGAGGGAAGGTGGAATCTACATCCTTTCCAAGGAGAGAGACAAGTGATCTAAGAAACCAGTCGAGACACTGTTGTTTGGTGGTTTTTTCTTTACACAAACTACGTCGCCTACACCACTCGTGAATGTGGTCAGCGATGTGTGTGGATGAGGTTTGTTTGAAATTAGAAAGTAGTTCTAGACCATTGTCATGGCGGATGGGTAATTGGAAGAAGGTCAAGAATGCTTTGGCCAATGACTCAAAGGTTGCATGGGACCCCGATTTTTCTTCGACATACCATTTAGCCAATGGGCCAATGACTGTGTGTTGAAATAATCACAGTCTGATGGAATCATCCATAATGCTATTGGAGGAGCACCATAGGTGAAAGGTCATGACATGATTGGTAGGGTCATCGCCTGCCTTTCCTTCAAACTTTGGTATGTCTGAAGGGAGTTTGGTTGGCATTGCAGGCCATGTGGGATCATGTAATATAGGATCACTGGTGAGTTTGGTGAGATCCGGTATGTTGAGAGAGGCCAAATATGGCATCTGCAGTGGGGGGGGGAGGGTTAGCTCCAGCCATAGTGTGTTGTGAACCTGAACCTTGATGGGGGCTAGGTGGGTTGGTTCTCCTTCCTTGAGAGGAAGTGGGTCCCCTGCTTACGTGTAAAGGAGAGTGAGTGAATGTATGACCTTGGGAAGTTGACCCAACTAATGTATAACCAAGCAAAGTTGATCCTAAGATAGTAGCACTCATAGGAGTGTGTAAAGGAGGTGTTGATGAGAAGGCACAACCAGATACTCCCCCTAAGATAGGAGGGAGGTTGAGCAAGCATTGTGAACTACGGGGGTTCTGTGGTTCCCCTATGATGTCAGACTAGCTGTGTGAATGTGTGCAAAAAGTGGTGAGAGTAATATAGAAACAAGAGTCTTTGCGTTGAATGTTTACACAATATATATATCCAAATCAAACTGTAATCAGATGTG
>ML791527.1:185790-249794 GCA_009831015.1 Picea engelmannii
CTTCATCAAGAGTCCAAGTAGGATTTTCTGGAGGCTTATTTGGTGTAGAATTTCCCTTTTTGGGTGGCATGTTGGCCAAGTATCACTTTTGAACCTTGATTTTGAGGTGGTTCTGCTAGACAATATTTCTTCTATTGTATCTCTCAATTTTTGGCCCTTATGGGTATGAAACTTTCTCTTATGTATTTCTCTAATATTTCTTCTCTACAATGCCACAGGTCTGATCAAAATTGGATGTGCCAAGTGGAATTTACGGTAACTTCCCCACAACTTGTCGATTTTTGTCCTTTCCAAGAGATCTCACTTGTATAGTGTGCCCCGCACAAAATAATTGATATAAAATTCTGAAACTCACACCCAAAATACTACAGACTGTCCATGATCCAATGCAACCAGTCCCACACAATTTGGATTCTCTAGGAAGAAGTTATGATTTTTTTACCTGGAACACCTTCTTGAGACTAGTCAATAGGACTAGTCAGATACCCTATCTTACACAGGGTGTATCAACAAATTTAAGATGAACCAGAAGCTAAATTTTTTACCATAGATACATTACTAATTTCTGTAAATGGCCTCCATATTTTAGGGTCTGAAATGTTACATAAACATTTTTATAGAGACAATTTCGCAAGGACTCATTTCAGGATGATTCCAGAACCCTATATTTTAAAGGCTGTATCTCCGAAAGTATAAGGCCTCAGGAGATGAATTTTGAACCCAACGTACCTTGATCCATCTAATAAATTTATTCCAAGCCGTTCCTTCTGAAACATTGTAGAAAAAAAGTTATAGCTAAAATTCCACGGTGTCTCAGATGTAGCAGTGAAACCCCAAGACCTTGAGCTTTGATACCATATGTTAAGAACCAAACATCAATATAGCATATAAAAACCTCAGGAAAAGTAGTCAATGCCTTGAAAAAGAGATAATTTCAGATAATAAGCCTCTTCGAGGGGGAAAACTCCTTCTACCCCACTTAAATGTTCAAGTACAAGATGATTCAAAATGAAAATGTCTCCTTGATATATATAGTAGAATAGGAGGTATAATTACAACTAATGGCCTAAAGCCGACATAAATAAAATAGCATTACTAATCTAATATGCCCCAATTAAGGGGTAATAAATAACATTACTAATCTAATATGCCCCAATTAAGGGGTAATGAGCCAATATTAGGGCTTAACAGTAAGCTAGAGGCATCCATGCCTCTAAAAACCTGGAACAATCTTTCTACCCGTACAACCGATAGATGAAGGCCATTAGATAGATATACGGCTCCCTTAAGTTGGTCGTCTGGTACCATTTGGAGGTACTATTGGTATATTTATTGTCTTCTCTCCACCATGAAGCCATCACCCAACTGGTGTCGTGGTGCTCATATAAATTTATGACAAAATCGGTGTTCGACCGCTCCTCTGGGTCTCTAAGCTTATAATAACTCTGCACCTCTACCGGAAGGAAAACCCCAACACATTCACCATTGACATCGTTAATCAAACACTTTTCTGTGTATTTGTGGTCGATGAGCCACTTTAGGAGTTATATTTAGGGGAACACTAGAGTTCTTCTTGCCACCATATGCAAGTACGATCTTTGAATGTTCAGAAAAAATTCATCATCGAGATTCCTCATATCGAGGTCATTGTGGGGATATATTCTGGGAATTCTTCCTTACTGATCTTCTTTAAAAGTTATCCCCAGTGTGGAAGTACCACCTTGGTCCCTGTGCTTGCCTCCATGTTTCTAAAGGTCGTAGGTTGAGTGGAAATCTTCTTGGTAGATGTCTCGATGACTGGTTCTGACCTTGGAGAAAATTCTAACTTTTTTGCGACCGTTGGGGAGGAGCCTTCTCCTACCTTCGGTTCCTTTAGCTTAGACACTCTCGAAGATCACCAAGTGGTTTTTTTTCTCAAAGGAACTGTTCCTGAAATCTAAAAAAACCTTTTAGGGCCTGCTTACGGAGAGACATTGGATAAAAATCTATATATGAAGTAAAAACACAGAAAATCCAGACTGGTATTTACTTGTAACGCTTGCTAAACCTTGTAGTTTGATACTCATGGGATATCGTAAGCTTTGAATTTCTCATCTCGCTCCTCTAGATGATCTGAAACTCCTTTGTGTGCAGAATGGTGTCATTTACAATAACTCAAGAAAATTTAAACGAGGAAGCGCTTACCATGTCGCATCGACCAATTGATTTGGGTGATGAGTGAAATTCAAACAAAATCTATCGTCGGATATCTACAATTTAATTCATCATGGGTTGATAGTGAAGGAATGAAGGATGAAGTGTTCTATTGGTAATTTCAAACAATAGTTTTTTATTCGCACACAAAAGAGTAACTAATGTGATATTTGGAATTAATTAACCTCTTAAAAGATCATAATCTAATCGTATCTAGTGCTAAAACGTCCCATCCTGTCACTTTCCTAGTGGGCGGATCGGGGATCGACAAATTTTTATGTATGTTTTCATTGATATCCTTCTATGAAAAACCTTTGACGCCGATCAATTTCATCGTACGATTTTGATGTGGAAAATTGGCATAGGACACATGGCAATGAAGATGGGTGACTTAACTAGTGAGCATTAGTCAGAA
The DNA here is from genome assembly GCA_009831015.1 of Picea engelmannii. Classification (NCBI taxonomy): domain Eukaryota; kingdom Viridiplantae; phylum Streptophyta; class Pinopsida; order Pinales; family Pinaceae; genus Picea; species Picea engelmannii. Next base: position 188,399 of record ML791527.1, read on the forward strand.
TCAAGACTTTCTTCAAGTTGTGCTTTCATAAACTAAACTTGGGATTGTCGATGTCGACAAGCACGTCATGTATCGGCTATCGACGATATCATTTCCTTCACCTTTAAAAGTTACTCCCTTCCGCTTTTTCCGATGCTGAAGGGAATCAACTGTCGACAATCTCCTTATGTGGTACTTGTAAAATAAAACATCCTTTCACCGATACCGATGAAGATCGACACTCGACAACTGAGGTCTTCCGAGTGATTCCTTTTCACCCTTTAATTTCTTTCAATGTCGAATCTTGAGCATGTTGGGTGAAGTGTTTTGATGGGAAGTTTTTAACACCCTGTTTCCCCCAGTCTATAAATATAACTATATTGGCCAAGGAAATATGGAAAACCTAAAAGTGTGAAAGTTTGATTCAATGGAACTTTGTATAAAAGGTCGATGAATGTAATTTATGCTATTTTAATAGAAAATGGATGTGTGCTGCATGACTACTGAAAGAGGGGATGTGCTAAGAGAAAACCATGAATGCTATAAAAGGTGGTGGAGAGGACCCAAAATGGTTGCGTTAACCTCCACTGAACCAGTACCGTGATGGAATTAATTTCTTAGATCAAAACAACCCTTAGACCCAGGAATGAATTATAGTTGGGATAGTAGGTGGGAAGACCTCCTCAAGATTTAATGAGGGGATGGGATAGACTTCCCATTTGTAAGGCTTACAGACCTGACCACAGACTGGGAATTCAGGCCACATGCAATATTTTCAAGGAAGCTAACAAAGGAAGGGTGGTGGGAAGAGGAATACCTGTGAAAAAAAATGCAAAGACGAGAGAGGAAACTCTCGGGTCTGAGGAAGGACTAAAAGAGGAACAATGAGTTATGATCACAAAAAATAGAGATTTAGCCAGGAGAAGGAGAGTAACCTTCATCCTTATCTATTTTTGAATTGGGAGAAGGAGAGTAACCTTCATCTCTAACTTCCCTTGAGTTGGAAGTAAGATATTGACTCTCAAAGCATCGTGGCTTAAGCTTGGGGGTGGCCAGTGATAAATCCCTTGGGAGTGACTGAGCCTATGGTTGGGTGGAAATGAGAACCCCTTTCAATAGTCACATCATGCTCTATGGTTTTGATAAGTGTTTTCTTGCCTTATGCTTTGAATTGTAAATAATGGATGCATGCAAGTATTTACATGTCTATAAAGGGTTCTTTCTCTGTATTAAATGATTAAGTTATGAGTATGCGTTTGTTACCTTGATAACATATATTTCCTCTTGGTTTTCCATACACCCTAGTTTAATCACTCGAAGGTTCTTTCCCCAGTAATTTACATCACCGTTCTAGAGTCGGATCAAGCCTAAGGCCATTTCTACCATTTTTCAACCTCACAAGTTACTTTTCCTTGATTCAGAGCTTAAATCTCTGTGAGTTGGGAAGGTGTTCCCTTCAGACCATTAGTCTAGGAGACTCTGAAATTACGCCTATTCGTGTTAACCAAAAATACAACTAAGAGAGGGGATCATAGCCCAAGAGTTATATGAATATCCATGTGACCTAGGTCTAGGAACCTTGGAGCTCAAGGCCCCGAGATGTCAAATTGTAAGATATTCAAGTTGAACCCCACAATTTATATGAACAATCGATCTATGAATGAATATCGAGTGTGGGGATTCACTGTGGACTGCGAAGGTGAAAATAGTAGATGAACTAGTTCACGGCCCACAATTCACCCTTTTCGTTGATCTCAACCGACTGGGAGATCAACGATCCCGGTTAGGCTAGACTCGAGCGAGAACTTTCTATATTGTGGAGGTCTAACTCTTTGGTAAAGAGAAAAAATGTTGGGGCCCCACAATTTCTGTGAACCGTCGATCATCATTGACCTTCGGTCTGAGTTTGACATGATACCTAAAATGCAAGGAGTGCATGAGACGATGAAATCTTCAAGGGGATCAAGCTTAGAAGAGATAATGAGAGAATAGACACCATACAAGGGCATAATCTCAAAAGGAGGTATGCGAACCAAAAAGGGAGTGAAGAGAACATGACTTGAAGAACCAGAACACGAGCTTGATGCTGAGGAAGCATATGATAAACCTCACAGGGTAACTATGACAGAGAGAGTCTCTCTGAGAGATGGCGTAAATTCCCTATTGATATCATGGCTTGGTAAGAGGGTGGCCAGAGTGCTAAGAATGAATGCCTCTGAGCCTATGGTTGGGTGGAAAGGCACACACCCACATTTAGTTAGTTGGATGAAACATGTAATAGATAAGTATTCTCATACCCCGTGTAGTTGAGTTGTAACTATGTAATAAATTTGGATATCCTGTGAATGACTCAGGGATATGCATGTGTGTTTAATGATTATGTTGTATCTCTTTAGTCATGCTTAAATTGTGTATTTAAGTAAGTATGGAATTGTCTAAGTTGTATATGTAAATGCACGAGCCCTGTGGTGGCTTAAGTTAAAATAAGTGGACTATGAGTTCGTCGACCTTGGCCATGGTTTTCATGGGTGCATGTCGACACTCCGAGTTTCCCAGAGTCTCTGGCAGGACATATTTTTCTAAGCTCATGAGAGGTAGTGTTTATATGGACAGAGTCTCTATGAGCTGGGAAAAGGTAAAGAACCTCTTAAGTACTCGAGTTTAGGAATGAAACTAAGGGCTGCACAGAAGAATTCTTCCAAGCATTACATTCAAGACAAAGAGCGCAAATCTCTTAATCCTTTCAGAGCTAGAAAAATCAGGAAGAATAACGAGACTCAAGTATCAAAAGTGAATATCCTTTCGTTTGGAAGATGAATGGACAATATCTGTTCAGGAGGCTCCAAGGTCTGTCATGACTGTTATATTTGAAGAAGGAGCGCAGGTGCTAATTCCTCGACTCCTTCAGTCTTCGCAAGTTTGATGAATGTTGGTAATCATCATGAAGGGGATGGATCCTATGAATTCTGAATCTTGAAGTCACGATGTGATCTGGACCATAAATATAAGGATCTATTGGGACCCACCTTGACCGTTGGATTTGTGAGTTCGGAGTTCACACGATGGGAGAATCGCATGTGGGTGCGACTAAAACTCCAAAACCTGAAGTTGCGATGTGAACTGAACCATTGGATCGAGGAAATTCATGGACCATCGATCTGACGTGAGCAGATTTTGGGGATTGGGAATCGGGGAAAAGAGGCAAGAAATATTCCCACTCCGTGAAGTGTGAAGTCCTGAAACGTTCTAAAGTGGGCCCAAGTCATAGCTAGAGGTCACATCAGTGGACAATAAGGGAAGGAGCTAGTGCTCACTAAGATCTAGTTCAGAATTTAGGAAGACGAGAGAGTCATGTGACTCACAACAGAATACTCAAAGTCGTGAAGTCACGAAGAACCTTTTGATTAGGCTTGTGGTCACAGCCTGAGGTCATATGAAGGAAGGGGATAGCATGAAGAGACAATGTCTGTTGTTCAATTACTTCAAAGGGACCAGGAAAGAGCCTGTGGGTTTGGAAGAACCTGCAATGAGAAGAAAGGGGAACCTAGAGAGAGTTAAAGGAAAGCGAAATTTTTATTCCCCACCCCTTAAAAGATCACTTAGGGGTCGGGTGTGTTACAAATTGGTATCAGAGCATGGTTACAACACTTGGCCTACTTGGGCTCATGGACGAGTTTCTTAAAAAATATTTTTCGAGTACTTTTAAAAGAGTGTCACTCTACCTTACCTCTTTCTTAAAAAGTCTAGTTAAAAATGTTATTAAAGAAAAGAATGAAACTTTCTACTGTGTGTGTGCATTTAAGAAATTGAACCATGTATTGTTCATGAACTAATAGACTGTTAGCTAACAATAAGTGTTTTTGTCAACACTTGAGTATTCAGTAAATTATGGGAAAAATTCAAGATTAAGGGATGGTGATGTGTCATGAAGTGGCGGATGGCTCCCAAAATAGAGACAAAGAATCTGATGAAAGGAGGGTGGTAGAAACCCCTCCAGATCTGGCCAAAACTATAAGGATCCTTAGGGTCGAATTACAAAGTTGCAAGGATGACAACGAGAGATTGATAAAGGAGAAAGAAAAACAAACATAAATTAATGAATTCTTGTTGCAGAGCTTGTCCGACATACAGAGGCAACTACAACATGAACCCGCAACCAGTCATGTGGACCGACAACATAACAAGAGAAGTCAAAGTCCACTTGAGATTCAAAAACATGACTCCATAAGTGACCACACTGGGAGAAGTGCCTCGAAGAAGGCCCAACCTAGAGGTAGGGGACATTCATCGGTAGAGTCCTATGGAAAGGAAGTTGGAAAATCCGAAGGATATTATATTAGCAGAGCAATCTCACATTCTTAAAGGAAAGGAAACAAGCGGAAGAGTTCCAAAAATCATGATCCTGAAGAATTCAATAAATCCAAACCACCCTCTTTCGATGGAGAGATTAGGAAGGGAGAAGAGGTTGAAGTTTGGCTGCTTTGTTTAAATAAATACTTCAGAGTCCATGACTACTCTGAAAACTTTAAGGATCGAATGACCATCTTTATCTTGAATGGAAAGGCTTCCATTTGGTGGGAATACCTTAGGAATGTGAAAGGAGTCCATGAGAAGGACTTGTCATGGAAAAAAATTAAGAAATACTTCAGGAAGCAATATTTGTTAGAGAAATACATGGATGGGAAGACTAATGAATTCTATGAACTCAGGCTGAGAAAACTCACCATAGATTATTTTGTCAATAAATTCCTCAAACTACTGAGGTATGTACCCTACATAAAATATGAAAAATTAAAAATGAAGTGGTTCATTAGCGGGTTACCTCAGACGTACTGGGACATGATCGAGTTCGACGAACCAAATACCTTAGAAGAAACTATATGGAAGGCGAGGTATTGTTATGAAAAGTCTGGGAGTAAGACAAGACCTCATGAGGACTAGAAGAAGGGAAGTAATTCGAGATTCCGGAAGAAGGGGTTTAAATCCTCAAGATTTAAGAACTATGGAAAATATTCTTGAAGGAGCCTCCCTACTAGAAGTGTATATCAACAAAAATTCCCCTCTCAAAGTGGAAATAAAACTTTTAAGATAGCCCCAGAAAAGACCGATAACCTAAAGAAGGAACCCTTGAAATGTTGGGGTTGTGGAGAATATCATCGATTAAGGGACTGCCCACACAAACAACAGAACAATAAGAGAGTCTAAAATATCAAAGAATCTACCATTATCAATGATGTGGCTAAGAGCATGCCATGAATCTATGCATCCTTGGACAATAATCAAGCTGACCACCAAGCTTTAGTAGTGGAGCTGGAAGGTATCATCTCCAACCATCTAGTTTATATTTTAATTGACCTAGTTTCTAATTTGAGTTTGGCCCTTCATACTGTTGATAAGTGTAAAATGCAACCAATTAGACATGTTAAACCATGGTTGGTGCGATTAGCCACTAGGACCAAAAGAAATGCGGTAGAGTTCATACCAGCCTGTCAATTCATCATGGGTGGATTTCCCACCCGAGCGACCCTTAACATACTTCCCTTGAGATCTTATGACTTTTTGATTGGTATGGATTGGTTGGATGCTTATAAAACTAAATTGGACTGTTATAATAAAACTTTAGAATGTGTAAATGAATAAGGGAGAAAGACGACCCTCCAAGGGATTCAGAAGCCTGTCTCAGTGAGACAAATATCATCCCTTCAAATGAAAAAGTATTGCAGAAAGGGGTGTTCCTTATATGCCATATAGGTACTAGAATCTGTTGAGAATGACAAACCAAACCTAGGGGACCACCCCATATTAAGAGAATAAAAGGACATGTTCCCATAAGAGGTACTAGTTCTACCTCCAAGAAGGGATATCGACTTCTTGATATAACTTACACTAGGATCAATACCAACATCTAGAATGCAATATAGAATGAGCATGCCAGAGTTGGCTAAGCTCAAGCTATAGCTAAAGGAGATGATGGACAAATGCTACATCTAACTCAGTGTATCTCCATGGGGATCACTCATCTTGTTTGTTAAAAATAAAGATGGCACACTCCAACTGTGAATAGATTACAGACAACTCAATAAGATAACCATAAATAATAAGTACCCCTTACCAAGAATCGATGACCCATTTGACTAATTGGGAGGTGATTACATATTCTCGAATATCGACTCAAGGTATGGCTACCATAAAGTCTATATTAAGGATGAATACACCCAAAAAACAATCTTCAGGACAAGGTATGGTCACTATGAATTCCTGGTGGTTCTGTTTGGGTTAACCAATGCCCCCACCACTTTTATGTGCTTGATGAATAATGTACTCAGCAAATTTCTCGAAAAATTTGTATTTATTTTCATTGATGATATCCTAATCTACTCCAAGAACAAGGAGGAGAATGAAGAACATATTAGACTCATACTTCAAGTACTAAGAGAACATCATCTCTACGCTAAGTTTATCAAGTACAATTTCTTTCAGAAGCAAGTCAATTACTTAGGCCATGTCATATATAAGGAAGGGGTGGTAGTAGACCCCGAGAAGATTAGATTTATTATGGAATAGCCTACCCCAAAGTATGTATATGATATTAGGTCCTTCATGGGCTTAGAAGGTTCATAAAAGTGTTTCCAAGATTGGTTGTCCAATCACTACCCTTCAGAAAAAGGTGATCAAATTCATTTGGACATCAAAATGTGAAGAAAGATTTCAGGACCTGAAATACCTCTTGACCCATGCACCCGTGCTAAAGATTGCAGACCCGGATAGTTATTTCCTCATGTGTACATATGCCTACAAGGAAGTACTCAGGAGTCCTTATACAAGAGGGACGCGTAATTTTCTACGCATCCAGGAAATTAAATGAGCATGAGATCAATTATGTGACCCATGACCTAGAGTTGGCTGCCATAGTAAATGCTTTAAAAATGTGGATGCACTACATCCTAGGTTGGATATTTGTGCTTATGAAAGGCCATTGTGGATTGATACACATGTTCAATCAACCAAAACTCAATGCCAGGCAAGCTAGGTGGATGACTCTCCTTAGTGATTTTGATTTTGAAATCAAAAACATCAAAGGAAAGGAAAATAGGGCGGTCGATGGTCTTAGCAGAAGTATAAAAAAAATTCATCTAGCAATGGTAAGAACCTGTGAAATGAATGTCAGGGAAAGAGTTAGGAATGCATAAGAAATAGGTGCATTCTTCAAGACTGTGACCTCATACCTAAGGAAAGAGCCTACAAAGATAAAATATGAAGGCTACCAGATGCTCGAAGAAGGCCTGGTAACTTATAGAAATAGATTGTATATTTGAAACTGTGATGATTTGAAGAGGTTCATAATGGATGAACTACAAAAAATACCATATACTGGTCACCCAGGATATCAAAATATGATCACGACAACTAGGAAAAAATTCTATTGGCCTGGATTGAAGAAATACATATCTAACTATTTAGCTAAGTGCCTATAATTCCATCAAGTTAAGGCAGAACACTGACATACAACAGGATTGTTACAGCCCCTACCAATCCCAAAATGGAAATGGGAAACCATCTCCATGGACTTCATCACCGGATTACCAAAGTCGACCAAGCAAAATGATTCCATCATGGTTGTGGTGGACAAACTAAGTAAGTCTTCTCATTTCGTTCCTATCAAATCCACTTGCAAGGCCATAGATATTGCCAACATATTCATGAAGGAGATATTTAGACTGCATGGCATGCCCAAGGAAATTGTATCTAACCGAGATACCAAATTCACTTCAAGCTTTTGGAAATCCCTAATGGATGGTTTTGAAACAAAATTGTTGTTCAACATATCTTATCACCCTCAAATGGATGGATAGATAGAAAGAGTGAACCAAATAGTAGAAGACATGCTAAGTATGCATGTAATACATCGGCCTAAGAAGTGGTAAGACTACCTAGCATTGGTAGAGGTTTCCTACAACAACGGTTATCAGGAATCCTTGAAGATGAGCCCTTTTGAAACCCTCTATGGTAGATAGTGCAAGATTCCAATCAACTGGAATCACCCAGTGGACAAAATTACAATCGGACTCGACATGCTAAAAGAAATGGAACAACAAGTAATCCAGAAAAAGAAAAATCTAAAGATTTCTCAGGATAGACAAAAAAGTTATGCCAATAGGAAAATAACTCCCTGAGAGTTCAATACCGAAGACCATGTCTATCTCAGAGTTAGACCTAGGAAGAGTTCCCTGAGAATGGGATCCTGTGCTAAATTGGCACCTCGGTATTGTGGTCCCTTTGAAGTCTTAGATAGAGTGGGACCTATAGCCTATAGGATAGAACTTCCTCCCACTGTAAAGGAACATAATTTTTTTCATCTTTCATTATTGAAGAAATATGTACATGATGATAATCATATAATTTACTGGTCTATGATCTAGGTGGAGTCGGAGGGAGAATTCCTACCAGAACCACAATGCATATTAGACATGAAGGAAACCTCACTTAGGAACCAAATGATTGCACAAGTCAAGGTGCAGTGGAAACACTTTGGCCCAGATGAGGCTACGTGGGAAATGAAGGATTCCATGAGACATGCATATCCAATTTTGTTTACTCATGTACATACATATCATTTTGAGAGATAGAACACCGAGGATGATGTTCCTTTAAGGGGGAGCGAATTGTAACACCCTATTTCTCCCAGTCTATAAATATAACTATATTGTCCAAGGAACTATGGAAAACCTAAAAGTGTGAATGTTTGATTTGATGGACCTTTGTATAAAAGATCGATGAATGTAGATTCTGCTATTTTAATAGAAAATGGTTATGTGTTGCATGAATGTTGAAAGAGGGTATGTGCTAAGAGAAAACCATGAATGCTATGAAAGGTGGTAGAGGGGACCCAAAATGGTTGCATTAACCTCCACCGAACCAGTACCATGTTGGAATTAACTGCTCAGATCAGAACAACCCTCTAACCCAGGAATGAATTGCAATCAGGACGGTAGGTGGGAAGACCTCCTCAAGAGTTAATGAGGGGATGGGGTAGACCATCCATCTATAAGGCTTCCATACTTGACCACGGATTGGGAATTCGAGCCACACACAATCTTACTAAGGAAGAAAATAAAGGAAGGGTGGTGGGCAGAGGAAGACCTACAGAAAAGAATACAGAGATGAGAGAATAAACTCTCGGGTCCGAGGAAGGACTAAAAGAGGAACAATGAGTTCTAATCACATAAAATAGATATTGAGCCAAAAGAAGGAGAGTAACCTTCGTCCTTATCTATTTTTGTATTGGGAGAAGGAGAGTAACCTTCGTCCCTAACTTTTGTTGAGATGGAAGTAAGAGATTGAATCTCAAAGCATCATGGATTAATATTGGGGGTGGCCAGTGATAAATCCATTGGGAGTGACTGGGCATATTGTTGGGTGGAAATGAGCACCCCTTTCAGCAGTCGCATCACGCTCTATGGTTCTGATAAGTGTTTTCTTGCCTTATGATTTGAATTGTAAATAATGGATGCATGTGAGTATTTACATGTCTATAAAGGGTTCTTTCTTTGCATTAAATGATTAATTTATGAGTATGGGTTTATTCCCTTAAGAACCTATATGTCTCCTTGATTTTCCATACACCCCAGTTTAATCACTTGAAGGCTCTTTCCCTAGGAATTTACATCACCATTCTGGAGTCGGAGCAAGCCTTTGGGCATATCTACCATTTGGTAACCTTACAAGTTATTTTTCCTTGATTCAAAGCTTAAAGATTTTTGAGTTGGGAAGGTGTTCCCTTCAGACCAATAGTCTAGGAGACTTTGAACTTGTGCCTATTCTCCTTAACCAAAAACATGACTAAGAGCGGGGATCATAGCCCAAGAGTTATACGAAGATCCACATGACCTGGGTCTAGGAACCTTGGAGCTTGAGGCCCCAAGATGTCAAATTTCACGACAGTCAAGTTGAACCCCGCAATTACTATGAACCATCGATCTATGAATGAATATTGAGGGTGGGGGGTCACTGCAAAGTGCGAAGGTGAAAATAGCATATGTGCTAGCTCACGGCCCGTAATTCACCCTTGTTGTTGATATTGACAGGCTAGGAGATCAACGATCCTAGTTATACTAGACTTGATCGAGCACTTTCCATATTACAAAGGTCAAACTCTCTGGTAAAGAGCATGCATGTTTGACCCTCGCAATTTCTATGAACCGTCAATCATCGTTGACCTTCGGTCTGAGTTTGACGTGGTCCCTGAAACAAAAGGAGTGCATGGGACGACGAAATATTCAAGGGGATCAATCTCAGAAGAGATAGCAAGAGAAGAGACAAAAGATGAGGGAGTAAGCTCAGAAGGAGGTGCGTGAACCAAAAAGGGTGTGCAAAGAACACGACCTGAAGAACTAGAACATGATATTGATGCTGAGGAAGAATTAGATAAACCTCGTAGGGTCTCTATGACAGAGAGATTCTATTTGAGAGATGGCATAAATTCCCTAGTGATATCATGGCTTGGCACGGGGGTGGCCAGAGTGCTAAGAAAGAATGACTCTGAGCCTATGGTTGGGTGTAAAGGCACACACCCACATTCAATTAGTTGAATGCAACCTATAATAGATAAGTATTCTCATACCCTCTGTAATTGAGACGTAACTATGTAATAAAGTTGGATATCATGTGAATGACTCAGGGATATGCATGTGTGTTTAATGATTATGATGTACCTCTTTATTCTTTCTTAAATTGTGTATTTAATTAAGTATGGAATTGTTTGATTTGTATACATAAATTCCCAAGCCCTATGGTGGATTAAGTTTAAATAAGTGAACTGTGATTTTTTCGACCTTGGCCATGGTTTTCACGGGTGCACGTCCACACTCTGAGTTGCCCAAAGTCTTTGGGAGGACGGATTCTGTTAAGTTGAGGAGAGGTAGTGTTGATATTCACAAAGTCTTTATGAGGTGGACAAAGGTCAATAACCTCTTAAGTCCTAGAGTTGAGGAATGAATGCAAGGGGTGCGTGAAAGAATTCTTCCAAGAATTAAGTTCAAGAGAAAGAGCACAAATATCTTAAGATTTTCAGAGTCAACAAAACTCGAGAAGAAAAGAGAGATTCTAGTATCAAAAGGGAATATCCTTTCATTTGTAAGATGAAGGGACAAGATCCATTTGGGAGGGTCCAAGGTCTGTCACAACCATTAGATTTGAAGAAGGAGCGCAGAGGTTAACGCCTCCACTCCTTCAGTCTTCTCAAGTTCGACGAATGTTGGTAATCATCGCGAAGTGTACGAATCCTTTGAATTCTGAAACTTGAAGTCACAATGTGATCTGGACCATAGATCTAAGGATCTATCGGGACCCACCTTGATCGTCGGATCTATGAGTTCAGAGTTTGCACGATGGGAGAATCGCGCATGGGTGCAACTAAAACTTTGAAACCCGAAGTCACGATGTGACCTGGACCGTTGGATCAAGGAAAGTCATGGACCTTCGATCTGACACGAGTGGATTTTAGGGATCAGGAATCGAGGAAAAGAGGCAAGAAATCTTCCCACTCCATAAAGTGTGAATTCCTGAAACATTCTAAAGTGGGCCTCGAGTGATTGTTGGAGGTCACATTAGTGGAGAATAAGGGAAGGAGCTAGCACTTTCTAGGCTCTAGTTTAGAATTCAGGAATTCAGGAGAGTCGGGTGACTCAGCAGAATACCCGAAGTCGCGAAGCGCCTTTTGATTAGGCCTATGGTCACAGCCTGAGGTCATATTAAGGAAGGGGATAGCATGAAGAGCTAGCGCCTATTGTTCAAATACTTCAAAGGGGCCAGAAAAGGTCTTGTGAGTTTGGAAGAACATGAAATGAGAAGAAACAGGAGCCTAGAGAGTTAAAGGAAAGAGGAATTTTGATGCCCCACCCCTTAAAAGAGCACTTAGGGGTTGGGTGTGATACACAGTTCCTTAAGTGTTAGGCCTTTTTTAATTTATGAATTTAAACATACTTGTATATCTCATGAGTTTTAAGAGAATAGGAAAATTCAAAACATTTATCGAAAGAAAATAGAATTTAGATAGTGAAAAATTAAGTGGTACCCAAAAAAGTGAAAAATTGACATATAATTTTTAGGGTGTGTTGAGTGCTCAACACCTAGGTTTTCCTAATGATTCCCAAGTCTTCTTAGGAAGAATGTTCACATCGGATCCTAGATCCAACATGACATCCTTAATCTCAAATTCGTCTAACTGGGCTACTATTCTGAATTCTTTTCCAGTTCATACTTTTCTTCTCTGCACTCTCTTAGTACTCTTCTTAGGAAGATTAGTCCTTATTCATTCTTCTATGAGTTTCTCATTCCCTAAAACTAGGTATAGCACATTGCACAAATTATCTGTTAATTGGTCATTCCCTAGAATGTTAGAGAATAATTGAAACCAAAGATTGACTACATTTTGAGGTTTCTAAAGTTGTCTCATTGTGACTACATGGTTTCTGGGTGCAGGGGGTGAAGTAGGGACTTGTGCAATATTAGGGTAAACAATAGGCTATGGGGGTTTCTCTTGCATCTCAAGGCTACAAATATTCTGAAATGATTCTATGGAATATTTAAAGAACAACTTCTATTTTAGAAGGTCATACTTGTCTTCTTTAGGTGTTTCTTTCTGGATTTGAGGTAGAGTATCAACATCATCTCATGTCTTATCTCCTCCTTGAGTAACGATATTGAGGTTGGGTAATTGTCCCTTCGTAAATGTCTTGATTTCTGAACTGATGAGGTTGGTTCCTGTTTGACGTACCCGATCTTCTCATTTTGCAATTAGTTCTAGGCAATCTTTAGTTGTGTTCCCATTGGTTCTGCAGTGAGAACACCATGGTCGCCTTGAATGATGATAGTATCTAGCCATGTGGCCTTTCTCATCATAGTTATAACATCTTATTGGCCCTCTTCCCCAAGTTCTTCCTCCTCTAAAGTCTCCTTTGGCTCCAACTCCTCAACCTCTTCCCAGTCCTTGATGGTTTTCATTAACCCTAAATGTTGTTCGGTCCAACCTCTCTACAAGTGCATCCAACGCTCTACATTGATTGGTAGTATGTGTGGTAGATGTACAGAACTAGCAATGTACTATATTTGGTACTTTTGAATATTTTTGCATAATTGGGCACAGTCTTGGCCCATGCCCATGGATTCGACAAATCTCACAATACTCAAATGTCGATGTTGCTTGGCTCCCTGGAAAAGCATGATATGGGGTGGGGTTATGAAATGGTAAGTTCGCATACACTTTCACAACTCCTCTCGTGGGTCTTGGTGAGGGTCCCATTGGACTCCGAGGAGGTCCCATTCCCCTTATTCATTGACATTCGTTCACCAGATATCCTTCTGTATAAAATCCAGTGCACCCTACATGAGGTCATCCTGGTCTAGGTATTGTTAGTTCTTGAATATTTTCTGTAAGTGCTGATATTTTCCCTTGTAGTTGCACCAAATTTGCATCTGCATGGGGTCTGGTCACTCTCAAGCTACCAGGATACCCCGCCATGGCTTCAATATTCATTGATTGTTCCAAGGCATTTCTCAACATGGTTATCGGCTATTGTGTTACTGAAATCCAAGTTAGAGGTAGCAATCCCTGAATGTACCACTCCCTTTGATGTTCCTCATTGATTGGATGTGCTAACATCCCTATAGCATCTTTAAACTTCTATCTATATTCCCAAGCTGATTCATCTTCCCTTGGCTGAATCTCACACAACTCAAATAGAGCCTGTTATTCTGATTGAGGTAGATTAAACTTTGCTACGAACCTTGTCCGTACCTGGCCAAGTGTGAACGCTTGTCCTTGAATTCCTGGAAATATTGGCTCAATAATATTCATATACCACTTGAGAGAATGAACTCTCAAGGTAGTATGTAACTCAACCAACTTATTCACATCTGGAGTCCCTTGGGATCTCTAGATTACTTCACACAAGAACCAACGTTGCTCAAAATATTCATCTCCCTTACCCCAGAATTCTGGGTATTGGGCAATAAAACCTCTCGCGTGACCAACCATTTATTTTCTTGGTGCTCTTATCAAAATGAAACCTAACATTTGTGCTTGCGATCTACCGGGGGATCCTAATATCCTCCTTATACTGGCACTTCCTGGCTATGAATGACTAACTAATTATACTCGAACATAACTAGCATGAGAAGGTAGTATCGAACTTATCACTTGTATAGAGGACACGTGGGGTATGGGCGATTCAAGGCTAATGCCACTAGCTTCGGGGTGGTTTTCTTTGATCTGTGGGGTCTCCTTTTCTTTCATTGGACCAGTCTCTTCAGTTGGATTCCTGATTTCTCCTGTCATCGTGGTTGAATTTTCTCTTTCTTCTTCAAGATTCAATTCGGATTCCTCCTCTCTTACGTCTACACCTTCTCCTTCTTGTCCAACCTCCTGGGGAATTCTTTCTCTCTGCTCTTCTCTCTCACTTAATCTTTGACTGGCTAGTCTTTCTTGTCTTCTCATTTTTCGCAACCCTTCCATCTGTCTTTCCTCTACTTCTCCTGGTTTGACTTCCTTCTGCAACTTCTCAGACTATCTTGCTACTTTCTTGATCTTTCCTCGCCACCACTTCTCGACTATGGTGGCTATTTTCAAGGCTCGCTCGTATCTTGAGTCCATTTCTTCTTGTTTCCCCCCTCAAATAAACCTTCCCCTCTCTTAGACCATGAATCTACCCTAGACTCTCCCTACCCCAAGCAAGGATGTTTACACTACCATCTCAGTCAGGGACATAGTCAACATCCCATCTTCCATAAAGAAAACTTTAATCCACAAGGGGATTTCCCTCAACAGTCTTCCCCTTGCGTCTTTTTTGAAATTCGCCTCTGCTCATGAAAAATATTGGTGGTTCTCAGCTACAAATTCAATAATGTATACTTCTAATGTGGTATCAACCCATAAATCAATTGCCCGTGTGACAGGGCGATCCATCCGATGAAGTGCTGCAATCTTTTCTATGTCCCAAGTACAGGTCCTCTTGACTCGTTCTTGGAAATTTGGAGCTTCTTGGAGCTTACCGATCTAGTGGAAAAGTTATTCTAGGAAGTTAACCCAAAATATCTCATAGTGGTCACTTGATCTTTCTGGGTAAAATACTACCTCACAAGTATTTTTCACATATTTTCCCCTCAGCTCCACCTCTTTCGATATGAAGGCGTCACCATTTCTTTCCCACCATTGGTCAATATTATATTTGTGGATCTGCAGAAGCATCCTCCCTACAAGTTCCCTTTTGACATAAGTCCCGACAATGAAATCATTTTGTTGGTGTAAGTTTGATCAAACCAGGGTCCTTCTTAGGTTACTAACAAAAGGTACCGAGTAGTCTAGAGCTCTGGAATTTTCATCTCCTCCGAAGAGAATAAGTATCACCTGAAGTGCTACTAAGAGAAGTAGATAGGGAAGGGTAATGAAAAGACTTAGGAGGATTCATAGAACCTTCAAGATTCATCCTGATCTTGTGCAATAAATCTAACTACAAAACAAATCTGAACTTGACATATGTGCAAGAATTGGAACTACTTATGTTGCGAACAAGCATTTAAACATAGATACATCATGTAGAAATCTTGAACCACAAAAAGTATTGTTATGCATAAGTATAAAATAGAAAGACACAACATATTTTGAAAATTTAGATCCTTCTTCATATTATCTTCAGATCTTTCTTCATTTACAAACTCAGAAATACATAGTAGTTCTTTGTTTTAGACTCCTAGCTCTGGACTCATGTCGCAGAGCTCTAACTCCTAAAATGGTGTACAAGTTACATTACAGACTCAAAACTCTGACCTCTTAGCCGCATACAATAACTGTGACATCAACCTAACAATAAGGGAAATATTGACCTAAACATAATCACAATTCAACCAAACAACAACAACCTTTTACAATCATATTCATCCATATATATAAGCTAAGTTGTGTCTTGTGTCTTGGTTTGCACACTTTATTGTTATGTTGCAACCGCTTTTTCTTTTCTGGCGTTGCAATATCCTTTTCGCAACTGATTTATGTTGCTTCTCCTTTCTCTATTGTCCAACTTCTTATGAAGCTTGCGCAACACGTACTACGCCAAAAATTGCACAATTCCTTATCCAAAAATGAAGGGCCCAACAAAGCTCAATATGACAAGCAAGTCCAACCATGTGTTTTTTCTGAGGGTGATTTGGTTCTTCTTTACGAATAGGATTGTGACTTATTAGGGGCCGGTAAATTCAAGCCCATGTGACATGGCACTTAAATTGTGAAACGAGTGTTGGAGAAAGGGGCTTATGAGTTGGTAGATTATGATGGAATTCCTTTGACTGAACCCAAAAATGGGCTTTACTTAAAGAAGTACTATGCTTAAACCATTTTTTCATAAGTGTTATGTATTTTTAGTGTATCATACTCTTGTGTGCTTTTTTCGTTTTTGGTTATGCCTTTTAGCTACTTACCTTTCATTGTGCTTGGTTTCCAGATGTCGGTGTCTTCGCTACTGTATATCAGCTTTGTTGATGGTGCTAGTTGCAGTACTCAAAACCTAGCATCTTCCACATGAGAAATCTATGCACCTACAGATGAGTTGATCAGTCTACATGGTGTTTTCCTTGGTGGTGAAACTAATAATATCACGGAATATGGTGCAGTTATCCAGTTGCTAACTGATGCCATTTCATTTGGCATCTGTCATATTATTTTATGACTTGATTCACAGTTAGTAGTACTACAGTTGAGTAACATTTATTCCATTCAAATTACTTTGTTACATGTATATTTATGAATTTTCCTCATGTAAAGACATTTTGATTACATTGAGTATCAACATATTCCTAGATGTCTAAATAAATTGACATATGCATTGGCTAATTATGTGTTATATAGACATTTGAGACATTTATATACCCAATCACACACTTTTTACAAAAGCAAGTAAAGTGGTAGGAACTTTATGTTTATAACGACAAAAAGTTACAAAATGTGTTTGTCCAAAGACAAAAATACCAAAAAGTGAAGATCATGGTTTCATGTACAAAAGGAATCAAGGATATTGCTCGCTGTAACAAAAAACTTCTCGTGCCACTTTACAGAGAAGTCGACCAATAGATGTATATACACCAACTGTGTGGTGTTGATAGTTCCTAGGAACTTAATCCATCATGCCATTAGGGACATTCATGGCTAGTCCCTCTAAGTTATGTTCAATAGCCTCGAGATCCATGGCTGCTACCCCTACTATAGAACCTCTCTCTCCACGCCTTTGGATGGGAGATGATCTCGGAGGACGTTAAGGCCCTGTTAGCACTAGAAGTCACTCTTCGATTACAGAGAGAGTATGCCCAGTACCCATCAGTTTATATGTCACAAATAATTTTAAAGAGGTCAAATGGGTGCAGACTCAAGATGATATCACTTTAACTCAGAAAATTGGACTGGTATGCACATGTAGGTGAGGTCTTAATTAACTTTAGTCAGTAATTTAGAGTAAGGGTGAGTAAAAGGAAGACTTTGTTGAGGAGAGTGTATAGGTCTTCCATAGCCATCAGGTCTTCCAACAACCTAAGGAGGAAAGGCTTCAAATACAAGATCCTCTTGGATTCAAAACTCCAGGAAACTGAAGAACGTAAATAACAACACTGCAATCAAATATACATTATAATACAGTAAAAAACATCCATGTGAATCCTTCAATCATGGACACTTCTGTATCAGAGGGAAATAGGATGAAAAAGAAGTTGATTTTCATTAAACAAGAAGTCTCAGATCAAAATACATAACCAGAGAACCAGAGTTCTTCCTCAAAAGTTTACAATATGGGAACCTATCTCAACCATCAACCATCCCAAAATATCCCAATGACTCCATGCTAAAACCTTTGATTTTTAAAACTGTGAATCCTTGGATCTGGTCCCATGCGTCCCTCTGAATCGAACGACTCCTGTTGATTTTCGGGTTTCATGAGGGACCTGCAGACGAGCTGACTTGCGAACAATCCTTTTGAGATTTCCATTTATGGGGGAAATAATGTTCAACCACTTCTCCCCAATTTCATTAGCTATCTTTCTCAGGGCCCAGATAAACTTGAGTCAACTAGTCACCTAGAAATGTGACGACCTTACCTTGCTCTTGGCCATATGGATCTATGTTGGATGTTGATGAGGATCTGGAACAAACATAATGAAAGATGACTGAACAGTGACCAGGCGGGAGGCTGTGGTGACAAAACAAGGACTGAGAATATGCGAGCATCAACATGTAGGAGCTGAGGTGGAAGAACTAGGATATGTGTTAACATTAGGCTCCATGGGGGATAGATTCCTCCTTGTGGGGCTCTAAGAACTCATTTTTCAATTTCAGTGCCTTAGTATTGGGCTATGGATTCATGCTCAAAAACATCCCTCTAAGGAATCCAGGCTGACCCACACACTATTCTTCTTATAGACATAAAGAAAACAAACCTTCTCCTGATAGAGCTTATTTATGTACAAAATCCTAAGCTAACTGATTTTTACAAAGCGCTAGGTGAAAGAAAACTTCCACCATAGCCACCCAGACTGTCTGGTAATATGATCATTTTCTTTACTGCAGATAATCCACAAAAGGCTAAGGAAGTATGATAGAAAAATGAGGAAATGCTTGGAACACTGACTATACCCCCAAATGATGATAAGATAAATAAATCTACCGGCTCCAATTCTTTTTGAAAACACAGCTCCATATATAATCCCACAGGGTCACAAAAATTATAATCAGGGGAGCTCAACTGGTAAGAAATTAACTCTTGTCCTTTATTGCGGCTCACCCATCGTGTGATGTTCTAAGAGTGCACAGGTGGGTGGAGAAATGATGCAGGCTGGCTGATACCAAGTGATACCTACTCAATTATAGGTTATGGATAGGAGATAAACTGTCCACTAAGCTCCTCCTTTACATGACGCCCTGTGTTTTCTGCGAGTCTAGGATAGTTGATTTCCACCCGATGCTTTTCCTTAATTAATAAAGGAAAAGGATCTATAGTGTGGTATTGGAAACCTTTCATAACACCATACTCACCTGTGAGTATTGGTGAAGTAATGCAATTTGAAACTTTCAGAAAATTTGAAATGTATGACTCCATGTATATGGCCACAAGATCATGAACATTGTGATAGAATCCTGGCTTCTTTAGAAGACCAGGCTGCTCCTCTATAGAATTATCTCTTCTTGCAAATAAATTCCCTCCTTGTTCTTTTGAAACAAACTCTTTATCATAAAAAATTGTCGTCTCTTCTTCATAATAATGGTCACAAGATAAAGGTGCAATAGGATTTAGAACATCATAACTATGATCAACCAAGAACATACAATTATCTATGCAATCAACCACTGATACATGCTCAAAATGTTCTGGAAACTGATCATAAGATTGATATGCATTCCTGCCCATAGAAAAATATGCAAATGTTGAAGAACCTGATTCCAACTGTGAATCATACCTACTTCCTTGTTGTTTTTACTGATCTGATTCATATTCACTATCTTCTTGCTCATAATCTGAAACAAATTAACAGTCTTCTTGCTCATGTACATGCAATTTTTTGAGATATGCCTGCCTATGAAACCACTTGCTAGCCCTAATGTTCTCTTTGGCCTCTACAACATCTTCAAACAGATGTCTTAACGATGAATTTTTCCTTTCTCTCAGAAGAAGAACAAGCTCTCGATGCTGAGCCATCACATAGTACACCATGGTAGCAGTCTATGTGGGTTTGATCTCTACAGACATACTATGATAAACACTGTAAAACCTCATGTTGAAGACAACCAAGGATTCCTATTCCCCTCTTCTCAAGGAATTAAAATCATCCCAGTATTGATCAAGGGACTTGTTCTCACCCCACCACTTTAAAAAAGCATGGCATAGTTCGGTCGAGGAACCAATAGAACCGACCTCTAGACATCTAAACCACACAACAACATCTCTAGATAGGGAATGTGAGAACAACCTCATGGTAACATCATCATGAACGATCTCAGACTGATCAATAAAGTTCTCAAAGGCCCCCAAGTGCCTCTCAACTGTAACATGTTCCTCCCCAGAAAACTGAGGAAGATACTCAAAGGAATAAGGAGGGTAGGGATGTAGGTGATGTGGCAGCCTTAGAGGCTTAAACATCTTGTCTCTACTCTTATCTTGAAAAATTGTGGGATGAATATGGGATTCAACAAGAGGATAGGGAGGTTCAACAGAAACAACATGAGGTAATGAGATATGATAAGGTTGTGAATCATTTTCAACCTACTCAAGGCTACAAGGGTGATCGGTTTCGAGAGGAGATGCAATGGAGAGCTCACTTTTATGAATAGGCTGAGGTGAAGACACAAGATCGACATCTACAACATAAGAAGAGGGAATGTCTTATTCTTCCAAGGATGGATGAATGAAGGAAGGCTTATTGTCATATGAATATACAAAGCAGAGGATAATCCTCTTTATATGCGAAGGGAAAGAGAGAAATGAGTTGATAAAGAAGAATGGGACTTCATGAAGAAAACTCATAGACGCATACCTGGTCTTTCCCTTCGGTATGGTTATTTTTCTGTCAACAGGATCCTTCCCAGTGGAGTCTTTGATGGTGGAGTCACCAGGTGCAAGTTGTAATCTTCAATGGTTCTGATAACTGATGCACCTTCAAAATCAAAATCTCTTTGTCTTTCTCTTAGGGAATATATATTCACTTTTGTCCTCGGCAACGATGCCATAAATGTTAGCACTAGAAGTCACTCTCCAATTGTAGAGAGAGTAAGCCCAGTACCCATCAATTTGTATGTCACAAATAATTTTAAAGAGGTCAAATAGGTGCAGACTCAAGATGATATCGCTTTAACTCAGAAAATTGGACTGGTATGCACATGCAAGTGAGGTCTTAATTAACTCCAGTTAGTAAGTGGAGTAAGGGTGAGTAGAGGGAAAACTTTGGTGAGGAGAGTGTAGAGGTTTTTCATAGACATCAGGTCTTACAGCAGCCTAAGGAGGAAAGTCTTCAAATACAAGATCCTCTTGGATTCAAAACTCCAGGAAACTAAAGAACGTAAATAACAACACTGCAATCAAATATACATTACAATAGAGTCAAAAAAATCCATATGAATCCTTCAATCATGGAAACTTTTGTATCATAGGAAAATAGGATGAAAAAGAAGCTAATTTTCATTAAACAAGAAGTATCAGATCAAAATACATAACCAAAGAACTAGAGTTCTTCCTCAAAATTTTACAATATGGGAGCCTAGATCAACCATTGACCATCCAAAAATATTCCAATGGCTTCATTCTAAAAGCTCTGATTTGTGAAACTGTGAATCCTTGGATTTGGTGCCACGCGTCCCTCTGAATTAGACGACTCTTGCTAATTTTCGAGTTTCAAGAGGGACTTGCAGACGAGCTGACTTGTTGACAATCCTTTTGAGATTTCCATTTATGGGGGAAATGATGTTTAACCACCACTCCCCAACTTCATTAACTATACTTATTAGGGTTCGAATAGGCCTGAGTCAACTTAACACCTGGAAACGTGATGACCTTACCCTATTCTTGGCCATATGGATCTGTGTTGGATGCTGACGAGGATCTGGTGCAAATGACATGAAAGTTGATTGGACGACGACCAGGCGGGAGGCTATTATGACAAAACGATGACTGAGAATATGCATGCGTCAACATGAAGGAGATGAGGTGGAAGAACGAGGATATGTGTTAACAGGCCCCACGTCTACATTATTGAGAGCACTTGATTAGTCTTTGATACATGACACAAAAAACATTTTATATAAATAAAATATCAAAAACATTATATAATAAAAATTTCCTTCTTACCTATGTCCCCCCACTAAGATCCATTAGGAAGAGCTAAGTCAGGATCCTCACGGAAATCCGTCCTGGTGTACGCATAATCCTCCACCAAGATTAGTTGATTCCTCAACCACTAGAAGAAAACATTGTCATACTTGATGATAGGAATACCAACATGACAAGACATTAGGTCCACCCACCTCTTCATATTTGGATATTGTGGAGGGGGTATACCCCACTCCACCTGTAAATGTAGGACAAGAAATCTCTCCAAGAATAAGGAAACCAAAATGGAATCGTAACCAAATTGTTTCAACCGACCATTTCGACACTTTGTGAGTTGTTTTTTCATGCTCTTCAGGACACCCTCACACCAGTTGAAGACCCTGGGTTCCATGCACTCTATTGCATATTGAAAATGGATTTGAAAAGACATATGGGGATCTACACTCCCTTCCATATGGGTAGTTTTATAAAGGATGGTCCACAATGGTAAATATCGAACATCTCTGATGGCCACCTTGCCACTGTGTTTTTTCATACCTGGAACACAATGGTGAGAAACATAGTAATCCATGGGTTCTCACCCACCCCTGTTGCTTGTGAGTGTTACTCATGAACCACTGTGAGACAATCCTATCAAAAAGTAGAAATCCTCTATATCCAATGTGAGTGTATGAGCACCCATGCGAAACACTGGTTCGTTCACATCCCACATGTGAAACAAATACTCTAGAAACCTCAGTTGGGATCTCATACCATGAATCTTGAAAAACTTGAGTAACCCACATTTTCTTAGCACCATAAATGTTCCCGAGTCATTCTTAATAAAATAATCATCTTCCTCATGCTCTCGTTCATGCCACTTGAGCATTTTGACCAAGGAAATCCTGCTAAGGAACATTAAAAGAAGATTAGAATCATAAAAAATTCATTCCTCGAAGTTTTTCCAGTTAGATTTATCTTTTCAAAAATTGGATTGCAGTTGTCGTAGGGATGTTATTTTATGCATAGTGACATCATCACACACTGCCTTTGGGTCCCATGCGATGATCTCAATGCACAGGTAGCCCCAAAAAATCGGCCTAAAATCCAAATTTAACCAATAAAAACAAAATTTGAAACCATGAAAAGATAAAGAAGAAGAAGATTGCCTTTTTTATGGAGACGGTTCACAAAATGATCCACCAAGATCATTTTATTGTGCTTTGGCCTATTTTGTTGTTTTTTACCATTTTTTTATTGCAAAATTAAATTATTTTTTATATTTTATCGATGCTCTAAAGTCTAACCAACTTTGCAAAGTGTTGACTATTGTAGATTAAAATGTCTAAGGACAAGACGTTTGAATAGGGGTCGACCTTTTTTTATTATTTTTTTATATTTCTCTTATGTACATATGCTTTTAGGTTTTTTTAGGAAAAACTCTGAGCACAGTCTTAATTCTTTCTGAGGCTCGTGAAACCATGAGAATGTAATGGAGTAATATTTTGTCGTTTTTTTGAACTCGAATTAGTAATACAAAAAATGAAACCTATGGAGTATCCTTTAAGCTCTTTTCAAGCTCCCTAAACATGAAAAGATATCCAAGCAATCTTATTCTTTTCATGCTCGTAAACGTATTTGAAGAAAACGTCTGATGAGTGGTAGATTATCTCTTTTTTAGTCTCGTCAGGCTAACTTACGAAAAAGGACCTTATGGAGTTCTCTCTAAGTGTTTTTCAGACTCTCTAAAAATGAAAACCCCCTGAGTTTTCTTTCATTGGACTTATTAAAAAAACATCGAAAGACCCATATGGGATCGAACCACTCCTTCTTAGGGTTCGTTAAACATACTTCGAGGGACTCGTCTGAAGGATGATATTACATTTACAATCATATGTTATCCTCCTCAATATTGCGTAAAAATAAAGAGGCACTCGCCAAAAATGGTGGGGGGGAATTGGGAATAAATGTGTTTCTGTATTCTTGTCAGTGGTAGTAATAGTCGCTCTTGAACATGACACCCCCTTCATCATTGTATCCGGGTTAGGAAATCCATTTATCTCTCGTTTTACCATCTACATGTTCATATGTTGGGTCCTCCTTGAGTCAATCCTTCCAAGACAACTATCATGTCATTCATATGTTCAAGATAAGTCCAACCTAAACTAGCCTTCTATCGATTCGACCATCTATAGTTATAAATTTTTTACCATGTCGGCCTTCCCTGAGTCAGTTTTGAATCACTTCATACTCTGATCCACTTCAAATATGTTACATATTTCATGTCATTAATGGGGGATACATCAAGGCCCTCCTATGATGAGTCTTTTCCTGTGGACTTCAACTCATTATCTAGGAACAAGACTTAGAAATCACATTTGTAACTTGGAGCCTGCATACCTTAATGGCAGTTTTCCTCGATTTCAACAATGGTTTCACAACATTGGCCCTTGATTGGAAGATTCCATCGAGTGTTCAACTTCAACTCATTCATTCACACTCATTGGATTGTACTAGATTACATTGGGAGTCATTGACATCAATGGTGATTTCCCTCGCACTTGTTAACGATTTTCATTAATGACCATTAATCAAGTCGTTTGTACCATGTTTGACTTTGGCACATGTAATCACATGGATAGATTCATACTTAGAGACGATGGAATTGAAGACCGTGGATCTCATCATATCAGTCCAGGTTGTGATGGAGTATTCATAAGTTTGTACTAACACATAGATCCACTGTGTATGTCTCATGGCTATGTCTGAATTTGAATTCTTTTAGAGCATTGATCCACAGTGTATTCCTTGTGGCTATGTTGAATCATGATGACATGGATCCATAGTGTATGTTTAGTGGCCATGACTCACTTGACACTTGTAGTCTAAGTATGGAAATGCCTACCTCATAAAATCATATATTATTATGCATATGGTTGATTTTTTGTACGTTCTCGATCGATGCACTCCTTGTTTTCAACACACACATTCTACAAAGTATTTTAGTTGTCAGAGGTTCTAGCTTCATAATTTGGGGGGCATTTTGTTATACATTATTTTGGTCACCCTAGTGATCAACTGACGACATGTGCTTAACTCACTTACATGTTCCCTAAAAATATTAAAAGATACTTTCTCCATGAGAAAAGTGGTTTTCTTTTCCTCCCTCAAAAACTATGACAAGGAAGATCGCCGCACCCCGCTATATGCTTGGGGTGCGATGATTATTGATCATCACACTCTACACTAAATATGGACTACGATGTCGTCACATGCTTCCTTTTCATAGGGTGTGATGATGCTTAAGCAAGGGAAAAGTCAAAATTCATGAATGTTCTAGAAGGAAATCTTCTACAAGATGAGGTGGCCTCTGATCGGTTTGGATCTTACTCGCTTCTCTAATTTAGTGGGATCATCCTAATATCCTCATCCATCCCTCTTTCACCCTATATAAAGAGGGATTTCTCGTGGAAAAGACCAAGGGTTGAAAAGGCTAAGGTTTATAAGGGCTTGCATATGTATGAAGATTTCTACTACAGATTATACTTAAGAGCTTTTCTTTAGTTCTTTAAGTCAGATTGTGGATATTCTTCATCAAAGGCATTGGAGCAAAGTTGTGTGTGTTGGAGAAAAGAGCCATTTAAAGGGACCTTGCAAAATCAAGGCATGGGTTGTATTCTCCACTTTCCATTTAATATAATGCAACAATACATGTATTCCCTATAAAGGTGTCCTATCTTTATTGTATACCTCCTTGATCTTATACATATAATTCATTGGAATATATATATCTTTGTACTATGTTTCTTTGTTGGTTTGTTCTTCTTAAAAAATCTCACCATCTTCTAAAATCAAAGAAGGAGCTACAAGGACGACACTAGGGAGGATCAAGCATCATTTAAAAGGTATGTTACTTGTACCTCTCTAAACTAGTTTATATGACAATGAAGTCTAAGGTGAAGTTTGTGTTTTGTCTTCTTTTTTTATAGCTTCCTGTGGAAGTTAGGGATATTACTTTGTGTTCACACTTACTGATTTGTCCAATAACAATCCATCTGTTTAAATTTAAATTTAAAGACAATTGTATGTGCTGCAAACTCACTAGGAGAGTTCGCAACGCACTCAAGTGCTCCATTCATTCATTGCCATCATTACCTTTTTTTCATGCTAAGGGATTTAATTTTTTTCAGAGACTATTTTTAACAAATTTTCAGGGATTAGGTCTTTGGATATCCTAATAGTATCCCCGAAGCATGAAAATACTGATTGAATTAGGCACCGCGAACTGGTGACAGGTGGTTCGAACTTCGCTATGAATTGGGTGAAGGAGAGAGTTGGAGGTTGGACAGCTTGCAAACACCTCTGTGCTAATTCAAATATGTCAATATCAATTCTAGATCCACTTGTTACTCCATGAGAGTGTTCATCATGTTTGAGGCTTGAGAAAGGGGTTTCGGTTGGATTTCATATTGGCACTGTGAACTATGCTTCAAACACTCTGTTCTAGGACTGTTGAAACTTTTATCTTTTACATCCTTTCAAATTCATCCTTAAACGATTATATATCAAGATAATGGATTTTTGTATAATGTATGGAATCCCAATATAAGTTTTGAGTGGTTGTATCTTTGAGAAAATAAAACATGCTTCTACAGGAAAATTTGCAACGTCGGCGCTGCTAACTGCTATTTTTGACAGTTTTTAAGAAATTAGCACACAACAGAGGACTTGTTTGCTCATAAATTTTGAATTCCTATCTAGGTTCCTATGAAATTTTGTGTGGAGTAATAACATGACATTTTTGAATTGCTAACAGAAAATCAGACCGATCCAGTTCATATTTTTTGAGAAAAGCTAAAAACATCACCTACAGGAAAGTTCGCAGAGCATGTTGTCACAGGTGCTACAAACTCTAACAATCTGACCAATTCGAGCTATGGGAAGGATGTCAGTTGTGAATAAAGGTTCGAATGGTCTCCTAGAATTTAGTTTTATATGAGGGGCATGTGTTTCATCTCCGAATCAATCAGGGTGATATGTTTCAAGAGGCATTTATCACAATAGGCAAGATTCTAAAAAATAGGATTTTGTTAGGCTTTTGTTGGAATCTTTTGTAACAAGACTCTTAAATGGAGGAGGATCCTATGTAACTCCTTGGTTTCAACGTCCTTAGATTAGATAGATATTATTCACTATAAATGAAAGGTTGTTTTATGAGAAAAGAGTTGGATTCATGAGCCAAGAGAGGAGAGAGTTGGAGGAGCAATTTTAGCTGCTCATTTGTAAGCCTCAGGGCCTTCTTGTAATGACATTTTATGCCATTAAAGATTCATGAGAGTTGTTATCAGATTGTCTTCTTTTCTTTCCCACTTATTTATTATCTTCTTTATTGAACATATTGTAGGTTTTAAGGATCATATCTTATATTACTGGAAAGTCTTTAGTTTATTAAAGGATCATGTTGAAGTATTGAAATTGATGTTAGACATATGAAGATAATGTCATATTTCATTGGATATTAAGAAAGGCATTTTGTTAGGGCATGTTGTGTGTAAACAAGGTCTTTTGGTTGATCCTGCTAAAATTGTTCTGATAGTTAATTTACCACCACTAAAGTCAGTGCGCCAGTTGAAGAGTACACTTGGTCATATAGGGTGTTACAAGAATTTTGTAAGGGGATATGCACATATTACTGCGCCAATGGAGAAATTGTTGAAAAAGGACATCACGTATCAGTGTAATGATGAGTGCCAATAGAGTTTGGATATGTTGAAGGAGAAGATAGTGAATGCGCCAATTTTAGTATTTCCAGACTGGGAAAAATAATTTCATCTGCATGTGGGTGCATCTGCAAGAGCATTAGGAGCAATATTGACACAACAAGGAGAAGGTGATATAGATCACCCTATTTCATTTTCAAGGAAAATTTTATCATATTCAGAATAAAACTACAATACTACAAAAAGAGAAGGATTGGCCATGGTGTATGCGTTGTAGAAATTTAGACATTACTTGTTAGGGAAACATTTCAACATGTTTACAGATCATTCAACTCTTAGGTATTTATTCAATAATCTAGTGTTGGGGGGGAGGATATGTAGATGGTTGTTGTTGTTTTAGGAATTTTACTTTGAAGTTGTGATGAATTCTCAAACATTGAATGCAAGAATGGATCATATGTCAAGAATAATTGATGGAGAAGAACTCGGTAACTTGGAAGATAAATTCCCATATGTGCAATTGTTTTCATTACGTATAGTTGATGAGTATTTTCTTGACATTATTGAGTTTTTGAGTACAGTAGTTTCACCAAGAGAATTTACTATTGTGTAGAAGAAAAATTTGGTGGTCAGAGCTGGAGACTACCAATTGATTGTAGGTCATTTATACAAGCTTGGAGTAGATAACATTTTGAGAAGTTTTATGGAACATGAAAGGCCTATTATTTTAGCAGAAGCACATGAATGGATTGATGGAGGATGCTATGAAAATAAAGCTATTGTGAAAAACATATTGTGCGGAGAATTATGGCGGCGAAAAGTTCGTAAGGATTCAAAGGAGTACTTTCAGAATTGTGATGTATGTCAAAGAGTTGGAAAGCCATCCAAGAGGGATGAGATTCCATTGAGACCTTAGGTAAATTTGTAAGTATTTGATAAGAGGGTTGTATATTTTTTATGTCCAATTAATCCACCAACAATAAGATCGAGAGCTAGATGTATTATTACAATGACAAAATACTTAACCAAATGGGATGAGGCAACATCGATGAAGGATTGCAACACATAGACTACAACGCATTTTTCATTTGAACATGTAGTCACAATATTTGGATGTCCAAGAATATTAATGAGTTATCAGGGGACTCACTTCATTAACCATACAATTCATGCAATGCTAGAAGAGTTTGAGATACATCATCATAAGAGAACTCATTATCATCCCCAGGCTAATGGAACAAACGAAGCCTTTAACAAGATATTGGAGAATTCCTTAACATATATTTGTAACGTGAAAAGAAGTGACTGGGATTTGAAGATACCGGCAATATTATGGGATTATAGAACTACATGAAAGAAGTTAACATGTAAGACACCCTTTATATTGGTGTATGGACAAGAAGTAGTAGTTCCCTTGGATTATTTGATACCGATTCTGTGCATTGTAGTAATTATAGATATGACAGAAAGAGGCACAACAAAATAAATATTATCTCAACTCATGGAATTATAAGAAGACATAATTATAGTTGGTTTCCATCAGGAGGTACAAAGAGAAAAATATAAAGAATGACATGACATACATATTACGAAGATGAAATTCAAAGTGGGAGATCTAGTTGTCCTCTATGAAAGTAAGTATTTGTAGCACCCAAGGAATCTTAGAATGCATCGGCTAGGGACATATGTGATAAAGTCTGTCACAAATGGAGGTGTTGTACAGGTGAAAGACTTAACATGAAACAAAGTTCAAGGACTGGTGAATGGTAGTTGACTGAAACAGTATAGGGAAAGTTTACCCACTAACCCTTAGTATTTGCAACGCAACATGTAGAGTTGTACATATTTTATATAGTAGGAAGAAAAAGAAGAAAAAAAATAGAAAAATAGAAAAAGAAGAAAAAGAAAAGAAAAAGTAGAAAAAAAAGATAAATCCAAAAAAGAAGTTAGAGGAATATTTGGTAGACAGACAGTTGAGAATGATAGTGCGTAGCAGACAATGGATGGGTGTGAAAAGAAGTGAAGATATTGCACGCATGACATATATGACAAAATGAAAGTCTTGTGCGCTAGAGAAATATGATAGTAGAAAGCACTGTTCACTGGAAAAATAAAATAGTTGGGAAAACAATAAATCGGCCGTTGGAAAAATGAGGTGTGAAATGAACATTTATGATAGTGGAGGAAGTGTGCCTTATAATCTTTGGAGCATTTATGAAAACACTCTAGAAAAAAAAATCATTTCTGATAAGCCACATTATGACTTCGAGAAAACATGGATTCAAGGAGTGAAAACATAAGAACGAACATGAAATGTAAGAGGAAAACATTGATATTTTAGGAGAAAACCCACAGAAATTTAAGTACGATGGTGCAACCTAAAGTAGGATCACCGAGTCAAATGTCAAGGAGAAACCACATTAACAATGGGTCACCGTTGGAGCCAACAATGGAAGAAAAAAACCCTATGCATATGGAGGGAGTGGTATATGGTTGGTGCATTCTTCAAGGCTTAAAGGATTCTACTACTACCCCTGAGAAAATGGTTGGTGCATTCTTCAACCCAAATGGCATAACAATATGCTGAAATGATCCCCACTTTGTAGAAAATGTAGTATTATGTCTATCTTCTGGTGAAATCCTTATCTAATGATATTATCCTAAAAGTCCATTTGTAAATGAATAAGCTTATTGACCTCTACATTCTCCAATACTTCATATGTGAATGGGGTAGGGAAAAGATCATGCAAGCAAGAATCATTCAGTTTCCTTAAATCTACAAAAAACATGATTCCCCCCTGCCTCTTTTCCTGCACCACCATAGGAGTGATCCATTCTGACTCTTCCACGAGTTTTATGACACCAACTTCTAACATCTTGTCAATTTCTTCCATTTCCTTCTTCTTATACAATGGATTTAGCCTGTAAAGTCTTCATCTTATAGGTCTGGATTTTTGCTTCAAAGAGATATTCATCTCTCCAAGTTCTCTTTCTAATACATTCATCTATGAAAATGTTGTTGGGAACAAGTCACTATATTTGCATAGTAACTCTATGATTCTTTCTACTTTCTGATTATCCCAATAATCTCTAATGCTTGCGATCTTTGGGTTTTCAGTAGTTCCAATATTTATCGCTTTGATATTCAATGGTGAAGCATAATATTCTGAATCCAGCTTGGGAATTTTGATTTCCCTTTCTCCTTCAACTTCCGGGATTTGGATATTGCATGGGTTTTCTTCTATTGGATCTTCTTCTTCTGCGACATGATAACAGTGTAGCAGCTGTCTAACTATCTTTCTAGTCTGATTTTGATATGTTGGGATTATTTCAAATTATGGTTCTTCAAAAATCACGTCTCTTACCACCTTCACCATTGTATCTACCTCCAGACTCTCATGTTCAAAGGAGATTGTAACAAAAAAATTATGTTGCATTTCTTCCTAATTGGCAGTTTCCCTATGTTATTCTTGTTCTATGTACCAGTTCCTTGGAATTATTTCTAATGTGTGAATGAAATGGTGTGGCCATTCTTCTGGTGATATTAATCTCCATTGAATCGTGCCCCTATCTACATGTTCTTTAGGTTGTACAATTCCATCATATTTCTACAAACATAAGTTCTCCTGCTTTGTGCCAAATCTAATGTGAAATAACCTTTTGCACTGAAACCAATTATTAATCTTCTCCTTATGAGTTCCCCACCATATTGTAGGTGTATCTTTCAAAGACATATCTAATGATGGTAATCTATGATTCTCCAAAAATTCCACCTCAAACTTCATTAAAAATTCTTCTAAGTCATTCAGATCATAAAAAGTAGGAGGTTCCCTTACCTTTGTACCAAACCAGCTCAGCGTGCACGTCATTGTGACACATCTTTTGGTAGATAATTCATGGAATTGTTGCTACCAGTTATCTAGTCCTGTGTAAGAGTCTGAAGCATAAGAAATAATACTCCTCCAAATAAGCATGTCATCTGCAGGTGGGTTGATATAATCCTCTTCGCATGTGGTAGTTCTGTATCACTGATTTATATCTTTTGTAAGGATATTTTATATTGCTAGTTCCATATACCTTTCTCCTTCTGATGGATCTAATGGAAGAATAAATATGTATTCTCTAGATTCAAATATTACCTTCATTATCTTCAAATTGATAATATCATGGTTATCAAACGCCCAATCCAGACCCAACAATGTTGGATATGGTGAAGTGTTATCCACTATGTCAATGAATTCAAAGTCTGTCATGTTGTGCAAACCATCTAAATCTAATGGTATCCCCTTCAATATTCTAATTGGCACCACTTTATGATGATTTTCTAGCTTCAACTGGATAGGTGAATACCCCAATTGAGGTTCTCCCATAGCTTCCCATGTCTTCCTTGGCAGAACATTGACTTCAGACCCTAATTCTAATATGATATCCCCCATATTAAAATCTCCAATGTTTGCATTCAACCCGAATTTCCTAATTGTTCTTTTCTTCTTCCATGCTTGATTCACTATTTTTACCCCCTCTTCCTGAGGATTACATTTTTCTAACATATTTTGCAATATTTGTAGAGAGTTTCTATCATTCAATAACTTTACACAAGGTCCCAAAAAGTTTCTTAAGTTACTTACTTTCTCTGCAATCTACTCTTTGTTGGTCTAATAAAACAAGGGAGGCATGTCATAGACTGGTACATCATCTATTACTATTGTTTTTGAAGTGGAAACAATTTTTTCCTTCAAAATATCCTGTCTAGCTTCTTTAAAAATCTCCTTCTCTTTGCGTGCATCAAATTATTTTTAAGGTGTTGTACTCTTCCAGACCCACTGGTACTGATCCTGATATTTATTTGTTGTATCTTCTCCTATCTTAGCTCCACCTCTAGTAACTATATGAATGTTCTTTCCATCTTCTTCTCTAATTTACACAACAATTCACTGCACATTCTGATTATTTTGGTTCCTCTTATCTTGTATCTTTGACAACAATGTCGAACAATATTTTGTTTCATGGTCTACTACACGACAATACGTAAATTTTGTTGGTGGTTGTGGACACTCTTTGTCATAGTGCCCTATTTTCTGACAGTTATGGAAGACCCAAGTCCTCTACCTACTCCAAAGCCTCTTCTTCCTTGAACTCCTCCTTTGAAGCCTCCTCTGTTACCCTAATTATCTCTGCATGGTCCGTTATACTGAGGTCCCTAATTGTACTATGGCTACACATTATTGCACTGTGGTGGAATTGCAGACTACTATGTGTTTTTATACTGCAATGGTGCTCCAAACTATTGTGCATTGTTGTACTGTGGTTCTGGTTGAAACTATTTGTTGTGGGTGGGAATCCCTCTTACAGACTTAGAATTTAAGGGCTCTAATCATGCACGTAGAAAATGACCATTTCAAAGGCCTCTACTATTTCCTATTCTCCCAATACAAAACCCCACATTCATGCAATGCAAAGGTGTAAATGAGATTTGGTAACTCTACCTTAATTTTTTCGCTTGATGTCAATCCCTTTGCTTTCACTCGCTCTTTGATTGCAAGCCTCCTCCCAAAGTTGACCTTCATTCACACATGAACAAACAGAGAGCTGCAAACATGCATTTCATATACTAATTGTTGGGTTAGTTGTGACAATATCATAAAATAAACATTCAACTTGAACACATGATATGGTGGGATGGGAAAAGTATTCCTTTTTGTATTAATCTTCACAAGAGTAAACTTACAATATGTGATCGACACTACTCCTCGAAACTGGTCTTGGGATCCTCTTCGACTATCTTCCAACTGCTTTTCTCTATACTTATCTTTTCACAAGGATGGATAAAGGTTGGGACAAGGGGAATGCTCAATTGGGTATAGTTTCTTTACTATGATTTTACTCGTTTCAAATAGGACCCCTACCCCTTATTTTATAGTCTAGAAGGAGCTAGGTATTTGCTCGAATGATCGGCCATGCATGGACGAAAGGTTTAGTTAACTTTCCCAAAGTTGTGTGTTCCATTAGTAAATTTCCTTTTTTCGTGCTTTTGTAGGTACACATGGGCTGTAGTGAGTTAGCTAGAGTGTACACGCATGTTGTAGTGGAGCAGGGCACGTGGGCCTTTAAAAAGGGTGTTTTTAAGAAGACGTGTTCAGTACTAGCTTGGAAAAGAAGGCATATGAGATGGCTTGATGTCAGGTAAGCATGTCTAGTGCAAATTAGGTTTATAACAGATGCCCCCTAATGTGTGAGGTCAGAAGAGCATCTGATGGCCGAAATACATTATCAATCTTTATCAACGTACCCAACTAGTGAGTCTAGGGACCAGAATTCAGGAGGTGCCATCTGCAAAAGAAAAAAAAATTGTCTCACCGAGGCGGGCATGCCCATGCTCAGGATGAAATAAAATCATGGATACCAATCAAATACACTATAGATCCATTTCATATAACTATATAAAGTGTAGCCATGGGCAATGCACAACGGATCTACATCTCAAAATAAAAAAGATATACATGTATAATATCCATATTCTAGAAGCTGATAAGGCCTGATGGCTGGAGATGAGGTCTTCAAAGCTCAAGCAATGAATTCAAAATCTTTAAAACTTAGGTAGGAGTGTAACATAAGTGTACTAATTCACTACCCAGAGGTCTTTGATGGCATGTCGGTCATGGACTAGAGAATCTTGATGATCAGACTGAAGGATTCATTGATTTCAAACAAAGACTTGATTGGACTTTCGGGATGGTCGGGCATGAGGGAAAGAGACAAACTGTAGAGGGTCCAACTCAGGCTTGGTAAAAACTTCCCTTGGAAAATAGCACGACAAATGATGAGACTCAGGCAGCATGACATTGGCATAAGTTCATGATGCAGGAGGCAACACAAACTCTCCATATGTTTGGAATAATAGCCAAACAGAGGAGGACACAACTCTATGTAGCGAGAACAAATTCCTAAGGTCATATTAAATCCCAAAACTTGAAGAACAAATAGAAGGATGTGCTTTGTCCAAGGGTGACTCATTGTGCTGCCAATAAAAAAAAAATGATTTTCCCTTCTTCTTTTTGGGGTATATTTGATTTTTTTTTGTCTTTTTCAATAATATTGGAAAAAGAATAAAAGAATGCTACGTTACAAAGGAGGAATGAGTGTCACAAACATACTAGTTCTACGTGCAAGAACAAGACTGATGTTTAGAGAAAGGACATTCGGAAAAATCCCTCCCGGGGCCAAAGGTGTCAAGACGCAGAGGCAAAGTGCTATAGGAATTGCGTATAAGGAATGCTTCAGATGGTTCAGTTGATAGCAACATGGAGCCGAAATTAGGCCAAAGAAGCGAGTATCTAAACGCAATTAATAAGACACACAATGGTAACGTCCTTCGATGTAATTTTAACTAGCCCAGAGAAGGTAAGGTCAACGATTTTTCATATTTAGAGAGTCTAGAAAAATGTAAAAGGAGACTTCGATGGGGTACCTTTTTCGAAGGTAGTCTAGTCGGTTCGAAAAAGGGGTAAACTAGCACCGACAATACGTCTATTCAAAACCATTTTAATGAGTGTGATAAAGACAAGATCACTCGACATTTTTATATTTTTAAGGAGTCTGAAAAAAGATAAACTATGGACTCCGTCATGAATGTTATTCTAGACCATTTTAATGAGTGTGAAAGAATAAGGTCACTTGGCAATCTTTTCAATTTTAGGGAGTCTGAAAAGAGCTTAACTATGGACTCTGTGGGGGTTTCTTTTTCGTAAATTTAGTCCCTCGGGCTCGAAAAAGGGTTAAAATTATACCTAAGAATACTCTTCTAGATAACTGAGGTTTCTAGAGTATACCTATGTTCGTACAGTTCACCATCAAGACCGAAAAATGGGTAAACTACCGCCGGACAGATGTTCCTTCAAATTTCAGTTTAACGAGCGTGAAGGGCAATAAGATCGCTCGACAATCTTTTCATGTTTAGAGGGTCTGAAAAAGGCTTAAAATAACACCCGTTATGTTTTGGGAGTCCCGAGGGTGAGGTCAAGAGTGATAAGGAATCATGCAAATGAGGCTCAAACTCGTAATCATGAAAAAATAAAAGGGACTCCTAAGCCTATAGTTGTTAGTGACAGCATGGGCACCATAATGCAACTAGGATCTACCTAGGGCATCCATGTTATGGTAAGATCTACCACCAAATTACGACACTTCTAAAGAAACAATAATGGTTCTGTGTCACAACTTGGTGGGATCAATCCTATGGAAAAGCGGAAAAGATAACAAGATACAGAAAGTGGAGGTGGAATCCTAACTTAAATGCAATGAGTTGGAAAAAATGACTTTTTACGCCCCAAATATCAAAACAAATTCCCAATACCCAAAGTAATACTTCCCATGACCATCCAAAGAAGACTCTTGAACCATCTTAAATGATTTTCAGTTTAGAAAAAATGACAAAAGGGTCCGAAAATTGACAAAAAGAGGCCAAAACCTCTATAAATAGAAGTTGGCAGCTCATTACCACCATTGTTAATTCATAAATTGACTAAAAGAGAAAATTGCCCCTTTGTGAAAAGAATTGATTCCAGGAGCCTTGGTGGATGAAACAACCATCCGCTTGGACCAAGTAAGTCTAAACTACCTCATCTTGCAATCTAATTCTTTATTTATGCATTTAGTTTCATTTTGGGGGGGGGGGGGCGTCGACCTTCAAAACATCATCCCTACGTCCACGCGGGTTGTCCTATGAAAACTTGCATGTACACTCACTTTGTATTATGGAAAAACACGTGTACACACGAATTTCATCACAACAACCCGCGTGGACCTTCAATTTAGTGCAAAAAAAAGTTTAAAAAGACAAGATTTAACCCTCCTAAACTTTTCCCATGTGCAGGATGTATGTGCATTGGAGAGAAAGAGAGCATGAGGATATTAGTTAGTTGGTTGGGGATGACCCTAATGCTGTTGTTTAATTAATGCAATGTGGTTTATTAAAAAAAAAATTGTGTCCTTTCATGCAAGTAGAACCTAGGATATTGAATGCCTTGGTTGACTATTGACATCCTGATGCAGAGGCCTTTATGCTAGAGGGGCAGTTGTTGGTTCCAATGACAAAGGATATATACTTTCTTACTGGCCTCTCCAAGAGAGTGGAACCAGTGAATTTTCGTACGTTTCCCTCTGGGCCTCACAATGTATTGGAGTTGATTGGACTCCATTGTGAGGCGGGTACAGACTGAACGAGCTTGCAAGTGACAATAAGTAAGATCTCATACTTATCACTACAGGCGATCGTGTTGCTTATCGGGTGGATTACTCGGTTTGCGACTTTGCATCAGGCGTCCCATGCACAGATGAACTGTGCAGTTCAATGCTTAAATGTACATATTTTTTATTGGAGCACCACATTACTGGATTGTATGAAGAGGTAGCTAACAAACTGTCGGTTGTGGACTCAGAGGAACTTCGGGTTTGGAATGATTATTTTCTCTTTCTTCTTTGAAAGAGTTCCTAGTTTCAACCCTCGAGAGGTGGTACAAGGGCATCAAGCCTCTCTTCGCATGATATGCAAATAGGCGGTGTTGCTGCCATGACAGGGGGGAGGAAGGACCAATGAGTCCTTTGATGACAAATTTTTTGCTTTGTTGTCGCAACAGATCCCAGTCATAGAGGATTACCCTTATGCTAGGATTGACTTCTCGAGAGATCCTGAGATACCGGTACCTCCCGGCGAGGAGCA
Organism: Picea engelmannii; assembly: GCA_009831015.1. Lineage (NCBI taxonomy): Eukaryota > Viridiplantae > Streptophyta > Pinopsida > Pinales > Pinaceae > Picea > Picea engelmannii. Next base: position 225,646 of record ML791527.1, read on the forward strand.
AGGAGAGATGGGTAAGCTTGTTTTTGTCTTTTTTTTTCTTTTTTTTGTTAAACATATGTAATTTTTATGTTGTTTTTTATATATACCATTTTTTTATACCAGATCATTTTACAGATATGTGTCTACTATGTGAATATGTGGGGCCAGTGCGACTATCGTATTACATGAGGAACAACTGATGTCCTCGACCACGGGCCGCACCCACTGCTGCAGGGGGACTAGCAACAATAGGAGAGCTTCCAACCGATGAGGCTAAGAGGGTTTTGAGATGAGTATAGTGAAATTTTACCTTGCTCACTCTCATAGTCCCCATGGCAGAGATTAAGGATCTACCACCATCTATGCAGCCTCACATAGTGGGGGTGCCATGGACATGGGTCTGGATTTTTTGGCATTTGAAAAATGTCGTTGATTATTACAACAGGGCCCACGGGCCTTGTCCTTAGTTAAGCTAGACTTTTAACATGCTGAGGGTACTACTTGTATATATTTTGAGGGCATAATCCCCATGACTCGTTACTGGTCGAATTTTGTGGTGCTTGCACCCACCTATGTACTCTGATGATTTTGATATTATATATGGATTTTAATGTCTTTTTGTGGGTTTATGGAACACATCTAGTTTACAAATGTATTTACATGTGTGTGTGTGTAGTTTTCTTTACATGTGTGCAATATGCCAATCTAATACGTGATTAGATAGGGTGTCTGTAACTTGATTCAGTCTCCTAGGAACATGGATATATGTAATGTAATCAAAGCTTCGTTCTAAGAGATGTACCCTAAGGAATTGTCGGTGTAGAGTATGATCGTAAATGCGGTACACTCCATTTAACCGAGACACAACTAGTTGAGCGTCTAAATATACCCGGAGGTGAGATATACCATGCAATAATGCATCACGTAGCAATTCTAGAACTACACTATATTCGGCAACATTGTTTATGGTGTCACCTAAACAGATACCTCCTAAAGATAACAACTGGCCTTGAGGTGTGTAGATTACCCAAGAAACATAAGAAATCCTCCGAGTGTGTCGGATGGTGCCATCGGCAAACCCAACGACCACCTCTGATTCACTTGACATCTACCACAGTGAAAAAGATGACATCAATACGACACGTCCATAAAACTGAAAAGGGGGTAAAAACTAAAACATGCAAAATGTATAGGAACTATACATATGTTACAAAAAGTTACCCAAGGTGACCTACCTATGAGTAATAATTCTTGAGGTAGAGCCCATTTCTAGGCTCCGCCAAAGAATTTCCCTCAAAGTCTACCAGACAATAAGCGCCCTTTTTTAGAACCTCTTTTATGATGAAAGGTCTGGACCACATGGGTTTGAATTTTCTTTCCCCCAGGGAGTCCTTATCCTGGTCATAGACCAGGACAAGGTCGCCTTAAAAGAAAATCTGAGGACGAACAGACCGATCATACTGACACTTGAATTTTTTTTTGTGAGCCTCATTGGCTAGGGCCACATCACGACGATGCTCATTGAGTTGCTCAAGGTATAATAACCACTCTTCAAGTGGAGAAGTGTTTGGCAATAACTATACTGCCAACTTTAGGGACAGGATCTGACATTCTATAAGCAAGACTGCTTCCATATTGTAAACGAGTTGAAAAGGTAAGAAAGCAGTTGCAGTATTAACAAACGTTTGGTAAGCCCATAATGTCGAGTATAACATCAAATGCCAATTTGACTTGGCCGAATTGAACGTTTTCTATAGGATGGTCTTAAGAGATTTATTTATATCTTCCACATGACCATTTGCTTGGGGGTAGTAGGGTGATGGATGTTCTTTCCACAACCCAAGATTTGATGTTAATTCGGTCATCATTTGGTTCTGAAAGTGACTGCCATGGTCCTTGAAAATCTCTCTCGGGATGCCGAACCTTGCGATTATCTGGTTGAAAAAAAAAAGAGTTGCAGTCTCTCCATCATCTTCAAACGTTGGCATAGCTTCGACCCACTTCGTGAAGTAGTCTACGAATACAATGATATAATGGTGCCCCCTTGCTGAAGGAGGGTTGCATGTAGTGTAATCAATCCCCCACTTGGTGAAGGGATCAACTATGATGACAGGAAACATGGGAGCGGGATGTACCCTCATCTTCCGAGAGAAGATCTGACACGGGTGGCACTTCTTGACCAATTCGATACAATCTTTGATTAATGTTGGCCAGAAGTAACCGGCTCGTAAAATCTTTTGGGTTGTTGCCAACCTAGACAAATGACTTCCACATGCTCCAATATGGGAGTTGTTGAGCACGATAACTCCTTCTTCATGAGTGAGACATCAACGAAGGATTCAATCTACACCTCGGTGATACAAAGTGTCATCGAGTATGAGATAGTTCTTAACCTGATGACGTATACAGCGATGGTCATCGTAAGAAGAAGAGGTGGGGCACTTCAAAGTCTAGAGATATACAAGTATATCTCCATACCAAGGATTTGAAGATGCGATAAAAAACATGTCTCCTCTAATAGGTGACTCTTTGGGCATAACCTCATCGGATTCAACTAGAAGTTCTGAGATGAGCTCTACAAAGACCAGTGACTTTTTGGATTTCGCCGAAACAAAATATAAGTCAAATTCCTGGAGGAAAACTATCCATCTACTGATATTACCGCCAATGACACGTCATGTTAATATGTATTGAAATGGATTCACAAAGGCAATGATGGTGGTCTTACGAAACAAAATATAATGACGAAACCATTGAACAACATGAACGGCTGCCAACGCCAGTTTTTCAATATGGGAATAATTGATTTCCAGTCCAACCAGGCCTCGACTCAGGTAATAAATCACATATTCTAAGAGGAAGTCATCCTCTTGAACTAATACCATACTGATAGTCGACTCTGCCGCAACCAAGTACAATAAGAAATCTTTGTTATAATTAGGTGGCCAGAGAAGAGGGGCAGGCGCGAGGGCATGTTTCAATACATTGAAAGAGTGTTGAGCGGCTTCGTCCCAATGAAAAGGGACATCTTTCTTTATCAAACGCATAAATCCCTTCGTGATCTCGGCATAGTTGGCTATGAAACACCTCAAAAAGTTCGCTTTTCCCTGTAAACTTTGAAGTTGAAGGATTGTATGTGGGGGAGGCAACTGAAATATTGCCTCAACGTTGAGAGGATCGACTATGATCCCTATTGTTGAAACTATGAAACCTAAAAAACGGCTCGACGTCATGCAAAAACTAAATTTGTTGGGATTCAAGAAAATCCGAAAGTAGTGACATCGATCAAAGATAAGTCAGAGGTGTGTGGGATGATCAGCTCTCTTACGAGAGCGTGATGCTAAATCATCTAAGTAGGCCTCGATGATATTTTTGAGATCATGGAAAGAAAAAGACATGGCCCGCTGAAAATTAGCCCCAACATTTTTCAAACCAAATGGCATCTTACGATACACAAATGTACCCCATGGACAAATGAATGTTTTTTTTTGTTGGTCTTCGGGATTGATTTGGATCTGATTATATCCCAAAAAACCATCCATGAAAGAAAAGACCTCACAACCTACACATTCATCGACTATTTGGTCAATGAATGGCGTGGGAAAATTATCTTTTGGATAGGCCTTGTTCAAATCACGAAAGTCTATACAAACACGAATCGTACCCTGTTTTTTATTAACCGGCACGGGGTTTGACACCCATTGGGTCAAATCGACAGGGTAGATAAAACCTTCCTTGAGCATTTTCTCCACTTTGACCTTAATAGTTGTTGCTTTCTTAGGATTAACTGGACGAAGCTTCTGCTGAACCGGCTTAGCGTCAGTATAAGTCATTATTTTGTGTTCAACAATTTTTTCATCGATGCCTAGCATTTCCTCATAAGACCAAGCAAAAATGTCGCAAAATTACTTAAATAAATTTGTGTAGATTTGAATCTCTTCGGGGGAGCAGTCAGTTGCGACGAAAACATTCTCCACAACACCAGGGGTTCTGAAGATATTAATTGGTATAGTTTTAGTGATAGTTTCCATATTACCCTCGGCATAAACCTCATGTGTAGCCAAGGGACTGATAGGACAAGACCTATCTCCAGTCATAGTCAAGGTGAATTCCCTTGCATCGATTCTGCTTAACTCTGGGAGGAAGTATGATCTGTGATGGAGATCATCCCAGGGTTTGTCTGAACTAGTCATTTCTTCTATGATTTCTTCATCTGAGGGCAAGACTAAGTCTAACAAATCGGTGTCAGCGAGGGAACCTTGAGCCCAAATAGGCTCTGGAATCGAATCTAACTCTTGTGCAAGAGTTGGATCGGTGTCGTCTGAAGCTTGCTGGACTAAAGAGTACACTGCTTTTTCCATGGACAAGGGCATGGACATACCATGGTGCCTTGTCCCTTCCATCGTGGTTGATGGGTTAGGAATAATCCACTGATCATTTAAGTAATTCGTACGAAACGATGAAAATTGGAAAATCTCAACCTTATGGTGGTATGATATGAACTTGACATTGCCTTGAGGAGGCGGGTAATCGAAAGTACCCATCAAAGGTGGTCACAAGCCAACCCCTACGTTGACAATGCCTAGCTGGGGATTATCAATCGTCAGGACTGCGAATGCTCCCAATGAAGGGTCAGGTTGGGAGAAGGACAATTGATCAATGGTCATGATATGGCCCTCATGTGGAAACAACAAGACCCGAAAAACTGTCGCTACCACTGCTTGCATGGCATAGGTCCAACTCCTACCTAACAAGATATTGTAGTCGAGGGATGAGTCGACTACTTCTACCTCGATGCACATGGTCTTTACTCCTAACTGCATGCAGAAAGAGGGGATGATGCCATGTGGTCGGAATGAATCACCGTCAAAAGCGGTAAGAAGAGTAGGTGACAGAGACAAAACGGGTTGGCCAATGGGCTTCCAACACGCCAACGACATGACTCATGTTGAGGCACCCTCATCAACCACCATGCGGAAAATGTTCCGAGTAAACATTTTCATGGGATAAGCCACTACTATCTGAAATGCTATGTGGTAAGGGAGACAAGGTTTTAAGTTGGTTGTATCCAGCATGATTGTACCTGGATTACAAGTCTCAGTAGATCCTAAAGTGGCTAACAAATTTTTCCTCTGGGAAGGGCAGCTTTGGAGGACCTCCAAAGTGGACATCGCACAAGGGTTTTGAGACAAATCCTCCACCACAAAATAGTTCTGGACGACCCTTTCATTTGGGTTGTGAGAAGATTTCTTGAACGCACCTTTTGGGATGCGTGTCATTGTTTTTCCCAAAGTCTTCTCGATCTGGAGAGGAAGAGATGGGATTTCAACTTCTTTACCTTTCTCATAGGTGCTTGGGTTACTATAGTCATGTGCTCTAGTCGATATAAAAGCATCACCTTTCATCATATACACATTCATGGAGGAAGGATTGTTCGAAGACGAAGAGGGTTCTTGACTGTCCCCTTTTTCACTTGTAGAGGCTTGGGTTAGGTTTTGCCCATGTTGAAATGGATTCATTAACACATTAGGCTACTACTGTGAAACAAACTTTTGGGCCTTTGCAAGATGAGGGCACTAGTAGATCGGGTAGTCTTCCGTGCACAGGTTACATGGATACTTTGTCTTCCATTTCTCGGTGTTGCCCCCGCCAACATTATTAGTGAGTTTCTTATCCCCCTTACCCTTCTTACGTTGTTTTTTCTTTCCATCAGGCTATTGGGTGGCCTTCGGATTTATCGATTGCACACTATGTACATCCGATGTTTGGGTAGGGGGAGCAGCCAAAATAGTAGTTTCGTTGGCCGCTGTGTGTTGTATAGACAATTTTTGCAATTGTTTTGCCAGTTGTTCAGCGGGATTTATTTGTGATGAACCTACAATACCATCAACATGTGGTCTAGCTCTCTATTTGGTTTTATCAAGTATGGATCGTGGTGCATCTGACAAAAATTTGTACAGTAAACCAGACTGAGAATAAATTAGCTCAAGCTGTTGATCTCTCATGATGGCATCTTCTTCAGAAAACACTCTCGACATTGTGATGTCTTTGGATAGTTGTGGGACCAAAGACTTAAGGAACCACTCAAGTAGGAATTTTTGTGGGATTGGTACCTTAATCAAACTCTTCCCGCGTCTCCATTCTCGTATGTGATCAGATATATGGTCTGCTTTTGTCTGTTTGAAATTGGCCAGCAATTCTGTGCCAACATTGTATTTCATAGATAATTGGAAATGGTTTAGGAATGCCATTACCAATTCTCTGAAGGAAGAATGTCTCGAGTGGTCGAGCTTGATTTACCATTTCGCAACACTCCCAATGAGAGTGCATTGAAACAATTGCAATTGCATGGAGTTGTCTTTCAACAAATTAGATGAGCACCAAAGATGCAAGGTGGTCACATGATCCCCTGGATCTTCATTAGGCTTGGCTTCGAACTTTGGTATGTCCAAAGGCAATTTCGTCGCCATAGGGGGCCAACGTGGATCGTGAAAGATGGGATCATTCAGCAACCTTGTCAAGTCTGGAAAATGTAAGGTTGCCAACAAAGGTATTTTAGGTTTTTGTTGGTAACCATGGAAAAATGGACCTAGAGTTTGACTGGCACCAGGCTGCCAAGAAAAGTTGGATTATTGGCTAGGAGTCTGGTAGAAACTGTGGCCTTGACCAATGTATTGATTCGACATTTGAGGAGACATCATCGGCTGGTTCCTGTAATAGGACGTAGACAGTTGGGCATGGGGTGCATTAGAAGGGCTTTGTGAAGGGTTGCCCCATACCGATCCCATGGGCATAGGTCCTGGGCCTTGCCCAGGGTTCCATTGGTTGTGAAAGGGGTTGTCCCCGATCGACATTCCTGATGAGGGAACTGATCCTTGCCAAGAGTTCCAAGGTCCTGGTCTAGAAGGAATTCCTAGGTTTCCCCCCTATATAGGAATAATACCCTGCATAAGATTTGGTTGTCCATAACCATGGTTTCCTCCAGTTGAGAAAGAAGTCGATGAGAATGTGTTATTACCAAATGCGCCGAACAAAGAAAATGGCGTCGAACCTATCGGCATATTATGAGAAGGTAGTCCTTAACTCCCAACTCCAAATGAACTATTGAGTATGTTCGGCTAGGTGGAATGATGGTGAGTTCCATCGAGCGAAGGGGACGAAGGAGGTATATGAACTCCCCCATAAGGGAAAGAATTATAGGAGGTAGAAGGGCCTCCCATGGATCCTTGCAGAGGAGTTTTAGAACTCCCCACCCCTAGACCTAAGGTCTGTAAAGTGGAGAAGGAAAGTACAAGATTTGTACCTGAGCTAGGCATCCCATATGAAAATGGAGGGCTTGTCGCACTCTGGGTGAAAGGAGTAGTAGCCACTACCATTGATAGACTTGGACCACTGCTCAAGGTAGAGGCGGTCAATAACATGGTGGTATGGACCAACGACGGTGGGCTTGGAGGTAGAATACCCCCGGTGATGACAACCGTGGCGGGAATATTAGGTTTCCCAGAAGAAGAGACAACATTTGATTCCATTACTGTCCGCTTTAAATGTACCTAAAGGTCCTCTAACAGAGGTTGGTCAGGTGTGGTTTCTTGTGACCTGGTTTCTTCAAACGACCCTTGTTGGTTCAATTTTTTCCTTAGAGGTGGCGGGGGTGGATCCAGTGTAACCGATGGTAGGTCCAGAAGCCTTCATGAATGGTGGAGCTCTTGATCCTCCAATGTGTGAAAAGATCAACGAAACGCTAGGGATTTCTACTCGTTCAACAAAAATCAACACACAATAGAAAAAGTCCCTATAAGATAAAACAAGCAAACACTAAACTAGTTGGAAGAACAGTTACAACAATAAACACTAGAGCAACTTATCGGTGCAAGTGTAACTTGAAAACGGAAGCACCCTCCGGTTATACTTTGCAAAGAGTGGCCCAATGTCTATCCTAAGTACCACGGTATACCCCCACAGTCACCTATGTATGTCACTAAAAAGGATAGGAAACTAGGTTGCCAACACACGAACAATCACCCGGGGGGTACAGTCGATAGTCACGTAGACCACAATGAGCAGGATATCAATTCCAAAACCTGTCAAGGGTATCGAAATAAAGTGGTCTGGAAGACAACTAAGGACCTCGAACGGATTCGATACCCATGAAGCTCCATGGAAAATGCAATCAATGGAATCCCAAGTGTTAGCGACATTTCTTATAAAGGGGGGTAAAAAGCAAAGGAATGGGTTAAAAACCCACTTTCCCTAAGTTTGGATGCAAAGTGCTCTTGTGATTAAGCGACAAGAAAATTTGGACGACAGAGATTCACGCGCCTGGATCAGCGGCATGCATAAGATTCCGGAGCCCCCCCGCCTTTCTACCTTTAAGCGGAGGGGGGGGTCAGGAATCGAGGACGCACCTCTTCAACATCTATGATCGAAGCACCCAGATCAACGACGCGCAGGGTGATTCCGGAGCCCCCCCACCTTTCTACCTTTAAGCGGAGGGGGGGGTCCGGAATCGAGGGCACACCTCTTCAACGGATGCGATTAGAGTGCCCGTATCAGCGGTGCACAGGCAATTCGGACATCCTCTGTCCTTCTGCGTTTAATCAACCTGGGGCCCCCTTTCTTGTCACATCATCTTTCCATCTGTTCTCCACCTGACCGTGTGATGAGGCTCGCTCCCTGTAGCCCCTTCCTCATCCTCCGACATCTGTCCATCTCCCCTCTTCTAGTCTGTGTGGTCCCTTCCCCCATCTCATCATCCACTCACCACCTGCCATGTGTCCCGCTCTCTTCCACTTCACCCTCCCACTAAAAACGTGCCCATTATATCTCATCTCCTGCCCCCTCTGCTTATTTCCTTCCGCCATGTGTCTTTCCTCGTAACCTCTCTCCCACCTCATCACTTCATGCCTCGTCCTCATAGTTTTGGCGCCACCACTCCCGTCATGCGCCCCATCCTTCGCGCTGGCCTCCACGCCTATTCATCAGGTTGTTTAGCTAATCCAGGTGGTAGCGCGAAGGGTCTTCCACGTCCCAAAGCTGTCGAGTTGGCTGGGCCATCCTCAATCCCAATGAAGTAGTTATTAAGGTAGTTGGTGGTGGTTAGACATCGCCTCCGCCATAATGGGAAAGTCTGGCGACGAATTAAAGGCACGTCGATTCGCCCACGGAACTGTCAGGAATTCGATTGCGTCTGCCATAGGTGCACGATAATTCAGAGACTGCAACTGCAGATTGTTAGAATCCATGCAGATGCAATGTGTTTAATGCAACGTCTTGATTTTGTTGTTGTTGTTGTTTTGAGTTTATGTAGGCGTTTTCACCATTTTTGTAGGGATCGATGGTTGAGCGGAGATCCCGGTTGTAAAGCTTTAATGAAGCACTGTTATTCTGGTTATGCATGGACTTTTGAGACTTCTTGCCTTATGAATGTCAGTTTCTTTCATGTCTCTGTTTACATTGTGTTAGAACAACTCGGAATTGGAGGATCCAGTCGAGTTGTAGCTATTATAGGATGATGGTGGATAGGATCACTGTAGCAGTTACATTGTTCTAATCGGTCCTTGTGTTTTTCTCAGCGCTGAGTGACTTGGAATTGGAGGATCCAGTCAAGTCCCCTTTTTCAGTTTCTTGAGACCCTAAACCAAGAGGATCTTGCATTCAGAGTCTTTCTTCTGCAAGTCGTTGAAAGCCTGTTTCCCAAAGTCCTTTGTTCACCCTTCTTACCAAGTCTTCCATCTATTCACCTTTTAATCAACCCACTGGCTGAAGTTAGATCAAGACCTCCTTTGTTCCTTACATACCAGACCCAGTCCCTGAGTTAGAGTGATATCTCCTTGAGTCTCTACCCATCCGATCATCCCTTTCATAAACAAATCGTGACACTAAAACCGATGGGTGTCGGGCTCTTCTCCTGTTGCAATCCATGAGTGACTTCCGACGCTAACACCAAGACAAGCCCTCTATATGTGTTCTCCACTACGATTGGTCCAGCTTTGGAGGGGTTATCTCTGCTACCTTTTTGCACGCGACCTAGTGTTTAGCCACTATGTTAGATGGGGGTCCCAAATAACTTTCACGATACTGGACTTGCCACTCCCTAACTCAAACTCCAATGTGTGATTTAATGGCCTTGAAGAATTTCCTCTCCAACCTAATTCAAGGCCCTAACCCTAAACTAGTTGGTTGACCCTACAAACATAAAAAGTCTAATTAATTTTAGATTTAGTGTTAATTTTTGTGGCTTGTCTTAATTCAAAGGTTATGAAAGTGAAACTAGTGATGTTTTGAGAGACGAAAAGAAAGATAAACGAAAAGATGGAAACAAAATAACTTCTTCTTGACAAATTCAGATTTGCTCTTTTAAATTCTCTAACCAACTTTTAAAAATAAAATTTCCTAAGATCTTTGAACAACAAACTCAAAACATAATTTCACTCAACTACGAGCTACTTATTGTCCAAGTAACCGTCAAGAAATTATGAAAGCAAAGACACTATTTAACCAAACAAAGAAATAAAAGTTTTTTTTATTTGAATGTTCACAAAGAAAAAAAGAAAAATAGAAAAATATTGACAAGTAAAGACCAAGAAAAGTTTTGGCCTAAGTGTAGATCGCAAAGAGTCACTTTAAAAATAACACACAAGTAGATTAAAATGGACTCTCACACTTGTCTAAAAAAACCTATAAAAGAAAAATTTTGAGGAAAACTTCCTAATGAAAAAGAAAGCTATTGCTGTGATCAAACCTAAGTTACTGACCATTATGACAGAGACCAAAAAACCTGAGAGGTATAAACTCTTGACAAAGAAAAGGATGACTGCCTCTCCTTAAACAAAAAATATTCTCCACAGGCACGTTGTTGACAGTTCAATAGCCAACGTGTGCACACGAGCTGTGTAAAGTCAGGGCGCGTGTGCACGCGTGAAGACCTTATGCAGGCCACGTGTACTTTTGGAACTCTTCAAAAATGAAAAGACAAGCAATCAAGCACTGACAGAGTCTACTGGTATTGAGAACTAGAATCTCTTGAAGACTCAGAAACTTACTTTGTCAGAAAAAAGAAAACAATTCAAGGAAAATTTCATAGAACAAAACCAATATGAGGTGGAACCTAAGCTATAAAACTGCAAACACAGATCCCAGAATGAGTTCCAAAAAACCCCTGAGAAGTATCACATCTGACAGGGGAGAGGATGATTGCCTCTCTAAAAGAAATCTCCTGAAATCATACACGTGACTGACACTTCATCACCTAACGTGTACACGTGGGCTGTGTGAAGGTAGGGCATGGGTACATGCGTGCAGGCCTTATACAGGCCACATGTACCTCTATGGTTCTCGTAAAAAAAAATCCAGCCAAGAAAAGAAACGAAGATAACTGGTATGGAAGACTAGAATCTCTGTTAGCTCAGACTTTTGCAGAAACTTTAAAAATAAGGAATGAAACCAATTTTTTTTTTAAATACCCAAAAAATATTCCCAGAAACCCTAGAGATCCTCAGTATGGTCACCAATTATATTGTGGGTGGGAATCCCTCCTATGGACTTAGCATTTAAGGGCTCTAATCATACATGCAGAAAATGACCATTTCAAAGGCCTCTACTCTTTCATATTCTCCCAACAAAAAACCCCACATTCATGCAATACAAAGGTGTAACTGCGATTCGAAAAATCTACCTTAAGTCCTTCATTTGATGTCGATCCCTTTGCTTTCACTTTCTCTTTGATTGCAAGCCTCCTCCCAAAGTTGACCTACATTCACACATGAACAAACAGAGAGTTGCGAACATGCATTTCATATACTAATTGTTGGGTTAGTTGTAACAATATCATAAAATAAACATTCAACTTGAACAGATGATATGGTGGGATGAGAAAAGTATTCATTTTTGCATTAATCTTCACAAGAGTAAACTTACAATATGTGATCGACACTGCTCCTCGAAACTAGTCCTGGGCTCCTCTTCGACTGTCCTCCAACTGCTTCGCTCTACACTTCTCTTTGCACAAGGATGGCTAAAGGTTGGGACAAGGGGAATGCTCAATTGGGTATAGTTTATTTACTATGAATTTCCTCCTTTCAAATGGGTCCCCTACCCCTTATTTTATAGGCTAGAAGGAGCTAGGTATTTGGTCGAATTACTTTCATTTTTTCGTGCTTTTATAGGTACACGCGAGAGTAGTGAGTCAGCTAGAGTGTACACGCAGGTTGTAGTGGAGCAAGGCGTGTGGGCCTTTAAAAATGTTGTTTTTAAGAAGAGGTGTTCAGTACTAGCTTGGCAAAGAGGGCATATGAGATGGCCTGATGTCAGGTAAGCATGTCTAGTGCAAATTAGGGTTATAACACTATTGCACGGTATTATACTATGGTTGTTGCACGTTGTTATACTATGGCTACTGCAAGCTCAAAAATTCATTGTATGGCCTGGAAAATGCACCTAGGAAATTGGTACAAGAAGTTGATTCCTTCATGGTGAGCCAAGATTTACAAGAAGTGAATGTAACCAGTTTGTTTATGGTACTCACTATCTTGGTGTTTAGATTGTTGATGATATGCTTGTAGCAAGAAGTAGCATGGTTAAGACCAACATGTTGGCTCAGGACGTCCGAGATGAAGGATCTCGGAGCAGCAAAACAATCTTGAGCATAGAAATTCACAAGGATTGATGGTAAGTTTTGGGTTATCACAACTTCAGTACATGGTAATGATACTCAGGAAATTCGGTATGAATGATGTGAAACTGGTAAAATCTTTTTTGGATTTCCATTATAAGTTTTCTTCAGGTTTGTGTCCAAGTGATGAAGAAGAAAAGGGTTATATGTATCGTGTATAGTGTGCTAGTAAAAAGATTGAATATTGCGATGAAAGGATGAGATATTTCACGAGTAGTTGGTGTTGTGAGTAGTCACATGACAAATCCAGGAGCAGTGAAATGAGTGCTTCAGTTTTGGAAGCACTAGTATCACCTATCTTTAGCTTGCAAGAAGGTGATGAATGGACAATGGCATTGTATCACGTAAATTGATTGTCAAGGTGGAGATTGTTGGAATATGACAACCAATTAACCAATTGTGGTTATAGTGGTTCATGATTTCCTCAACAATATTGTATTGTTGGATTTAGTTGAAACTAATTAGCAAAAGAAGGGGGCAACAATTAATGTAATCAGTTAGGAGAGGCTGTATAAATATGTATGCCTGAGAGGGAGATTGTGACTAAGGGGCTTCAAGCCCTTTCTAGTCTATTGGTTGTAATCTCATGTTAAGCAATAAAATGTTGTTGTCATTGTCCCATGAATGTTTCCCTCACCCTGAAGGTTTTACCATGTCTCCTATGTGTGATTGTTATTCTATGTTTGAATTCATGTTTCTCTGTACTTGTTTACATACCACCCTAACACATGATAAAACTAGAATAGCTGAATTGGGTACTAGAAATTTTGTTGCAATCAATGGTAATGGATAATCCCTTCAAGTGGGAGGTCTATATAGACTTAATAGAATTTGTCTAAACAATTTAGCCATCGTGATTTACATTTCAGGTCAAGCTATGACAGGTGTCACATCAGTCTCTTTTAAAAGCTGTCCGTATTTTTGTTTCTTTGGCGTTTGAAAATGTGAGCCTGCTAAACACTCCAAATTGAGAATGAAAAGCCTGTTAATGATGGGGTTTATGCGACTTTCTTTTTTCCTATTTAAATGGAATTATGGAGAAAATATCTTTGTTGTATTTCTCCCATCATATTCTTCTTCGTGGATTTAGCATTTCTGGCTGAATGGTTCCCTACCATACTAGAAAGTTGATGATGAAAAGATGGATTGACAGCAATTTATAGCGATTTGTGAGTACTGATTAATTGGCAACTACATCAAAATACTGGATGCCTTACTATTGTGACCATACTTCAACTTCAAGATTGTTGAAGTATGGTCACAATAGTAAAGTGAAACTTGTGCAGACGACAAATTGTTGAGGAGGAAAGTGAAACTTGTGCGGACGACAAATTATTGAGGAAGACACTGAGGCGTTGAGTTCATCGTGAAAGTCAGGGCTTCAATGGGAACTTTGCATTTGTTTTGTTGGGTGATAATATCAGTAGAGATACCAGTGTGTTGCATCAGTACACTCTACAATCCTCATCCCAAAATAAGTTTATCAGCAACTAACAGTTGGTGAAACAAAGTCAGTATTGTTAGAGATAATCTACATCTGTCCACTTACCTGTCAAGCTGTCTGCYAGCTCAATTAGTTARACTACAGTTAGTTTTAGTTGTCTTGAGYTCAGTTTTAGTTAACAGCCCGTTGGAATCCTCATTTGTATCATTGTGTAATCCATTTAATGAGTAGAGTAGAMGTGTATTCATACCCCATGTTGTTCTCCTACATTTCTCTTTCTGATTACGATTGTTTCTCTGCCACTGACTTTCAAGTATTGCCCTGACATATCCATCCAACCCATATCCATTCGCTGCCTTGACTGAACTTAGTAGGGTCCACGCAAACAACTCCATGATTTCTTGTAGTCAATATTAGTCATGTGCATAGCATGCCATCGGAGTTGCTCCTCTCCCACATAGTTGCACAATTCTGCCATCCTAAATGTAAAGCGTCAAGAATTGGTTTTGAATGAAGAAAATAAATCAAAACCTTTCATTTATGTGCTCAGAAACTCTTGCATATCATTGTAAATTGTAATTTGTGAGACATAATGATATGACAGCAGTACAAATCATTGTAAATTGTAATTTGTGAGACATAATGATATGACAGCAGTGCAACAACACAGTGCTTAAAAGATGCCAGAAAGTGATGTGGTACCGTCGCTTTATACAAACCATCTGTCAACTTTCAATTTCCAGCTTTTTCCCGTCTCTTTCCCATGAACTTGTACACACTACATATCCTTAGTTTTGGCATTGTAAGTCTAATACGTGCAAGTTGCATGATAGTGTTTTGTTTTCATAAGATTTGTCCTGGATAAAGGCCAGACAGCGGCCATGATATATATTCTTATGTTCACAGATTCAATTATTTATTTGCAAATTGCAGCAAGTAATAACAGTACCACATGCTGCGATTCAAAGGCTGAAGCTGAAATGACCATTACCTGTTTCCGTAAATTACAAGTACAATATATGTTCAATACCAACAACGTACTTGTTCAGCCTTTCAATCGGGCATTGAACAGTTATTTGCATGTGAAATCTCTGTTCCCAAAATATATTGTAAGAATGCCTTGAAAAGTAGGTATACCAATAGTATATTACGTCTTTTAACATACTTCAATATGAAGTGGTTCAATTTTTTAATAAATAATAGTTGTAGATAACTTAATACAATTTACTGATGAAAATTTGTAATTTTAATTATAAAAATTAAGATATATTACTTCTTTTAACATATTTCAATATGAATGGTTTAAATTTTTAATAAATAATAGTTGTTGATAATTTAATACAATTTACTCATTTACTCATGAAAATTTGCAATTTTAATTATAAAAATTATAATTTTGTAAAGTATGATGTTGTACAAATATATTTAAATTTATAAGAATTTTTATAATTCAATTTTAGAGTTTCAAATTCTATCTAATAATTATGATTATAAAAAAATACATCTAATTTGCTATAAGATTAACCTATTAAAGCCACAAACAAATTAAAAAGTGAGATCAAATTTAAATTTCAAGGGATTGACCTCTACAGGAGATTAAGTTTTCAGCAAAGATTTTATCATATTAATTTAGTACAATCATGACTTAAAACTCATAAACACTCTGGAGTTATATAAAGGGCATTCAAAACATCTCATTTCATAAATTAAACCAAACATTTTAGACAAATTTCTATTTGAGCCACTCTTTATTTCATATTTTTTAGGTTGAGAGTCTTTGCAAAATGGACCAAAATATCTACGACACAGTTTCTCTATTGATGGAACTTGAACAACAAAGAAACAAAGATTTCTTTGAGTGCCCCTTATCTAATGTCCACAAATATTAAGAATCCAAAGGAATTACTTTTTTATCCTTTTATTATTTGTCTTTCCTCTCCTTCTATTTACGTGACAATAAACTTTATAATTATACTTGGATATAATGGAGCATTAGATAGTTACGTAGTTGAACTATGCTTCATTTAATGTAGATCCTATTTATCTATGATTTGTTGTAACTGCTCTAGATATGGTTTCCTATATATTGATGTAATTAGTCTTTATTTAATATAGATTGTGAGGGTAGTCTCACTGTATTGTTTCTCATAATTCTAAGTTGGTATCAAAGTAACATTGGAGATCCAATTCTTTGAGACGAAATCCAAGAAAAAAATCTCAAATTTGATTTGGAAAAATTAACAGCGCCCCCTATATAGTGTTAGAGGAGCGCCGACACCCTCACACCCCTATATAGTGTTAGAGGATCGTCGACATCCTCACACTTGTGTGCATTTAAGAGCTCTAGGCACTAGCACTCCACCGTCCATTCTCCACGAGCACTAAAAACGGTGACTCGCGCTCCCCTTCATTCTTCTGAAGTGCATTTAAGAGCTCTAGGCACTAGCACTCCACCGTCCATTCTCCACGAGCACTGAAAACGGTGACTTGCGCTCCCCTTGCCATCTTACGGTAGCGTTAGCGCTTCCCTTCATTCTTCTGAGGAGCGCCGACCATCTACGTGTTGGGTCTCTTGTACCCATTGGAGATCCATGAATTTGAAGCGTGAGTTTTGCTGCGTGAGGTTGGGGCATACTCAGATCTTGGTAGCGTACTCAAATCTGGTGCATTCAAATTGGAGTAAGCATCCTACTTTTGAAAAGCGTGAGGAGGGTTGATCCACCATTTGCAAATGAGATCTGGTATTTGCGTGAGCTATTCCTATGTATGAGTTTTCATTGGAGATCCGTAAGTTTTCATTAGAGATGTATGTGTTTTTATTAAAGTGGTATAACTTTTATCATTAATGAGTGAGATCTAAAGTTTATTAAAAGTGGATGTTTAAAGGTGGATGTATGTATTAAAAAAAAAAGGAAGGGTTTCTTTTAAAGGAAAGGTTTATTTTTTAAGGAATTTATATTATTTTTTATAGATGAAGTGATGTTAAGATTTCTTTTTAAAGGTTTTTTTATATTTATTTTAAGAAATTTGAGAACAGAGGTAGAGCCAGATCGTGGATCCAAAGGCTATACAAGTCTTCAAGTGTGATCCGAAGGCAGAGCGACAGATTGCTCAACAAAGGAGGAAATTGATGAAAGTTGCAAGGACCCATTGTTTGGTTGGACGAGCAGACACTTGTAGAGATGACGAATCCTCTGGCAGAGACCTACCTCAATGAAGCCAACAAGTTAGATGGCTAGAATTTAATTAACTAGAAATTCAAAATGTAGACCCTGATGGAGGGCTATGGTGTCTGGACCATTGCGAAGGGAACTGAAGCGAAACCTGATGTGGTTGCCAGTGCGACAAAAACATAGATCCAAGATTGGGAGAAGCACGAAAACAAGTCCAAGGTATTGTTGCATATGTCTGTTAAATCTAACATAATTCCACATATTAGAGAATATAACAGTTCTATTGAAACATGGACAACGCTTAAAGATTTATATGAAACTAGCAACACAAATCGTATTATGTTCCTGAAAATTAAATTGCTAGGCATTAAGATGGATGGAAATGAATCTGTTAGTTCATTTTTGGGTCGCATTAAAGAGATGAAAGACAAGCTAGGAAACATAGAGGAAATAGTTTCTAGAACTGATCTTGTCACTGTTATCTTAAATGGTATGCTAGAAGATTATCAAATGTTCATAACAGGTCTCACAGCAAGGGAGAAACCTCCTACTTTTGAATAATTGACATGAATTTTGCTGCAAGAGGAAGAGAGGCGCCAAAATCTGAAGCCTCAAAATACAGATTTGGCACTGTGGTCAAATAAGAGATCCCTGAGAGGAAGATCGGGATAAAGAGGCAGAGGAGGTCGTTCATTGCATAGAAGACAATCCCCAAGGCAAAATCAAGGTATTCCCTCTAACATGAATGAGTCAAAAAATTGTTTTTATTGTGGTCGACTTGGACATCTCATTAAAGACAGTCATAAGAAGAAGATTGATGAGGTTAGGAATAAACCGAGAAAATATATAGGTCATTATGCAGAAGAATCCTCTAATCATGATCTCAGATTATTTATTTCTAGTGATGACATTGATGAACCCCAAAATTTTGATTCACGAGATCTTAGACTATTTGTGTCAAATGCTGCTTTATCTGCTAAAATGGATGATAGTGATGTCTAGCTTGTGGATTCTGGAGCATCAATACATATGACATGTAATAAGATGTGGTACCCTAATTTTAAAGAAACATAGAATGGATCCAACATATATCTTGGAGATGACCGCCCTCATTAGATCAAGGGATACAGAGACATTCCTTGACATTGTCGAATGGTATTGTTCGTCACATTCACAATGTGGTGTATGTGCCAGGGATAAAGAAAAAAATGATCTCTATGTCCACCATTACAGATCAAAACTTGAAGGTTGAATTCTTCAAGAATTATTGCATAGTGAAGGATCTTCTGGACCGATTCAAAACTGTTGCAACGAGAGTGAGAGTGGGAGGCGTATACAAACTTGATGTTACTAGTGAAGCACATCACGCACTGACTTCTACAACCATGCCAACCGAGACTCTTTGGCATCAAAGGTATGGCCACATCAATCATCCTGATTTATTGTTATTACAGAAACAAAATATGGTTGAAGGACTTCCCATATTAAAGAATGAGAATGTCGCTTGTGATGGATGTGCATTAAGAAATATGCACAGAGATGAATTCCCCTCTAATCCTGATAGGAAAAAGACAGATTTGTTAGATCTTGTGCACATTGATGTTTGTGGGCCTATGCAGACTAGGTCTTTAGGAGGTGCATTTTACTTTTGGTTATTTATTGATGATTGCACGAGATACACATGGGTTTATTCCCTTAGAAAAAGTGATGTTTTCGAGTACTTTAAGTAATTCATAACCATGGTGGAAAAACAGACAGGAAAATCCATCAAAATTCTTCATTCAGATCAAGGGGGAGAGTATAAATCAAGGGACTTCATCAAATATTGCAAAGATCATGGAATAGTACAACAGTTTACAATACCCCACACTCCACAAGAGAATGGAGTGGATGAAAGGAAAAATAGAACTATGGTAGAGTGTGCACACAGTATGATGAAAGGTAAGAATCTCTCAAATACATTTTGGGCTGAAGCCATAAATACTGCAGTTTATTTAAAGAACAGAAGTCCAACAAGGTGTGTTGATAATATTACTCCTTTTGAAGCCTTGTATGGTTCCAAACCTGCAATTCATAATTTGAAAGTATTTCGGTGTAAGGATTTTGCACATATTCCAAAAGAGAATAGGAAGAAATTGGATGCTAAGGCCATTAAATGTATTTTCATAGTGTATTGTTCTGAATTCAAAGCATACAAATTGTTTGATCCTTCTACTCAAAAAGTATTTGTGAGTAGAGATGTACTTTTTCATGAGCATGAAGCAGGAAATCATGATGAAAACAATCATGAGGAATGGCATAGACTTCTTGATGAAGGAGTTAAAAGAAGAGTAGCAACAACAACAATCACCACAACAACCACCACAACAACACCCACAACCGCAGAAGCAACAACAACAAGAAGGGATCGGTGATATGGATACTTCAAGCAGTCACAGTTCACCTAGAGGCGAAGCCATATCTACACAAAGTGGGGAGGAAGATAATCAGTTGAGAAGATCTTCACGACAAGTTTGACTCCCTGAGAGGTATAGAGACTATGCCATAATGAGTAGCATTTCAAATGTCATAGAACCCATGGGTTTTTATGAAGCCAATGAACATGATGAATGGAAAAATGAAATGGAGGAAGAATATGAATCTATAATGAAAAATAATACTTGGGAATTGATTGAATTGCCTAAACATAAAAAGCCTATTGTATGCAAATGGATATACAAACCCAAATTAAATAAGATGGTAGTATAGACAAATACACGGCTAGACTGGTGACAAAAGGGTATTCACAAAAAAGGTATTGATTATGTTGAAACATTTGCACGAGTAGCTAAATTAAATACTATCATATTTTTAATTTCTTTAGCTACAAAGTATCATTGGAAGCTACACCAATTAGATGTTAAATCTACATTTTTGAATGGTGAGTTAAAGGAGAAGGTTTACCTTACTCAACCTGAAGGGTTTTTGGAACATGGGCAAGAACACTTAGTGTGTAAATTAAAGAAAGTATTGTATGGACTAAAACAAGCACCTATATTATGGTATGAGAAGATAGACTCTTTCTTTCTTCAACAAGGTTTCATGAGGATCAAGAGTGATCCAAATTTGTATACCAAATTTGATGAGCAGGGGTATATAGTATTGATTTCCTTATATGTTGATGATTTAATAATTACAGGAAATGAAGGAAAATTAATTGATGAAATCAAGGAGGATTTGTCACAAGTTTTTGAAATGAAATATTTTGGTGAGTTACATTATTTCCTAGGTCTTGAAGTTTGGAGAAATGCAGACCAAACTTTTGTTTGTGAGAGTAAGTATCTCAGAGAAGTACTTAAGAGATTTAAAATGGATTAATGTAAATCTTCTACTATTCCCATGTAGCAGAATGTGAAACATTTTTGTGATGATGGTTCAAAGGAAGTGAATGGCACTATGTATAGACAGATCATGGGTAGTTTGAATTATATCACCACAACTAGACCTGATATTGCCTATTCTGTGAGTTTGTTAAGTAAGTTTATGGCAAAACCTCAAGAAATCCATTGGATTGCAGCAAAGGTGGTACTCAAGTATCTAAAAGGAACACTTGATTATGGTATTAAATATACTGATGCATCTGATGTTGAGTTGACAGGTTACTCAGATTTTGATTGGGCTGGCAATCTAGATGATCGAAGACCAACCACTGGATATGCGTTTAGCATTAGATCTGGGGTTGTTTCATGGAGAAGTAAAAAACAACCTATTGTATATTTGTCTTCTACTGGAGCTGAATATAAAGACGTGTGTACACCAACTTGTGAAGTTGTTTGGTTGAGAAGACTTCTTCAAGATGCTGGAGAAGAACAAAAGGAACCTACAATGATCAAATGTGATAATCAAATTTCAATCAAGCTGGCGAATAATATGATTTTTCATGCAAAGACAAAGCATGTTGATACTCAGTTTCATTTTGTTAGAGAAAAGTTGCAGTCCAATCAAATAGATCTTATGTACTATAATACTTGTGAAAATGTTGTTGATATTTTTACTACCCATCTTGGAAAGGTTAAGTTTGAGTTGTTTAGGGAGATGTTAGGTATTGAAGTCAATCCATTCTCCATTAAGGGGGATACTTGGAAATAATGGAGAATTAGATAGTTACGTAGTTGAACTCAACTTCATTTAATGTAGATCCTATTTATCTATGATTTGTTGTAACTGCCCAAGTAGATATGGTTTCCTATATGATGATGCAATCAATTTTTATTCAATATAGATTGTGAGTGTAGCCTCACTGTGTTCTTTCTCATAATTCTAAGTATTATATTGCCTACTTCCTCTTATAGAAAATACATTTGACAATCCCTTATCCAATGCCTACACATATATAAGAATCCAAAGGGATTAGCCTCTTATTCCTCTACTATTTGTCTTGCCTCTACTTTTATTCCTCCAAATTTACACAAGATATTGTCAATATGAAACCTTCATAAGACACCTACAATATCTCGAATGCAACACATAACAGTCACAATAAAAATAATAATAATACCGTGGTCCAACGATTTTATTGGTAAATTCTATGGAGGTATATATACTAGGGATGATTTTAGGGGCTAAATTTCGCTCATGGGCTAATTTTCCATGGGTTTTCCCAAAAAATATTCTTTTTTATAAAAATGATTGGCCCAAATTATAAAGGAAAAAAATATTTTACCTTAAGAATCGCCAAAAATTTATATAAACTATATAAAATCCTTAGAAATTTGAATATTTTTACAGAAATATTGTCAATCCTTAAAATCATCCCTGATATATACCCTACCCCCTTTGGAATTTGAATTTGTGACCTCTTACGAGGAAACACATGTTCTTAACCATTACGCCCACTCAATCCCACCAAGATATGTAAAAGAAAGACAAAAAATAATTTATATAT
Organism: Picea engelmannii; assembly: GCA_009831015.1. Taxonomy (NCBI): domain Eukaryota; kingdom Viridiplantae; phylum Streptophyta; class Pinopsida; order Pinales; family Pinaceae; genus Picea; species Picea engelmannii. The sequence continues at coordinate 247,836 of ML791527.1, forward strand.
AAAGTTAAAGAACATTATGTAAGAAATTTATCAAAAAATAATAGTGATACCATAATTAAGTAACATACAACAAACATGCAACATACAACAAACAACAAACATGAACACTAAAAAATATGGCATATGTACCCAAAATCTATGCAACTTTGGTAGATGATTATGTTTACCACTAATCTACCATGATTAAGGTCTAAGGTAATATTTGAAACTAACTCACCTCATTATCTTATAACTTGCAACAATTATGTTACATGTAGGTAGTGTAAAATTGCAAGCTTTACCTGAGCATAATAAGATTTGGATAGTTTTTCTACCAATCAATACTAAGAAGTAAGTGAATGGGGTTGTAATGAAATTTTTAATTGAAATGAAAGATACTAAAAAGTAAGTGAATGGGGTTGTAATGAAATTTTTAATTGAAATGAAAGCACTTTTATTATTGTACATATGTAAAGTAATTTTTTAAAAAATTATATAATATTCACTTTGAAGGGTATTATATCAAAGTTATTGATATCCTATTTTTTACTTTATTATTAATGTTTAAAAAATTAAATTTTAATTTAAAAAATGAAAACATATATTATTAAAGTAAATTTCATTTTCCAAGAGAGGGCATTATGCTATTTTTTTTTTTTCACACTTGTGATTAAACCCTTAAGTAACATAGGACCGAATCTTTTCAATTTAAAAATTATGAGATATAATTCCAAATGAGCTATTTGGAATTAAAAAAGTACCCTAATTAAAACATATTTTTAAATACTCTATAAAATGAGACATATTTTTAAATACGGTATAAAATGAGCAAACTTGAAATTTAAAGTTGAAAATGTAACTTCCTTGTAACTAAAGCAAATTAAGTTTAAAAAATGATTTATAAAATAAGCAATCTTGTAGATTAAAGTTGAAAATGCAACTTTAGTAATAATTTGACAAAGGATATATTCATCATGTTGTAGCATCATGAAGAAATTGAAAACACAACTTAACTTAATAATAATTTGACAAATATATATTCGTGTTGTTTTTCCAAGAAGAATATTATTAATTTTTATATAAAAAAAAAATCAATTTATAAATAAATAAAAATTGAATAAAATTATAATAAATAATAAAAATTTAATGATATAATAAATTTATTGTATATTTGATTAAATGAAAAAAAAAAAAATTTGGTGTAAATTGCTATCAAATATAGAATAAAGATATAAACATTTACAAAACTATATTGATAACCCTAATAAGAATTAAATAAATATAAACATTGCAAATTATTTGGATCTCCATTTAATTTAATAAATGATGTAACAATATTTATGAGTTTGATTAATAATATATATTTTAGTTATAAAATTTATTTAAATGATATATATATATATATAGTTCAAATATGAAGATTAAAATAAATAGAGAAAATGAGATCCTAATAATGTATAAATAAGATCTAAGTTATTCTTTAATAGTAAATACTTGAAAATGATCTTAAGAAAAATATTTTAATGACTTATTGGATACTAAAGAAGATTGTTTGAAAGACATAAATCATATGTCAAAGAAGAAAAATGAGGTGGAGTTTTGGGAATCCACTCATTTCATATAGATAATTTTGTGAATCAATTTGTTTTTAAAAAAATTTTAAAGGTTTTTCTCTTTTAAAATAATTTCATAATTTTTTTATTAAATAGGAGAGAAAGTGTAGGGTGAAATCATGAAGGTGGGTTACACTTTTGCTTGTTTTTTGACAAAAAAAACTGTATTTTCACAAGTTATTCAACTTCCGACATATACAAGTATTTTTTTTATTTAGAATTTTACTTTACAGTAAAAACAAAACTTGTGAAGAATTGTGTTAGCTTTCTAATGACTATTTTTCAATTTTTTTTTATCACGATTTGATATGTCAAATTGACAATTGTTTAACAGTATGTTTATTAAACACGAAATGAATGATAATGA